>JAFBJR010000119.1:341688-550117 GCA_016785285.1 Brachirus orientalis
GTCAAACCAGCTGATCCTGATTTTTCCAAATCAACATTCTCAACTGAAACTAAAGCGGACTAAAATAAGGGACTCAAACTTTCTGTCAGCACTTCCTTTAAATCAAAAAGGACTTTTAGCTTCTTCTATTTATTCAAATAACTTTCAGACAGGTAAGTTCACGATGACATTTCAAAGTCTGCAATCGCAGTTTGACAGATCAAAGTCGTCCTTCATTCACAGGCTCATTATTTCCTTGTTCCTCCATCCTTCACATCCTGTTTTCATTCCTCTTCATCACAGTTCTCCACCAAACATCCTGTTATTGCTATTGCTGTATTAGACGGACTTTTCTCGCTGAAAACTGAAGTTTGTAAACCACAGAGAAAACCAGTGATTTTAGCTCACAGGGACACAGGAGTTGTTGATCCACTGCTGCTTCCATCAGTAAGTTCAAATGTCTTATTTTGTCACTTCAGTGTTTGAAATCCTTCGTTCAGATTGACCTCAGTGACACAAAGTGACCACACGAGGCAGCAGTAGACCAGCAGCTCCTGTGTCCCTGTGAGCTAAAATCACTGGTTTTCTCTATGGACTTTGGTGTGGGAGAGTGAGTGGTTTACAAAGGGACAGACATTTGTGTTTGGATATCATGTTAAGATAGTGTACACTTAAGATGGTGTAGATCAGCCCAGGGACGGCCATGACCTTCACACTTTCGAGAAATTGAACTTTACCTTTAATCCCTACATTATGGCTGCCTATATAACCAAATAAATCTGAAAATGCTCATTTTCAATCCAATCCTTTTCCATTTTATCCATTTTAATCTCTGTTATAATGTGTTGGATTTAGAGAATAACAGAGGACGCACTTTGTCTTTTAGATTCAAAGAAAGTGATAGAAAAACTACAATGTCTTCTAAACAAAACCTTAGAGACTGTGTTTATGGGGGGGGGGGCATCAAACTGAAGAATTTCACAACAATTTCATTTCATTTCTCTGTCGATATCTGAATCCAAATAATTCCCAAAGTCACTTGTTCTAATAGAATTCATTAAAAAAACAGATACATTTGATAAAATGGAGACGTGAAACTTTAACGTGATGTAAATATGAAACACGTGTAGTAAATAAAAATGAGTGCATGGACAGAAATGTGAAGAACATAGATGTACAGTTATGACACGACGCACATCTATTGTTTCCATTTAAAGTGAATATGGACATTGTCATTTATGTGAACGCTGTTCAACCTCCACCTACAGTGATGACGACGATGACGACGTCGACGACGACGACGATGATGATGATGATGTGATGGCAGTCATTTGTGGATGACGGCGTTGTTGTCTTTCACAAACTGTTTCGTCAGGATTACGTCTCTCAAATGAATCCTCAGAACAATTAAAGGGATACAACAAGTTATTATTATGGACTATTTGAGCTGAACTGATCCAATCATGTTTTGCACACACACACAAACACACATGTGCTGATTTTACATTCTTTGTGTGGACACCCATAGACATAATACCTTCCCTAACCCCTTACGTTAACCTTAACCATCACAATAACCATCACTAACCCTAAAACCAGGTCTTAACCCTGAAAAAGCCCTTTCCTCATGGGGACCAGGTAAAATGTCCTCATGAGGATAGAAAAACAGGAAGACACACACACACGTAACAATGTGACCTACAATAACCTTTTTTTGGTTTCATAAGTGCAGTCATTAAACGTCCAGCACAATACAAACATGTCTGTTATTGTAACCATGACGACACAGCTCTTGTTAAAGCTGCAGTCGACAGGCCGCTCAGAGGAATCGCTGACTGATGAGTCTCGTCTGCTCCCGCAGCTCCTCCCACCAGACGATGATCAGGGGCAGTCTCTGACAGGCTCCGCCCATATTGACGTGGAACACGGGTACACGCTCCGGGTGGTTCTCGCATGGATTCACGGACAATGACAACGTAATGTCAGGGAATCACACACATACTCTGAGAAGATGACAAAGACACAAAGTAGCTGAACCACAGAACCCAACAGAACCATCTCCACCGTTCACACTCAGCACCCGCGTTCCCCCTGGCCTTGGTTCGCTCTGCGGCAGACTTTTTCTTGGCAGTAGCCTTTCTCAAAAACATGGAGTGGGTTTACGTATGGACCAGACCAGTCAAATAATAACATAATAAAGTATAAACAACAGGAACTCCAAATGTTTCCCTTTCTTTTACATTTAATAATGTGTCTTTTGACAAGACATTTTATGAATTTGAAATTTTCAACAATATTTTTACCATTTACATGTGTGCGTTTCAAATTACAGGTCCCTCCATCTATAAAGACACAAATCATTCAGTCTCATGTATCTGGCACTGAAAAATGGAGTATTCCATATCATGATTAGATTCACAGATTCACCCTGTGGGCCAGATTGGACCCTCTGGCGGGCCGCTTCTGGCCCGCGGGCCGTATGTTCGACACCCCTAGTGTCCCCTACCAACATTAGAGACAGGACAAGTGTATATGTGTGGACAACGCTGTGAGAAGAGACAACACAGCCGTGACTTTTCAGGACACACAGGCAAATAGTTTTTGAAAACACGCCATGAGTCCGGCCCGTCAGAGCCCGAGGAAGGTGGCGGTAAATCAGTCCGGTCTCGGTTCTGGCTCGGGCAGAGATTCTGACCTCTACAAGCTACCGTGAGCTCTGACAGTGTCTTTTCCGGGGGAGGGAGGACAAGATGGACGTTTGTTGGGGGCGTTCATTATGACTGGACGTTGTTTTTACACTCCTGTCCGCTCCACAGGTGACTCACTTTTTACATTTCTGCGACAATGCCTTCAATCAACGGTTACGGAAAAATACAGAAAACAATCTCCACTCAGAAAAGCCGTTGTCCAATAGGAGCCTGGCTGCAGGCGCCGTGCGTCAACTTCCTGTGTATGTGCACATGTAGAGAAGATGCTCCACAATCATGGACATCTGTCTCTTTTTTGACTTGTGTTGCTGAGCTAATATGTCAGTTTCACCATCTGCGGTGTTAGGGTTAGGGTTAGGGTTAGGGTTAGGAATAAAATACGGGTTTATCAGATTTGAAAATCATTGCATTGTGCTTTTATGTACATTTAACGCAGTGTCCCAACTCTTTCTTTCCGTGTCACTGAGTTTCTTTGCAGCAGAGACAGTTTTGAGACGTTTTGAGCTGAGACGTTTTTCTGGTTTTACAGTGTTTTCTGTGTCAGCAACACTGGATGGTCCAGGATCAGGTTGTGTGTGTGTGTGTGTGTGTGTGTGCAGTTTGTGTGCTGATCATGAATCATGACGCGTTTGGACGTTTTAATTTCGAGGTTAATCGAGGAACCACAGCAGCGTAAATGTTGTTCATCGGGTTTTTATTCACATTAATATATTGACTTGAACATCAGTGTCCTAGAATTCTATGACGTCATCATCTGAAAATGTGTAAGAAAGGAAATTAAAGTCAGGCCTGAGCAGATCATGTGGTCACATGACTTTACAGTGGGACACGGTTGCATCGTCTCACATCAGCGACTTAATTGGAGTCTTTCTGATTCCAAATAATCGCTGGCAACTGAAAAATAATCGGTAAAACAGCAAGAAACGATGTTTGTTTTCATTCTGAAGTCACATCACAAAACCTGAGATGTTGTGTTCTGAAATCGTCCTGACTGGAACATTAAAATCACTTTGAATATGTTTTTATAATGAATCTTAATCTTAAGTTACAGCAATATTTAGAAGCTTAAAACATACATAAAAGTATCGTCTAAATCAGAACTTACATTTATTTTTGATCTGTTTGCAAATACTGCCGTAAATCTGGTTAAAAGGGACCTAAATAGACCTTTGCCATTTATTTTGTTAATGTTTGGTGTTCAGTGTGGTTAAAATGAGCACGACTCACATGCAGACAGATGCAGATGAGTAAATCAGGCGTTCACAGGCTGCAGCTGTGTTTGTCTCACAGCTGATCGCCATCATCAGTGAGTGAATGGGAGCTTTTATAAACAGGTCAGCTTCTCTGGCCACTTTTCTCCAACGACACCTTCACCGTCCCACGTTTCACCCTCAGTTTCACTTCACCTGTTGTTTTGACACAACTGGACTGTGTTTCCTAAACTGCGACCCCTGACCTTTAGCTGTGGTTCACACCGGACACACGACGCTCGCAGCAAAAACAGACGGAGGGAAGATGTTGATGATTGTGACGTTTTTAGAGTCGAGGCTGAATCTGAATGCAGTCGACGTTTGCGTGTTTAAAATAATGAGGGTCTAATGTTTCTACCAAAGCAGACACACATGAAGACCTCAACATTGGTCTGAAGGAAATCCTGATGCAACTCTGATGGTCATATTTTCAAACTTGTTTACTGAACGTGTGATCAACGTGATCTTTTATGGTTTTGCTAGAGATTTGTAGAAGGAAAATCCTAAAACTGCATTTCCACAGGTGACGATGACATGAGTATTAATGATATTGATCTAAACATATGTTTAGATCAACATTCGAAACATTTGGCTGTGAAGCCAGGTTTGTTGGTTTTTAATTATTTATTTAGTGGATGTAATTCCCGGTGAGGGAGGGGTCCGGTGTTATCGTGCGTCCGTGACACGCCTGCTCTTCATGAATTCCTTCGGCTTCCCTTTTGTCTCGTCATGTGACGGCACAAACTGTTCTCTGTGAATGCTCACAGGCAGCAGGAGGAACATAAAGCACCTGTTAATCATCGCGGCGTTAAACTCAATTATCTCTGCTTCCACTTATAGGAACATTATCATTCAAAGGCTCGTTTTGTTCTCACTGGAACAACATTTCTCTGAGAGGAGATCACAATCATAAATATGCTATTTATTACCCTCCATATTTGAGTGTATTTGTCACTATTACATTTAAATTGATTTAATAAAAATATCCTTTGGTTTGCTCTGGTCACCTCTATAGGAGATTGATATTAATGACATAATATTCAGCTGAATTACAAAAATATTTTTGTCAAATAAAACTCTAAATGTATTGGGATTATTTTTATTTTTATTTAACATGGACATAAAAACAGTGGTTTATGCATCACACTGACATGTTCAGCAAAATGTGAATTAAAAAAAAAAAAGGAAAGAGTAGAAGGATAAAGCAGTAAATAACAAAATAATCTTTATCCGCTGTGTCTGATGTTATCACTGAAAATCACCTCACAGGTCGTGTCGAGACACAAACGACATGTTTTACCTCAAACCAAAGTTTTTCTTATATTTTTGAGAAATGATGTCTAAAAAAAATAATAATATTTTGCTTCATGGAAAGCAAAATCACATGACTCAGTCTGGAATTTGTTTGGAAATGAAAATTCAATTTAGTTTTTTTTTTTTTTTTTTTAATTCATTATTTAAAAAAAGTGAATTGCAGCGTGTAACGTGATGCAGCTGAGTTTATATTTCAGTTCACCCGTTCATCTTATATCACTTTCAAAGTCTTAAGACGTTCACTTTGTGAAGAAAAAACAAACAGAAACTGAAATTCCTCGCGTCAAATGTGCTGCACATTTTTACAAGTTCTAAAAACCACAGGCTCGTTCATATCGTGCCGTCGTGTCGCCACATTATCGTGCACATCTGTGTGTCAGCACATGGGTGTGAAACGTCTGCGACATTTGCATATTTCACAGGAGCAACTGACTCATGTCACCTATTCTTCAGTCTGTTACTAAGAAGCAAAAGAGTTATTCATTAGGTTCTATGGAATATCATCATCATAATAACACTACAATCAAATGTCACATTTTCAAGTATGTATATGAATTCAGAATATAGAGATTCATTATCAATCCGAAGATTGCAAATGTCTTTTGGGAGGTTTTTCTTACTGTAAAACATTTAGGAATGCTGCAAAGCTAAACACGTTTTTCAAGAGAGAATTAGGTTTTGAGTGTGAACACGACGTTACATTTTAATCTTCTTTTGGAATGTAGAAATATAAACAGACACTGCTCAAACAGAAGAGACATTAAAAACAAACAGCAGTGAGCAGAACGCTGTGTAACAGGAACAACTGAGGCGTCGTTTCACCAAAACGGCTCTGAAATGCTTGACTTAAAGGGATTAAAGGGAGATTTGAAGTGTTGTATGAGGTACTTAAGCGAGAAGCAGCTAAGAGCAGGCAGTTCTATGACACATGGAGTTTTAATCCACAATCTCTTATTAGTTTGAGTGTACACTCTCTTAATGATGACCTTATGATGCTGTATCACACTGTTAATCCGCCTTTCCAACAGGAAACCACTCACTCCCCCCACACCAGAGTTCATTGACAAAAACTGTGATTTTTAGATCAGAAGTCGCAGGAGTTTGTTCATCAACTGCTGCCTCGTCAGTTAGTGTTTTGCTAAAGTAAATGAAAACAAATGATTTCAAACACTGAACGTTACAAAAGTACAAAACTGAACTTAGAGACGGAGGCAGCAGTGGATCAACGGCTCCTGTGTACTGTGATGTAAAATCAGTGTTTCTGTCAGTGGAATCTGGTGGAGGGCAGTGGTGGCTTTTATCACCCGAGCCGGTCATAAAAATCCAAAAGTATCACTATAAAGAGCAGAATCTTGATCTTGTGTTTATTTATTGGAGGAAAATAAGTGTCAGTTTCAACTACAATCAAACTGCAGCTCATTAGTGTGGTGACAAAGTCAACGTGGCGAGCCAATGTTGGGGCTGTTGGACAGCCATTTCAGCCGCTGTCCTGATGGAGGCGCCTCAGTCAGACATCACATCACAAACAGTCCCTGAAAACCCGTTTTTCACCCTTTGCTTTCCTTCCAGCTCTCAGTCTCCACTGATGATCACTGTTCAAGACGCTGAACAGCTGAACGCTCTTTCCCTTATCCAAAGTAAATATGAACACACATCAGGGATGTGACTGACTGTGAACTGCTTAAAAACACAAGACAACAAAAACCATCCAATGGCCTTCAATGGGTGAGGTTCATTCCCAAAATACAATGCAAAAATTAAAAAAAAAAAAAAAAAAATACTAACCATACCCCTGACAAAGATAATCCACCTGAATTTTACTTAAAACCACCTTCTGAAACCTTTTTGACCTTCTCCCTCTCCGTCCCTTCCCGTCTGGCTGTGTGCGTAGTTTCTGTCGTCTCTGCTGCGTCTCACTCGAACTCTGCGATCAGAAGCATCATGCCAACTCCAAACAGCAGCGCCAGAATCTCTAAGAGGGACTGTCTGAAACTGGAGCGGCCGGCCAGCAGCTCGGGGAGCACCGTCACCGTGGCGATGTAGACGAAGCCGCCGGCGGTGAACGGCAGGATCCAGGCGGTCGCCGCCGATCCCGCACCTTCAGCCAACAGGGAGCAAACTGTGCCGGCCAGAGCTCCCAGAGCGGTCAGCAGCTGAAGACACATGGCCTGATGGGAAAAGAGGGAGGGGACAATGACGTCATCACAGTCTCGTCAGCTTTTTGTTAGGGATGATCATGAGCATTCACTTATTTTGTCATTAAAAAACAATTATTTTTTGGAATTGATTAATCTGATTAATCCGTTTCTCAATCAATCAATTGGCTGTTAAAATGTTTGAAAATGTTGATCAGTGTTTCCCAAACTTGGAAATGATGACATTCTCAAATGTCCTGTTTTGTCCACAAACCAAACTGATTGAGTTTTAATGATTTCTTTGTTAAATGGAGCAAAGAAATCTGTGAACCCTTTTTAAATAGTTCAAGTATCAAAGTAGTCACTGATTAAAAACCATGTAACCGTTGCAGCCCTACTATTCTGAATGACCAAAAACAAGACAAATGTCTTATATTTATAAATATAAAACGAGTCCAATGTGCATATTTTACCACAAGGTGGCAGCAGCAGTAGCAAGCAGTGATGAAACTTACAAGGTTTCTTGAATGCATCCTGAAGCTGCTCCGTTGTGCAGAAGTATTGACATTTACCGGCGTCTTTGAATGCACCATGTTAGCTGCTCCCATTAGCTCAACACAGACTCTTGGGCACTGGAGTTTGGAATATTTAAATATTCAACAAAATATTCAAAAAGGTTCATCCCTAGTTTTTAATCAAGCATTAAAATAATGATATTGTTTTCATATGATTCCAATGATTTAAAAAAAAGGGGTTTATTAGCAGAAATTGAATATACTACAGCTTTAAATTAAATATGAATCAGTTTACTGAACCTTTATATGAATGTGGAAAAAAGAGCCTTGTTTTTACAGTGGCAGCCATCTTGTGACCCCATGCTTCTTCGAGATAAAGCCCTTCATATTTTGACGCTGAAGCTTTAATAATAAATAAAGAAAGAATGCCATCCTTTCTGGTATGTGAGGGCCACCGTAGTTCCCTGACAGACTTTAGGAAAATGGGGCCACGTCTGATCTTGAATTTAATTTATTTACAATTAAAAATGCAGATTTTTTTCCAGCTCATTCCGAATGTTATCTCACTCCGATGTGAAATTCATTCTTTATTAAAGGTTATTTTTTTTACACTCTTAAACATGATTTATGGTTGTATGTAGCCTACGCCTCCAGCCTGCGAGCATACTCTGTGCTCTGCAGTTACA
Source organism: Brachirus orientalis (assembly GCA_016785285.1). Classification (NCBI taxonomy): domain Eukaryota; kingdom Metazoa; phylum Chordata; class Actinopteri; order Pleuronectiformes; family Soleidae; genus Brachirus; species Brachirus orientalis. The sequence goes on from JAFBJR010000119.1 coordinate 350,276, forward strand.
CCACCAAACCACTAGTGGCAGGTTTTCTACAGCCCTGTGATTTACGTTGAATATAAATGTGAATACATTTCCACACAAACTCCTTCAGTCTCTTCCTGAATTGACCTGCACTCGATTCTTGATTCAAAAATGGCCGTGAAGAATCAGGGAGGATGTTGCGATCGACATCACTGCGTTAGCGGGGAAGTGCACGTGGGGTGCGCGTGGTCTATGCAGACATGTAACCACACATCAGGCTTCTGAAACACGGCTGTAAACGTCGGCTACCTTTCTTTTGGTGCAGCCCGACTGGACGAGGATGGCGAAGTCTCCGATTTCGTGCGGGACCTCGTGCAGCAGGATGACGAGCGTGGTGAGGATGCCCGCCCGAGTTTTGACCAGGAACGAGGCTCCGATCGCCAGGCCGTCGGTAAAATTATGGGTGAAGTCTGCGGCCAGGTTCAAGTAACCCGACACCTTGATGTCTGTAAGAGAACAGAGGATAAGACGTGATGATGATGATGATGATGATGATGATGATGATGATGATAACCTTCCTGAGTGTTATTTAAAATTTTGAACAAGCAAATGTAACACACTCAGGTTTCCTCAAAGTGATTAATAACATATTCTGATTATGATGAGGTTTGATTTGACTGTTAAGCCCTTTTGTAGCAGTGCTATATAAATAAAGTTTATTCATTCATTTATTAATAATAATTTAAATTACAAACAAACAGCACAATAAATTAAAATCTGTCATGAACTAAAAAGAAGTGTCACCGATCTTGCTGATGTGCAAACCTCCTAATAAATCAACAGGAGACTATTTAATGATTGAGTAGTTAATGGTTGGATCAAATAACCCAAATAGATTCTCTACACGTGCCTCCTTCTCAGGCTGCACATTAAATATAAATGCGTGCCTGAATCAAAGTAACTGACATGACGTGCTGTGAAGTGTTCACTAGATTAGTCTGCAAAAGTATGTATTGTGTCGCGAGGCAGAATTTCAAGTTGGTCCAGCGGAACTCTGTGTGTAATCAGAGACAAATAAGTTATGAAATAATGACACAAGTCACCTTCTGTTGTGTTTGTGGAATACGCTCGAGGCTGCAAGGCACTGAATATCACCGGTGATCAAAGCTGCACTGATGTGAGATTGTTTTGCACCCAAATACAATAAGTATTTAAAAAGAATAAAATAATCCACATAAGTGGATTTTCTTGATTAGTGGTTTGGTTCATAAAATGTCTGAAAATATTGACCAGTGTTTCTCAAATGTTCTGTTTTGTCCACTATGAAAATGGCATTGTTTTAAAAGGTAAATTTTCCCAAGTGCTGTTAAACCCAGATTATTCATATGGAAGCAGGTCCTTTGGTCAGATGAGACCAAACTAGAGCTCTTTGTCCACAGAGTCATTGTTTATGTTTGGACAAAGAAGACAGAGGCGCATAACCCACAGTGAAACACGGTGGTGTGAGTATTGTGCTGTGGAGATGCTTCAGTGAGTCTGGAACTGGGAATCTCATCAAGGTGGAAGGAATCGTGAAGAAAGAAGGAGATGTGAAGATTTGGAAAGAAAACCTGAAGCAGTCAGCAGCAAAACTGGGTCTGGGTCGTCGCTTTGTCTTCCAACACGACAATGACGAGCCAAAACATACGTGGCTCCTGGTGAAGAACGACCTCCAGAAGACCAGAGTGAACGTTACTGACTGGCCTGCACAAAGTCCTGACTTAAATCCCATTGAAGTGAAGACCAAGGTCCATGCCAGAAGGCCAAGGTCCATGCCAGAAGACCAAGGTCCATGCCAGAAGGCCATCAAATCTGGAGGAGCTGGAGAGATTTGCCAAAGAAGAATGGGCTGGGATTCCTCAGGAGATGAGTTGTTTAACAGAGCAAAGATTTATGTTTTAAATCTTAATTTGTTTTTAATTTGTTATAGTCCCCACATTTCTTATTCAATACACTATTGTATCTTTAAAATTGTTTGTATTAATCTGTTCTATGTAACTTTGATGACATGTGCTGCTGACTTCTTGGCCAGGTCACCCTTGTGAAAGAGATCTTGATCTCAATGGGTTTTTAATCTGGTTAAATAAAGGAGAAAAACAAAACTGCACATGGGAAATACTTTTAATGGTCAGTCATTATGTAGTACACTGTCTCAAAGTGGGTCAGACAGTGCAGAGACAGCAGTCATTAATTATTATATAATAATTAATTATTAGATGATTATGAGGCTACTGATGAAACCACCATCAACGTGAACACAGGAAGAACCAACAACATGTTTATCTCACCACAGACGCAGAGGAAGGACTTGAACCATGACACATTATGTCACTGAAACCATGACTCGGGCCAAGACCACAATCCTCCCCATCCACACGTGTGTTCCACTAAGAAGAACCAGTTTGAAACAAACGAGGTGAAGCAACGTTCAGCTTTTATGCTCTGCACTTGTGGAATAAACTCCCAGAATGTATCATGGCTGCTGGAACTCTGACCTGCTTTAAATCAAAGTTAAAAACATTTTATTTAGCCCTGCATTTCATTAATCTCCCACAATGCACTGGGATTTTTACTTCTTGCAATTTATCCATTTAATTACATCTTAACTGTCTCTTCTTAATTAATTTTGCTTTAAACCCTTTTCCTTTTAATGCACATTTTTAATATTTTATGTAAAGCACTTTGAATCGTCTTGTGAAATGTGCTATACAAATAAACTTGCCATGCCTTGATAATTAACACATTTAATAGATTAGCCAGAACAAACCAGTGCATTCAGATTCCTGACAGTTAACATGATTATGCCATTAGTCACTCAGTGTTTGCATTACAAGCACTACAGTGTTTGAGACACTGACTGCTACTGTGTCAGTGAACATTGAGGTTCCACTAGTGTATTTTAAAAGGAACGGGCCGAGTTTTTAAAGTGCAGTTCTATGAGGTTCTGATACACGTTGAGCTAATTGCACCAGGGGGATTATTTACCTTGCATGAATAACTTTTCAGTTTTCTTTATTCATTTCATTTGCCAGCAAAAGAGTAGCACGTTTAATCATCTGGTAACATGAACCTCTGTGCAGAATACTTGACTTAGTCGTGATAGTTGCGGGGTTTTTTGGACTTGTCCCTGTCTCCACGAGTTTGTCCACCTTCCCTTACCCTATAAACACAGGTCACAGCAGAGAGACAGCAGCTCAGAGCGAATGTACGTTATAACTATGATGAAGCTTAATTTACACACACAGACAGGCGGAGAGTTTAACCCCCCCATAGTTCAAGTCACAGTTAGGCCCTTGAATTGCACTGTGCTTCACAACAAACAATTTTAACCACTTACCAAAGGGGTTGTTGTTTTAAGTCACCATGAGACATTCTTTTCTGTCTGCAAAATTACGTTTGTCAAGCTCTAAGCTGCTCACTTTCCCACACTAAAGCCCATAGAGAAAATCAGTGATTTTACATCACAGCACACAGGAGCAGCTCCTGTGTCACTATGAGCTAAAAATGATGATTTTCTCTATGGACTTTAGTGGAACAAACAGTATACAATGTGACACAAACTTAGATAAGGCAGTGACCTTATTCCTATTGTACACTTAATAGGTAGATAGGTGTAGATTTTTTGGGTGTGCCTTTCGTTCAGTGGCTAGAAACCTTTGCTTTGCTTTAGCCTTTGCTTTAGCCTTTTCTTTGTAAGACGGCTCATTAATTAAGCCTATTAAGGTCATTTTGTTAAGTGACTTAAAATTGTTCTGCAGGTTTTTCCTGCTGACAGCCATGTTTTCAGTGAGAGCAGTCTAGCTGCCTTCTAATCCTAGTATCAATGCCTGACCCATATCTGCAGGAATAATAACAACAATGACAATAATTAAAGATGCACCAATAACAGCATCAAGTCCAATGCTCCCCTCATGCTCTTGTATTTGTATTTGTAAACCTACTCAGATACTGCTGCAACCAAAACCACTTTATATATCTACAAGTAAGCTGAGCAAGTGTCAGCAACAGTAAGTGGATGTTTCCAGTATTCAGCAGGTAATAAATACTTCAGCACAGACTGTAACCGGTTCTCGACGGTCGAGGAGGAGGAAGTAGCTCCTTCAACACTAAGAATTTGCCAATGAATATCAAATACTATTCATTTCAATCTAATAAAAGCCTACTGGTTCTTGTGTAGTTAAAATGTGGTGTTCCATCACAAATGAGGCATATCTCGATGTGAATACCTGGAAACTAAAGCTGAAATACTGATCTCTTGGTCTTCTACTCATCCCTCCATATCAAACCCAAATGTTTTACAGCAAAAATAAAAAGGAATAGTCCTCACTCTTTACTCACAGATACTTTTGAAAGGGGACTGTAAATATTCAAACAGCAGCAATAGTATGTGGAGCAGAAGGGTATATTGCTGATGATCTCTGGTGCACTTTACTTCCCCACAAAGCAGTTCAGAAAATGACCAGCAGAGAGCAGCATTGATCTACTTTTTCCAGTCAGACATGTGTTGTTCACCTGAGCTGTTTATCTCCTCGGTCTTTGGCACCTTCTTGTCTTTGCCTCCTTTCTCCTCTTTCTTCTTCTTTTCTTCCTTGTCCTCTTCACCATCACTGTCCTTCTCTTTGGGAGCAGCTGAAACATTTAAGATCAAACTGACCTCAGATCAGTTCTTCAGATTACAGAAACTATACAGTCAATACACCGAGAGTTTTCTAATCCCTTTGCTGCAAAACAAAAACATACATATTTTTTCTGCTGATGAGTTTGGTCAGTCGTACCATGTGAGTGGCTGTGGGAATGTCCGTGACCATGTCCGTCCCTCAGGAGACGCACAAATTTCTCTACGACGAGGAAAACGATGATGCCCACGAGAACCCACAAACCCACTGACATCAGGTGACCATGGGCGGCTCCTGTGCAGGAAGAGGAGGAAAAACACTGGTTGGACAAGCGACTTATAAACGCTACACAGCTTACAAGACACAGAAAAATAAAGGGCATTCATTTAAATTTTAGGAGGATGTGTGACAGTAACCACTCGACAACATGTGACACTACCAGAAAAGAAAGTTACTGCACACCGTGGGAGTGGCCATGGTCATGTGACTTTTCACTTGCGTGAGAGTGTCCGTGATCATCATCGTTATGACGACAGTGAGGCTCTGTGACATGTGACAAGAAGGAAAAAAGAGAAAAGTCAAAGAGATCCTGCAACAATTAAAAAAAAAAAGCGACTGAACTGAGGCTGTGTTTTAAATAAATTATTAACAGGTTCTGTGATTTCAGCTTCTTTCTTACTTTTGTTGATTTATAATTGTTTTGTAATTATTCTGCCTCTGTTTGGTCTTTGTGAACAGAGACAATGTAACTGATAAACATAACAGATGAACATAGTTGCTACTGATGATACTCAGTGTTCTGGCAAAAATACCCATTACATAGAAATGACTTTAAACCCATTCAGTTCATTTCCATGTAACACACAGGGTAATACATAATACATGCCCTAGCCCCTTACCCTAAATGTATCCATCACAACTAGATGCCTAACCCTTACCCTAAAACCAAGTCTTAACCCTGGAAAAGCCATTTTAAGGGGTGAAAAAGTGAGGACCAGCCAAAATGTCTTCACTTTGTCAAAATGTCCTCACTTTGTAGGTGTTTTTACAATTTTTGGTCCTCACTCTGCAGCAAGTACAAGAACACACACACACACGCACACACGCACACACACACACACACACCTGCACTGCTCCCTCTCTCACTCGACCCTATAAACAGGGAAACAGACTTTTACGAACCCAGAGCGTGAGGAATGAGATGGAGGAAAGCGTCGCCCAGCAGTCCACCAGAGGCAAAGCTGAGCAGCACCTTGAGCAGGTTCTGGTGCTGGTCACTGTTGGACTGGACTGGGATCAGGAAGAGGATGAGGAAAGGAGCCGCGCTGATCAGCAGAGTTGCTCCGACAGCCTGCAGAAAAACAACAGTGGACTTGAGTGAGTGGACTTCAGTGAGGAAGACCAAAGTCGTCAGCAATAAAACAGTTAGAAAATAACAAGACAAATGTTGTTTGTTGGTTGTACATTTGGTGTGTACATGGCTCAGTGGGGCAAAGAATTTCATCTGATTTTCATCTGCACTTTCCAATCAATTACTATGGGAAATTTCTCACATTTTCTTTGCCATGGTTATGGGGGTTTTCACCAAGCAAAATTTTGACAGAAGAGGATGAAGAAAAAAGGAAATGAGCAAGAAAATAATAAAAATGCTACAAAGGAAACAAGAGAAAAAGGTGATTCTTCATCCCCGCTTTGACGTTTGACCTCAACAGTTACTAATAATCTCACAAAATACATTTATGTGTTACATTCTTTTCACTGCCGTCAATTTATTCTTCAGTGAATTAATTTCCTTTTGTATTCCCCTCATTCCAGGGATTAGCTCCACCATGAGGAGGCATGCAGACGTAACACAGGGGACTCAGAGTGACAGGAAAAAATGTAAACATCAGTATCTGGCACCTTCCTATTATTCAATCATATATCACAAGTTAGGAGGATGACATACAGTCTTATCTATACTTTATCGCACCACACTGTGTGTGTGTGTGTGTGTGCGTGTGTGTGTGTGTGCAACACAGTGATTACTATGAGGACAAAACACTGTATGTAAATTTAAGTTTTCAAACGGGTAATCCATCGATCAAACCGTGAACACACCTGCATCCAGAGCTCCACCGTGCCCCTGTTTTCTCTCTGTCCTCCATGCTCACGCTCCTCCTTGTGCACATGCACAACATGCTCATGGTGCGCGTGTCCGTGGTCGTGGCCGTGGCTGTGTTCAAAGCCGCGTTCGTGGTCGGGGCCGTGGTCGCGGCTGTTTTCAAGGCCGTGGTCGTGGCCGTAGTCGTGGCCGCGGCTGTTTTCAAGGCCGTGGTCGTGGCCGTGGCTGTGTTCAAAGCCATGGCCGTGGCCGTGGTCGTGGCCGTGGCCGTGGCCATGGTCGTGGCCATGGTCGTGGCCATGGTCCTCCTCTTCATCAGCAGGGAGGTTGGCCTCAGCGCTCCACTTGCTCGCTCCGTGGAACATCTTCACCTGAGGGCCATGAGAATGTCCATGGTGCTCGTGCTCTCCGTGGGAGTGGCCGTGGTGATGGTGGCCATGGTGACCGTGGGAGTGGCTGTGAGCAGAGGCTGAATGTGTGGCGAACAGCACTATGACGGCAGACGTGGCCAGTGTCAGTGCCAGCAGACGTACACAGCCCATAGTATCCGCTTCAACAGAGACAAAAGTGAAGACATAGTAAATAAAAAGTCAGACGCTGGCTGATTATTCAAATACATGTGAAATGACGAAAACAAAGTATATCATTTTTGACTTTGTCAACCTCACGGGAAAATGTGGTACGCACCATGTCGTCAGATTTGAATGATTTAAAAAGTCACTACACATTTAAAATTAGATCATGTAAAAATTCTGCAACATTATTGGCACTGTGCCTTCACCTGCTTTAGTCCTCACCCACTGTGTGTGTGTGTTTGTACAGAATATTATTGTAAAAGCTTTGGTATCAAACCACATGTTTAACAAACATGTAGAGAAGCGACGTGTTCCGTGTCAGTTTTACTTTGCACAAACACAGTCCTGCTCTTCTTTCTCTTCTCCTTTTCTCTTACATTTCCTCATCTTTAGGAAAGTTGAATCAAGTGTCAGAGCTTTTCTGTGTGTTTTAGTATCAAAGTAAGACACAATTTCAGGACAAAGACGTCGCAGTTGGTTAGTAAACCAGGAGCAGGTGCAGTGACTCACGGGTCGACGGTAACTTGTTAATAAAGTGCACTGAAGTTCGTTTTTACATTGTTACAGCGTTTGAGGGAGAGATAAGAAAACAATGGTTTCGCTGAGTCATCAAGTCATATTTTAAGACACGTCTAACAAAATCCTGGATTGAAGATTTGAGAGAAACAGTTTTCAGTATTCACTCCATAATTCTTTACTCCACTGCTGTATTGTTTTTTTCACATGTTCCCAGCAACTGTTACTAACATACATAATGTGTGGCGAGGAGAAAGTCCACATTGGCTTTACGCGCACATTAAAATGTAATTACACCACCTCACTGTAGACGACAGGTCACCGATATTCTGCCTTTCTACGCTGTGAAAATCACGTTGGTCAAACAAAAACACAGTATGTTCTATACATTTCCGATTTTGAATGATGATATGCACACTGAGATTAACATATTACTTTTTTTCTTCTCTTATCTCATGTTGACAGTTGAACGCTGCTTCATTACCAATGAAATGTTGGCAGCTGAAAAAAAGGGGAAGAAAAATAAAAATCCAAATCCAAATCTGACCAATTGAATCACTCTTTACTGAAATACTGGATTGATATTGAACTGATTAACTGTTATTAAAAGAACATAAAGTGACAGACTAAGAATGTAACATTGATAACTGTTGGTTACATTTAAATCTTTGTATCCTGCATATGGCTGTTATTTCCATAAATGATTCATCTGTCCTTTGTTTTCCCGATTTTCCCAAATGTCCACATACTTAATTTATTCACTTTTAAAGATTCCCATATAATATATATAAAACAAGCTGGAAAATCAAAGAGCTCGTTTTCAATGCAGAAGAAAAAACACTCAAACCGATTAATCGCTAACCACAATAGTTGTGAATTCATTTGATAAATGATTAATAATCTATTAATTGTTGCCCCGATTGTTGCCTGTTTGTGTGTGATTATGGTAAGTGACCTGACAAGTACAACACTTTACATTTTCTTTACATTTAACTACTTTCAGCTTATACATTTAATTGTACACATTAGTGTTCCTCATATGTTTTAATACTCTTTTGTTCAATATTAATTATTTCTCTATTTGATCGTTCTCATATTTTTGGACGGTGACCTTGAGTGTCTTGAAAGGCGCCTATGGATAAAATTTATCATAATTGTTATTATTATTACTGTTATTTTGATTATTATTATTGTTGTTTATGCTCAGTCACAGCTGGATTGTGGTCAGGGTAAACGTCTAAGTAGCGATTAGCCACCTGACTTTGATTTAGCTTGATTTCACTTTTGCTGGATGTGAGAATAAGTCTGTAATCTCAATTTTTAATCCTAAAGTCAACACAGTGAAACCGTGACCACTGCTGCTGTAAACGGGGATGCAGCCCGGTTGTTAGGCTAGCTGGCTAACTGGCTACAGTGTACGCGTGCTAACGTGTTGCTGTGGCTGGAATAACGTCACAAACACCATGAAATCAAACGGACAATCTTACCGGTGGGTGTCGGGTGTCGGTAACTGTGTGTCCGCTCGTTTTATCTGACTGTCCCGCCGGGAATGTGTCCACTAAAGTGCTACAGTCTGCCCAGACTCCGCTGATGCTACACGTAGCTGTGAATAAGACGTGGCGTTTGCTCAACAAAACTTACTTAGATGAAGATCTCGCGAGAGCGCCTGTCGTTTGAACTTCTCCTTCGTCTCCTTAAATTTTCAGACGGATACAGACATTTGAGTTTCCACGACATTTTTTATAAAGTCACGTTTTACATATTGAATAAAATAAATACTCAACAAATTCACTTAAAAAGCAAAATTTGATTTTGACATCAGACAAACTGAAGTATCGCGAGATTGAAACAAAGAGCTCAGCAGCATCCTGGTGGCAAACAGGATGCGGATCATATGATGTGCAATAGTTAAACAAATAATACACATGAAAAAAAAATGATGAATACAAATAAAGAAATGAATGGTTGAATGAAGGAATAAACAGACGTGTTTTCAGTCCAAACAGCAGCTTTTAAAATAAGTTATATTTTGGGCAACTTTGACAGACAGCTGTAGTGTCGAATAAACATTCTCATTAGTGTCTTCAAGTGGGATGTGACATCACTTATGTCTTTTAGTCTTAGAGCAGGGGTTTCAAACTGTAGCCCTCCAGTCAGTTTCATGCAGCCCGCCAATTAATATCAATAAGTTACAAAAGGTTTGTTTGTGTATGTATTTTATTATTTGCAGACAAAATTTTTGCATTTGTTATTATAATTAATAATAATAATACATTTTATTTATAAGCACCTTTTAAAACACCCAAGGAAACTTTACATTTATTGTGAACTTAATATCATTAATTTCATTTTGAAATGTTATCACAAATATATAATTACTGCAATAGTTTCTTTTCCCCAAAAGGTTTTCCTTTTTTTTTTACTTGACGGGCCCCTGCTGACCAGACGAGAGGGTCACTGGAGTCTGAGACCCCTCTCTTGGATCAGTGTCTTAGTCCCCTAAGTGGAGTCACCATGTTTGTGCTCAGATTTCTGAGTCCTTTAGTTAAAACATTGCTTCTAAGGCTGCATTTGTAGGAAATCATTCACTTCTAATTCAATCACTTTTGTCGCCGTGGTTCTGCTCACCTCAGGTTCCGATCGTTGACGTCGGTGTGGAGATTCTTTTCTTTGGTCTTCAAAGTGTTGGTATAAGAAAGGGCGGGAAAATGTAAAAATGGAAGAAGATGGTCTTTTGAAAAAGCCTGTTTTATTTTTATTGTCGTTCTTGCAGATGCAGGTGAAATATGATGTAGATTCAAAAGTTTAAATAAAAATAAAGAGAGAGAGAGAGAGCGAGATCAGAGGTCAGAGTGTCTGATCTTTCTACTTAACAGTGCTGTGTAACACCGCGATGATCGAATGCACCAGCTTTTACTTTTTTTTGCACTGAAGAGCTCGTCTGAAACAATGGATGTGGTTAACAGTGTTTAGCCGATTCACAGACAAAGCAGAACGAAACCATGGGATGCGGTCAGCTGACCTGTCAACTGCCCACGTCCCTGTCCACACTTCACTTCCCTGTTTGGTAGGAATGAACTTTAAATGTACATTACACAACACCATATCAAACATTTATCCATAGGCAAAGTTCAAACCATGTGATTACATTATGGTATTCTAAATTACATTATGAAAGTATAAAAAAATGAATCTTCCTCATAAGTAGGAGTTATAAGAAAACTTAAATGAGCATTTAAATATGTTGATAAATTAATTAAATCATATAAAACCATAAAGGTAAAGAAAAACTGTATTATCCCCATTCACAGTTTACAGAAGTATAACAGGGACTTCAGGAGAGAATTCATCTTTAAGAGCATAAACAAAAAAAAAATTTCCTTTTATTTTTAACATAAGGCGTCACACGATCAGGAAGTAAGATGAGAGCAGACTTAATCATCAGGATGTCAGAAATCGGAACAAAAACTAGTATAAAACAGTGCAATCAATAAAATAACAGAGGATAATTAGATAAACATATCACCAACCATAATAACAATTCAGACAGCGTGTTATCCCCTGTCTGTTATTACCCAGTCCTGTGGTGACAGTTTTAATTATTTCCTTCTTTAAATGTTTATTCTTTGCTTATTTATGCTTCTGTCTTTGTCCGTGTGGTTGTTGCTGTGTGGTTTGTTTTTTTAATGCTGTTTGTTCACCTGGTTGTTGTAAAGGGTGTCAAGAGTATGTAAATAAAGCACATTAAATCACATTATATTACATTTACTTTGGTAACCTAAAGAACCTAAGTATAAAATAAAACAAGATGGTTGCATTTCTAGCATAGTGTCGGCAGAGTTCACTGCAGTGTGTGTGGGTGTGTTTTAAATAAAACTATATAAGCTAAACCTCAAATTCGTGAGATAATCGAAACTAAACCTTTGATATTTTTATTGAAAAAAAAAGTCTGCAGTTTATTAAAAAAAAGAAACCAACTGACAATTGCCACATTGTATTTAAGTATTAGATTATTAGTTGCCACTGCTCATTTACACTTTCATTTCCTCATTTTCATTTTTTCATTTTCATTTCCTCGTTTTCATTTCCTCATGATGAAGACTCTTTTATCCAAAGTCTGTCGTCCTCACCCTGATCTCACCTCCAGGATCTTCTTCTCCTTTTCCTTTTTGTACTCGGGTAATCATGTATAAAATAACACCAATAACAGAAAAACCCAACAGCAGACGTAAGAGTTCTCTAATTTAAGACAAAGCTACACAGTAAAGTCCCTGTGAACGGAAAACTGGCTGTAAAAACTTCCCGTTTCGGTCATTTACGGTTTGATGTTTTTCACCCATGCTTATTCGGATAAAAACTTTTTTTTTTGATTATTGCCAAACTGAATGAATATCAAAGAGGAAGAGCTTAGACTATCTGGACAAAAGTATTGGGACGTCTGACCATTACGCCAACAGCGACTGTAATGACACGTTCATATACATTTGCAGTACTTTCACTGGAACTGGTCCCACTTTTGCAGCTACAACGGCCTCCACACTTGACCCAAGATTTTGAAGTGTTTCTATGTGAATTAGTGGCCATTCATTCTGTAGAGGTCATGTGTCAAACCCAAGGCCCGGGGGCCACATCTGGTCCACCATACAACTGTGTTCGGCCCTCAAGATAATCTGTCTTTCCTGCTCCTGCACTGACACATATTAATACCATATATTAAGTTACCTTGTCCTTATAAATAAATAAACAAATTAAATGTGGAGTTTGAGAACACAGAGCCAGAACCAGCGGGCGGTTCTAAGTTGTGTTTTGCTGCCTCTTTTTTAGCTAACAAAACGTATTTATTATTATTTAGTACAGTAAATAATTGTCTAAGATACACGTGACTACAGGCCTGTATATGAAATACAGCAGAAGAAATCAGTTCAGATGGATGGAAATTGGTTTAATATATATATGCGCTACTATACAGCTGATTTAAATGGACAATCATCCATAAATTATTTGCCCCACTGTTCTATATTCATGTTAATTTTGAGAGTACTGATGTGAACATACTGTAAATTTGAAACTGATATTTAGCCCTTTCTGAGTCTATTCCATGGGTAAATCATTTAAATCTATTTTATTTCATTCACTAACATTTCAAATAATGTTATTCATTTCTGATTTCTTTTTTTTATTTTATCTATATGGTTTAATAAGAATTTTGTATTATTGGACCTCGTCTGGCCCTCAGCTTGGACACTCGGAGATTTTCATTTTCCTCTATCAGTGAGTTTGGCTCTCCTGCAGTAGAGCATTGGTGAGATTCAGACACTGATGTTGGACCAGAAGGTCTGGCTCACAATCATCTCTGTTCCAGTTCATCCCAAAGGTTCTGGATTGGGTTGAGGTCAGGACTCTGAGTGGACCAGTCAAGTTCTTCAGAACCAAACTCAAGGTCAAAGCATGTCTTTATAGTCCTGCTTTGTCCACAGTCCTGTTGGAATAGAAAAGGACCTTCATCAAACTGCTGACACAAAGTAGGAAGTGTAGCAAAAATGTCCAAAGTATGTTTTAGAGTTGAGATCGTCCTTCATTGGAGATAAAGGGGCGGAGCCCAAACTAGCCCTGACCTATGAATGGTGTAAGCAGAGATATTACTGAGATACAGATGACATGAGCTTTTTAATCCTCCAGTCTAAAGATAATGTTTAAAGGGAGATTACGTCTGCAGACGCCATTTCCTTCTGTAAAGTTACAAAGACACTGAACACAAAGGCTTTAATTCCTGGTATGACATGACAACAACTCTGAATCTATTCAAATAAATGGCACATCAATTCATTCATAAATTTATTCACAATTCTGTGACTCACAGCATTAAAACAAAAAAAGTTAAGAAATGAAATTTCACCAATTGAAATGAATGGGGGAAAATCTTCCAAACCATATAATGACAATAAAAAGTAATAGGAAGCATTTCACAAGTCGTTACTGACTGAGATTTGTTTAGACTTGAATGTAATTTATCACATTGTTTTTCTTAGAATCCTCACTCTGTCGCTTACAAGTTTCCATCGTTACAATGTATGACACATATTCTATAAATGAGACTGCCATGCCTTAATATAGGTATTTTACAAAAGGTAATTTACCAAACACATAATTAAAACAAGACCTAAGTTACTGTGCTGTATATTTTAACGTTATTCCGTCTTTCACCTGTTTTAGATAATCTTTTCTCCCTGGACTACACCACAGGGGGCTGAGAGAACCTTAATTTTCATTCCTGTGTGTCTTCAACTTTATTTTAATCACAATCCTGATTTTAGCTTCTCACAAACCGTGTGCGCCATCAACAGTGTTTGCACATCAGGAAAGTAAAAAGAATAAAGTGTAGAATAACTTGTTCTCAGTCAGTGTTTTGGTCATTACTCAACATGTCCACAGGGGGCGATAGAGCTTTAAATTAAAGCTCACAAAATGAGTCCTGTAACTACATTCCTCTTGAGATGTTTAGCCACACAGGTGACACAGTTTGGCACAGGTGCATTGAAGCTCATCCACCTCTGCTGCCTGTTTGTGCCTCTGGATCAACAGCTTGTAAGAAAAACACTTCATTGCACAGACAGTGCATGTGGACGCTCTTACCAAACCGGTATGAATGACTGATTACATCTAACAGTAAACCTGAGTTTTGACAGCAGTAAAACAACAACATTCACACATTCAAAGAATCATGTAGTCGACATTTCCAGATGTTTCCAGAGTAATATCTGTAAACAGACACACTCTTTTTGTCCAAAAAACATGGCACGGGAGCAGTGAGTCTTTACATGTAATGCTGTGAAGTCTTCTACATCATATCCATACTGCAGAAAACAATGAATCCATTTTTTTTGTCTTTTCCATTCACAGGCCGGTGTCAGTAAAACGTGGCACATATTTTGTCACATATACAAAATAAGATCAGTAACAACAGGCCCCAAATGGTTGACTGTTTGTAATCATCAGTCCTGCCAACTTTAAGAGGATTTCAAACACCAGGTGACACATTTAATCCATAAAGGTTACTGAAATAATAATCATGAGGTTGTTAAAATAATAATAATAATGTGATTGTTACAGCAGTAGCATCATATTATACTATTTATTTTAATATTCAAAAACACATTTAAGTGTCTGAGTGATCAACCCACTTTATAACTACGGTGAAATATTACACAAACCTTTGGTTGTGGTGTCGTCGTGTAGAACATCTCTTATAAAGGAATACAACAGTGACAACAATGGCGACAACCATGGCAATCGCTCCAAATGTCCAGCCAGCAACGGCAAGCTTATTACTAGGCTTCACTGAGGGAGACAGAAAAGTGAGAGTAAGGACACTGCACATGAATCATCATCAAGGTTATAGTCAATGACTGGTTGACATGTGTAGTCCACGCAGAAGGTTAATGGAATAATAAGACCAAACACTCAAGAAAACTATTTAAACAGGGAAATAAATATAATAATTTTAAATTAGGAGATTCCAGATTAACCAAGAACTGTTGCTGAGGATGAATTTTCTGCTGAACTGGATTATTATCAACTAAAACACACACACACACACATGCAGCCTCATTCAGCAACAATCTTACCCCAGTTAGTTCTGATCACAGCTTGGTTCAGTCTGGTGACCAAGTCGTCCTCAACACCAGAGAGCTGGAACACACAGTCATACCTCCTCCAGTCCTCAGGGGGGATGAATGAAACTAGCAGGTCAGTGCTCATCTGGAAGGTTCCGTCATGGTTGGGCAGAGTCTCTCCTTGGTCCACGTCCTCATGAAGCTCCTCTCCATCTTTCCTCCAGAACAACACGGCTTTGTTTGGGTAGAAACCTGTAGTGAACCATCTCTTAGTTATGCTGCTATAGACCTAGACTGCTGGGGGATTTCCTGTGGTGCACTCACACTCACACTCTCTCACACTCAGGGTATGGATGTGACTTAATTATGTGTCATTAACCTTTTTTTTTTCTCCCTTCCCAAGTCTGTCTGCTTCCTTCCATTCTCTCTCTCCCTCTGTCCTCATCTTACAGGCTGCAGGATCCAGATCCAGTTTGGATGATGTTATTATTATTATCATCAGTAACAATAATACTGCTGTCATTGTTACTATGCTCTGATTAAAGGTTCATCAGTATAGTTTCTTATCAATAATCTCTGCTGCTGCTTGTATAAATGACACTGTAGTTCTATAAACATGACATAACTGATTCTAAACTTGATACAACTGTTGTATATTTGCTCCTGGTCTCTCTCTTCTGTTTCTCCATCACCTCCCGCTATTTCTTTCTCTCCCCCCTTTCTGTCCCCCACCTCTCCTCTGTCCCCCATTTTCCTCTCACCCCAACCGGTCGAGGCAGATGACCGCACATCTTTGAGTCTGGTTCTGTCAGAGATTTCTTCCTGTTAAAAGGGTTTTTTCTCTCCACTGCCCCCTAGTGTTTGCTCATTGTGTGAACTGTTGGGTTTCTTTTCTCTCTGTCATAGTGTAAAGGTTTTGGCCTTATTATGTACAGTGCCTCGAGATAATGTAAGTTGTGATTTGGCGCTATACAAATAAAATTGAATTGAACTGAATTGGATATTGTGATAATATTGTATCCTGGTGTTTCTGGTGATTTCCTGACCAGTAAGATCCACTTCAGTGGAACAAGTATCAAGAGATTCCTTCAAAGCGCTCGCTACATTCCACAAACGTGAGATCTTCACATGTTCTATGCAAAACGGATGCACCTGTGTCGCTGTAGTTCATGCACTAATCAATCACTACATTAATCATTAGTTTAAGGGTTTTTTCTGGCTTGTTTGCTCCATATAAATCAATCAAACTGAATAATTTTGGTTTGTGGACAAACAATCGTTAGGGGAGTGAGAACAGTTAAAAGTGAAATAATGTCACTCAGCAAAAACTTTACCTCCAGTTTGGTTGAAAAGCTCCATTAAAGTAGAAATAGTTGCCTGTAAGAAGGGGGGCCCTGACACAAAACACTGTTGAGTGTAGAATTGAGACTGTTCTGTGTCACTGATTATTTTTTTAGCCCAGTCATATTTTGGCTCGAGGATCTTCTTCCTGGTGTCGCAGTAACCAGCCTGAAGGTCGTCAACCAAAATGACACCCAGAAACTGGGGCAACTCAGTGGCTCCAGAGGAGGCGACGGCGAAATACTGGAGAGAGTGTTTCACTGTGGGACAAACAACAGAAACACACAAATGTCATCATGATGTAACAGACTGTTCTGTCATTCCTAAACACACAAGGTTGTATAGTTATGAACTGACTGAGTGGAGGAATCCTATAGCTACTCAAACCAACTAACAAGTGTCCTAACAGGTTCTTCTCAATTGGAAAATGATGCTTAAGTGAAGATAGATGGTCTGGACCTTGTAAACGAAAAATGTAATAATACATTTTTTAAGGCAGCAATTAGTAAACACCTTATATCCAGGTATAACAAAAAGTTCTCTTACCCTTAAGGATTACAAAAAAATCTGAAATATCAATTATTCAAACAAAATACTTAAAATTCCTCATTCCTCCAAAGTGTAAAGAAGTTCACTTTAAAACTATAAACAACATTTATCCCTCTGATGAATTTATGAAAAGAAGGTTTAAATTCGTGGTAGAAAACTGTTATATCTGTAAAATGAGTCTGGAAACAACAGAACACCTGTTTTATGAATGTGAAACGGTCAAAAATGATTGGAATCCCTCCACAATCTGATATCATCCAGCTCCACAAACAGAGACTTTTGGTCTTTTTAAAACATTCAAATAGGTGGAATTATCAAGGATAAAAAAAAAAACATTTTTTAGTGAATAATCTCAGTATTATTACAAACATTACATACTCAAGTGTCAGTATGCTGAATCCCCTCCCTCATGGATTAAAAATGAAATACAAAGATGTGTGAAGCTAACAGATAATCCCCATGTACTTAAATTGTACACTTTTATACACCTCCTCTATGATTATATATATATATATAAAGGAGGTGTGAATCTTTATACTGTCAAACAAGTATGTTGTAGAGTGAGTTTTGTCATTGTTCATGTTTTTGTTTTTTTGTTTAAGTCTCTCAAGTCTCAGTTTTATTCAGTTTAGGCAACAGTTTCGGTTACAATGAATCAACATAATTATTATTAACAACACTCAACAGCAACTCGCTTTTCTAAACTTAAAAGTGAAAGTCTGTCTGTCTGAGTGACTGAACAAATATAATATGTAAATACCTGCTGATGAAAGTCCACACAGGAGAAGTAACAATAACAACTTCATGTCGATGAATATGAAGATCAAGATCAGCTGCTGGCTCCGTCCACACTGGCTCGTATTGAAATTAGAATGCAATTGTAGCGCTGCCAATACAGATTAGTGATGTGCGGATCGATACTGAAATATCGATATTTCCGATACCAGATCTGTATGCTGTGAAATCGATTCTCATATGAAAATATCGATACTTTTGATACTCCAGTCATTCGTGGCGATGTACATCATTGACAGGAATACGGTGGAAAGTAACTAAACTATCGAGATCTTGTCTAAATGACACGCTGCTGGTAGGAACTACTTTTTCTTCCGCCTGGGTGAGTGCCTGATGCGTAGCGCGCTAAGCGCAGTGGCACGGTGCTGTGCTCGCTGTCTGTCACTCGGTCTGTCTGTGCACCGGTTGCGACATCCGTGGGAAAACCGCGAGGAGTTGTGGAAACGCAACCAACCCCGTGAAACACGTACGAACAAGCCACAAAACGGGCTATGACACATACTGTATGTGCAAAGGCGGACAGAAGAAGAGCAGCCGCAGATTATGTCAGACGAAGAGCAGATTATTAAGCACTGTTGCTGTTGGAGTTGATTGAATTAATAAATATGGTTAGGAGATAAGTAACGAAAATGAATACACGCTTCAGTAAATAGCTGCATGAGTTCATCTTGGAGTAGGCCAATAGCCCAATATGTGTATCACTGAGATAATCTCACATATAAAACCTAGGTTTTTTCAGGTAACGTTTCCTAAAATATTGATCATTTAAAGTGGATTACATAGACTAGGTGTCATTAAATTATACAAAGCAATTGTGATAAAACAGCCATGGCATTTAGAAACTTAGAAATAAAAATATATCCTACTGGAAAAGATGGATAAAAAAAATAACATATCTATAAAATATATTTATTATTATTTGCAATCAGTTTAATTTGCTTTAACTGTTAAATGAATATTTTAAAATGTTGGTATTGACAAACTTGTGCAAATATTGTGGCATCTATTCTTAAATAAAATTTAATACGCCATATTACCGAGAAAATACATTGGAAAAAAAGTTAATTATTAAACATATATGGCAACTTTAACCATGTAAATTGTAATGTGCAGCTAAAATAAAAAGAGACACTGGCCTTTGTGCTTAAACATCATCAACTTTTATTTTTCTTCTCTCACAAACACACAAGTGAGGACACATATCATTGACATAATAAAGTCCGTAGCCCCTTACTCTAACCTTAACCTATCTAAGTTCCTAACCCTAATCCTACCCAGCGCCATCGTATGGGGGGAAGGTGATGACAATTCTAAGGGCCCACACACAACCCCCAGTAGCCTCTACGACTAAATTATTATGCATAGGCTTAACTAATATATATTCATAGTAATGAACCCAAACTAAAATAAAGCCACAAAGTCATGCCATATTTTAATTTTAATAATTTCAATAACCCCTCTGGCCCCTTCTTAAAAAATGGTTTGGTCCACTGACATTGCGGGTTCGAATTGAGCGCGAGTGACTCTCTGGACCAAGCAGCCACTCAGTCACGAGGCTACATTGAATTGTATTATGACGCATTCAAGCTCTACTCAGTAATTATGAAAATACCCACAACCTATTTTGATTGTTAATAAATACAATAACATACCCACTACCTATTTTGATTGTTAATAAATACAATAAATTACCCACTACCTATTTTGATTGTTAATAAATGCAATAAATTACCCACTACCTATTTGTTGAGTGGTTAATTGAAGATGTATGCCATCAAAGGTGTAATAATGTGTTGCAAATCAGAGAAATGGGAATAATTTACATAATAATACTCTAACTCACTGTTGAGTGATTATACACCAGACATCAGCAGACAAACAAAAAAAAACATCATAATACACAGTTGTAAAAAAAAGTGGCAATGAATAAGGTAGAGGGGCCCACGCCGATATTCTTCAGAAGGCCCAGAATTCCTAGCAACTGCCCTGCTCATACCAGGTCTTAACCTCCCCACAAAGATAGGGTTTTAAGTGTTCTTGGATCTCACACAGATAAAAATACTGTCAGGGTCCAGCTTTCTGCCTCTTATTTTGTTATTAACCTGCATTTCCTGTCCAGAGCTTTCTGGGAAGCCGGGTGGAGCCTCCGATCCCTGCACATTTTTTACTGATTTGTACTGATTACGTTGACACTCTTACCACACCAGTATTATCACAGTTATGAATGACTGATTACATCTAACAGTAAACCTGAGTTTGGTTGACAACAGTAAAACAACAACATTCACACATTCAAAGAATCATGTAGGCGACAGATCGGGGTTTAAAAAGTGCTCACTCTTGTTTAACACAATAAATCACTCGCACTGCTGCAGCGAGGTTTCCAGAGTAATATCTGTAGACAGACACACTCTTTTGTCCAAAAAACGTGGCCACCTGAGACAGAGACAGAAACAATTGAAAATGATGTGCTGGTGGAAGATCAGTGTTAACTTTGTCACATATACAAAATAAGATCAGTAACAACAGGCGCCAAATGGTTGACTGTTTGTAATCATCAGTCCTGCCAACTTTAAGAGGATTTCAAACACCAGGTGACACATTTAATCCATAAAGGTTACTGAAATAATAATCGTGAGGTTGTTAAAATAATAATAATAAATGTGATTGTTACAGCAGTAGCATCATATTATACTATTTATTTTAATATTCAAAAACACATTTAAGTGTCTGAGTGATCAACCCACTTTATAACTACGGTGAAATATTACACAAACCTTTGGTTGTGGTGTCGTCGTGTAGAACATCTCTTATAAAGGAATACAACAGTGACAACAATGGCGACAACCATGGCAATCGCTCCAAATGTCCAGCCAGCAACGGCAAGCTTATTACTAGGCTTCACTGAGGGAGACAGAAAAGTGAGAGTAAGGACACTGCACATGAATCATCATCAAGGTTATAGTCAATGACTGGTTGACATGTGTAGTCCACGCAGAAGGTTAATGGAATAATAAGACCAAACATGTTACGTTTTACACTGGGCATGTATGGACTTAAGGAAAAGAACGGAAGCCAGGTTGCAAAAGCAAGGTGCGTGAGGTTTATTAACAAAAATCCAAAAACTACTACGGGGTGAGCCAACTAAGAACAAACGAAAGGCGAGGAGACTGACAGGCTGGCTGGGCGAGTTGCTCCTGGGGTAACTAGGAAAAAGGAAAAAACACGAATTAGAAAAAAAGGAATCAAAATGCATAGAGACGAGCAGAGCAGAGTGGTGACTAGCACGTGTGAGTACCGGGTTACAAATGTGACGCGCTGACACCTGCTGCAAGGAGGAACCGGCAGTTCCTGAGGTGGAGCCAGATCGCTGGAGGCCACAGGCTTCAGGAGGGAGACATGGAACGTGGGGTGGATGTTCAGTGAGGGAGGGAGCCTGAGCTGCACCGCCGTCGGGTTTATGACCCTGTCCACCTCGTAGGGTCCAATGAACCTGGGTGCCAACTTCCTGGAATCAACTTGGAGGGGCAAGTCCCGAGTGGACAACCACACCTTGTCCCCGGGTCTGTATTCAGGGGCGGGAACCCAGTGTCTGTCAGCCAACCGTTGGTTCTGGGCGGAGGACCTGGTGAGGGCGGAACGGGTAGCCCTCCAAACGGCACGGCAGCGTCGAAGGTGGGCCCGGACTGACGGGACAGCAACCTCCTCCTCCTGGGCCGGAAACAGGGGGGGCTGGTAGCCAAAACAAGCCATAAATGGAGAGTGTGTTGTGTGCGTACTCCACCCATGGTAAGTGTGTGCTCCAGGAAGTGGGGTGCTGGGCTGCCACGCACCGGAGGGCCAACTCCAGGTCCTGGTTAGCTCGCTCAGTTTGGCCGTTGGTTTGAGGGTGATACCAGGAGGACAGGCTTGGTGTAGCCCCCAGAGCCTTACAGAAGGCCCGCCAAACCTGGGAGGAAAACTGGGGTCCACGGTCGTAGACGATGTCTAACGGGATGCCATGTAGTCTGAAGGCATGTTGGACCAGCAGGTCGGCGGTCTCCAGGGCTGAAGGTAGCTTGACCAGCGGAAGATAGTGGACGCATTTAGAGAAACGGTCCACTATGGTCAAGACCACCGTGTGTCCATTGGAGGGTGGGAGCCCAGTGACAAAGTCGACGGCAATGTGAGACCAGGGGCGGCTCGGGATCGGCAGAGGACGCAACAAGCCAGCCGGAGGGCGATGGGAGGTCTTCCCCCGGGTGCAGGTGGTACAGGCGGCAATGAACTCCCTGGCGTCCACAGTCATGGATGGCCACCAGAATCGCTCTTGGAGGAAGCGAACTGTGCGATAACCCCAGGGTGGCAGGTCAGCCGGGAGGAGTGTCCCCCGGCAGGCGGGACGAAAAGGCGGTTGGGAGGTCCAGTCCCGGGATCTGGCTCGGTCTGCTGAGCCTCTCGAACTACCCGTTCTATGTCCCAGGAAGTGGCACCAATCAGGCCAGAAGTGGGCAGGATGGACTGATCGACGTCTTCTTGGTGGACAGGGTCGTGCACTCTGGAGAGGGCGTCTGGTTTGGCGTTCTTGGAGCCGGGTCGGAAGGACAGAGTAAAGTTAAAGCGCCCCAGAAACAGCGACCAGCGGGCCTCGCGCGCATTCAGCCTCCGGGCGGAGCGAAGATAGGCCAAGTTCCTATGATCGGTCCAGACCAGGAAAGGCTGCTCCGCTCCCTCCAACCAATGCCTCCACTCCTGAAGGGCGGCCACCACGGCCAGCAGCTCACGGTTTCCAACGTCGTAATTGGCCTCAGCAGGGGACAGCTTGCGGGAGAAGTAGGCGCAGGGGTGGAGTCTCTGGTCCTCAGGATGCCGTTGAGAGAGCACCGCCCCAATCCCACAGTCAGAGGCGTCGACCTTCACGATGAATTGACGAGATGGGTCCGGGAGAGCAAGTATGGGGGCCTCGGTGAAGAGGGTCTTCAGGGAGTTGAAAGCGGCGTCTGCTTCTGGAGTCCAGCGGAAAGGCAAGGAGACAGAGGTCAGTCTGGTGAGAGGAGAGGCTACCTTCGAGTAACCGCGGATAAACCGGCGGTAAAAATTGGCAAACCCCAGGAAGCGCTGCAGCTGTTTGTGGTTTAGAGGAGGGGGCCAACTGGCTACTGCCTCGATCTTCCGAGGGTCCGGCTTCACACTGCCCCCTGCCAACACAAAACCCAGAAAATCAATCTGCTGCACATGAAATTCACACTTTTCGGCCTTTACAAATAAGCTGTTTTCTAGTAGTCTTTGCAATACTAAGCGCACATGCTGCCTGTGTTCCGTTTAAAAATTAAAATATCATCAAGATATACAAAAATGAACTGGTTTAACATGTCTCGAAGAATATCGTTGATCATATTTTGAAATATAGCAGGGGCGTTTGTGAGTCCAAATGGCATGACCAGATACTCAAAGTGGCCGATGGGGGTGTTGAAGGCTGTCTTCCATTCGTCGCCCTCCCTGATCCTGATTAAATGGTAGGCGTTTCTGAGGTCCAGCTTAGTGAATATGGTGGCTTGTGCCAGTGGTTCATAGGAGGGATCAATTAGCGGCAGAGGATACTTGTTTTTGATCGTTATGTCATTTAGTCCTCTAAAGTCAATGCATGGTCTCAGTGTCTTGTCCTTTTTAGCAACGAAGAAGAAGCCCGCCCCGAGAGGAGAGGAGGAGGGCCTAATAAGTCCGGAAGCTAAAGATTCAGAGATGTACTTCTCCATAGCCTCTCTCTCGGGACGGGAGATGTTGTACAGTTTACTGGAGGGGAATTTGGCGCCGGGGATTAGGTCTATGGGACAGTCATATGGTCGGTGAGGTGGCAAGGAAAGTGCACGGTCTTTGCTAAAAACTTCACCCAGATCGTGGTAACAGCTAGGGACAGAAGTGAGGTCGGGAGCAGTGACAGGTGGAGAGGACGGATGCGAAACAGGTCTGGCAGAACGAAGACAGTGCAAATGACAAAAGGTGCTCCAGCTAACTACAGAGGAGGTGAGCCAGTCGAAGTGAGGGTTGTGAAGTTTAAGCCAGGGAAGTCCTAAAACGATGGGTGATGACGGTGAAGGGATTAACAAATAGGAAATCAGCTCGTGATGGTTACCAGAAATTAATAAAGAGAGGGGCTTAGTCTGCTGGGAGATCAGAGGAAGTGGGGAACCGTCGATGGCACAGACTGAACGTGGTGGAGATATGGGAGTCAGGGGTAAGTCCAACTGTCGAGCTAAGTCAGGGTCGATGAAGTTTTCGTCAGCACCAGAGTCTATCAGTACCCTAAGTGCGTGAGATGTGCCCTGGTGAGTGAGTGTGGCTTCTAAGTGGATACGGTTGGAGGAGCGGGGCTCAGAATTGGTTTTGCTCACCTGGATTCTCCCCTCTCCGGGCGAGCGCCCCCTAGTGGGTCTTACGTCACAGTAGCGTCGTAGGTGTCCAGGTCGTCCACAGTAGAGACAAAGTCCGTGTCTGATCCTCCTCTGCCGCTCATCGGGGGACAGCCGGGTGTTTCCCAGTTGCATGGGCTTGGGAGGTGCAGGAGGTGGTGAGGCGATGCGGGGAGCAGGAGACAGAGCAGGCAGGCAGGCAGGAAGCATGGGGTGCGCTGGGAGGAAGCCTAGGAAGAGAGATCTGGGGGGAATATGAACTGGAACCCCTAGTCTCTCTACGTCTCTCCCCGAGCCGATTATCAATCCTTAAAGCCAAGCTAATCATTGCTTCCAGAGACGTACACTCGTCTCTGGTCGCTAATTCATCCTTTACATCATCATTTAGCCCCCTGAGGAAAGCGGTGGTTAGTGCTGGCTCATTCCAGCCGCTTTCAGCTGCGAGAATGCGGAAGTCAATGGAGTATTCAGCAGCGAGGCGACTCCCCTGCTTAATGTTCAACAGCCTGGCTGCGGAGTGACTGTCTCTAAATGGAGTATCAAATACCCTGATCATCTCTTCAGAAAAAGAGTCAAACGTGCCTAGCACAGGTGAGTTTCGGGTTACAAATGTGACGCGCTGACACCTGCTGCAAGGAGGAACCGGCAGATAAAGACCCGGGGGGAAATCAGGGAAATGCGCAGCAGCCTGGTCAAGTCTCCTGAAATCATAAAACAAAGACAGGGTTGCGCAGGAAACAAACGACTTAACAAAATAAGAGACAGGAAGCAGGGAAAAACTGGACCCTGACAAAACACTCAAGAAAACAATTTAAACAGGGAAATAAATCTAATAATTTTAAATTAGGAGAAGCAACAGCAGCAGCTGTGATTCCAGATTACTAACAATACAAGTTTCAGAATTCATGACTAATGTGTTAACATGGACACGCTACTGTGGCTGAAGAAGGTCATAGGTCAAACATGAATCCAATGTCTTGGACAGACACTGTGATGAACAGAAATTCATGTCAGATATTTAAAGAATCAAAACTAAATAGCCAGATGAGAGTAGTTAATATTCCAGTGGGAAACGTCTGTCGTCCCCTTAAGGAAGTCTGAATAACGACCAAAACAGCGCTCGCATTCCACTTCAGTTACACATATTTTGAGTACCACTACTTTGTTTAAGTTATCTGTCCAATTATTTTTGATGGCCCAGAATGCACCACATGGGTTTACCAGTTCTTTTCTAGTGTTTCTAGAGTTTTTATTTTTAAACAAGAACAATAACTACTGGAAGTGTTTTCACTCATGTTGAGTTACATTCACTGACCTCCTGCCACAACAGGAAAGCACAATATTGGACTTTTTTGCCAATATCTGATATGCTGATATATCAGCTAGGATCATACTCATGTCGCAGCAGATGTAGGTATAAAATTTATTCATTGAGCAAAATAAATAAAAATAAAAGTAGATCTGTAGAGGGCGCCAGAGTAGAGGTCAAAGAGGAAGCAGCTGATTTATCCTACTGTTTAGTCATCAGTCATATCAGCAGACCTTGGTGTGTTTGCTGATATCCGATAGTGTTGATAATATCATGCATCCCTATAGGACATCAGATAAAAAAGTGTTGAAATGTTAAAGATAAACTAATTATACAAGTTGGCGAAAGGTGTAAGATAAGTGTAAGATAATTTATTAGTTATTTTAATATGTTTATAATTTTGTGTTGAAGGATTTAGTAATACTGACTCATGGATAAGAGAAGTGGCTGAAGGAAACTACAGGAAACTTATTTAGCATCGTTACAGAATTTGTGTCAGAGAATTTGTTTTACTGATGCAAAATTTGCTTCGATTCACTTCTTTGAAATTACTTTTTATACAATGTCTTCATAATTCACACCAACTGCAGTGTGAATGAACCAAGAACTGTTGCTGAGGATGAATTCTCTGCTGAACTGGATTATTATCAACTAAAACACACACACACATGCAGCCTCATTCAATCTTACCCCAGTTAGTTCTGATCACAGCTTGGTTCAGTCTGGTGACTAAGTCCTCCTTCACACCAGAGAGCTGGAACACACAGTCATACCTCCTCCAGTCCTCAGGGGGGATGAATGAAACTAGCAGGTCAGTGCTCATCTGGAAGGTTCCGTCATGGTTGGGCAGAGTCTCTCCTTGGTCCACGTCCTCATGATGCTCCTCTCCATCTTTCCTCCAGAACAACACGGCTTTGTTTGGGTAGAAACCTGTAGCGTGGCAGGTCACTGGAGAGGAGGGAGACTTCTGGAGGAGAGACACCGAGGGAAGCTCTGCAGAAGAACAACTAAATGTCAGACGGAAACACGTCCTCATGAAGCTCCTCTCCATCTTTCCTCCAGAACAACATGGCTTTGTTTGGGTAGAAACCTGTAGCGTGGCAGGTCACTGGAGAGGAGGGAGACTTCTGGAGGAGAGACACCGAGGGAAGCTCTGCAGAAGAACAACTAAATGTCAGACGGAAACAAGTGATTAAAAAAAGGTTGCAGTCTCTACATCATGTGACTGTGACTCCACCTGTTCTCTCCAGAAAGCTCTTTGCATAGCCCAAATTGATCTTCAGCCACTTAGGACAGATGTCAGCGAAGAACATTTTTATCCATAATATTCCCACAGCGTCACTGTCCCATTTCTGCTTGATGCTGCGAGCCTGTTGCACTGCAGCGATCCACCTCTGATTCTTCAGGTCCAGGACTAGAAAATCTTCTCCCTCATAACCGAATTGCAAAAAACTGGTTATGTCATTGGTCTCTTCATCCCATTCACATGCAGTTTTGATCTGTAAATAGTGGGCACCTGAGACGGAGACGGACAGTGGTTAACAGAGGACAGCTTAGATATAAGACAGGCCTACTAAACTTATTATTCTAATCTAACCTATTTTTGAGTACATCACAACATTTGATTCCGCAAATATAATAATATCATATCGTGGCTTGGATATTGTGATAATATTGTATCCTGGTGTTTCTGGTGATTTCCACTCCTACATCGAGGTAAGACACATTTTCAGGACAAAGACATCTGAGTTAGCTAGCAAACCAAAGACAGTAGAGTAAGACTGACCAGTAAGATCCACTTCAGTGGAACAAGTATCAAGAGATTCCTTCAAAGCGCTCGCTACATTCCACAAACGTGAGATCTTCACATGTTCTATGCAACACGGATGCACCTGTGTCGCTGTAGTTCATGCACTAATCAATCACTACATTAATCATTAGTTTAAGGGTTTTTTCTGGCTTGTTTGCTCCATATAAATCAATCAAACTGAATAATTTTGGTTTGTGGACAAACAATCGTTAGGGGAGTGAGAACAGTTAAAAGTGAAATAATGTCACTCAGCAAAAACTTTACCTCCAATTTGGTTGAAAAGCTTCTTTAAAGTAGAAATAGTTTCCTGTAAGAAGTGGGGCCCTGACACAAAACACTGTTGAGTGTAGAATTGAGACTGTTCTGTGTCACTGATTATTTTTTTAGCCCAGTCATATTTTGGCTCGAGGATCTTCTTCCTGGTGTCGCAGTAACCAGCCTGAAGGTCGTCAACCAAAATGACACCCAGAAAATGGGGCAACTCAGTGGCTCCAGAGGAGGCGACGGCGAAATACTGGAGAGAGTGTTTCACTGTGGGACAAACAACAGAAACACACAAACGTCATCATGATGTAACAGACTGTTCTGTCATTCCTAAACACACAAGGTTGTATAGTTATGAACTGACGTAATGTTGTGGTTGGCGGACTTCCGCTGTTCTTCTTCTTCTACGCAGAAATAAAAAAGTTGAGTGGAGGAATCCTATAGCTACTCAAACCAACTAACAAGTGTCCTAACAGGTTCTTCTCAATTGGAAAATGATGCTTAAGTGAAGATAGATGGTCTGGACCTTGTAAACGAAAAATGTAATAATACATTTTTTAAGGCAGCAATTAGTAAACACCTTATATCCAGGTATAACAAAATGTTCTCTTACCCTTAAGGATTACAAAAAGATCTGAAATATCAATTATTCAAACAAAATACTTAAAATTCCTCATTCCTCCAAAGTGTAAAGAAGTTCACTTTAAAACTATAAACAACATTTATCCCTCTGATGAATTTATGAAAAGAAGGTTTAAATTAGTGGTAGAAAACTGTTATATCTGTAAAATGAGTCTGGAAACTGTCAGGGTCCGGTTTCCCCTGCTTCCTGTCCCTTATTTTGAAAAGACTGTTGTTTTCCTGTGCAACCCTGCCTTTGTTTTTTGATTTCAGGAGACTTGACCAGGCTGCTGGGCGGAGTCCCTCCTCACACACCTGCTGCGCATTTCCCTGATTCCCTCCCGGCCTTTATCAGCTGGGTCCTCCTTGCAGCAGGTGTCAGCGCGTCTCACTTGTAACCCGGTACTCACACGTGCTAGTTGCTACTCTGATCTGCTCGTCTCCATGCACCTTTTTGTTCTATTTTTTAACTCGTGGTTTTTTCCCTCTTTTTCTAGTTACCCCGGGAGATACTCGCCCAGCCAGCCTGTCAGTCTCCTCGCCTTTTGTTTCTTTTTAGTTGGCTCCTCTCGTTTGGTTTTTTTGTACTTATTCTGTAAATAAACTCTGCGCACCTTGTTCTTTTAAGCCTGGCTTCCGTTCATCTTTTTTGGTCCATACATGCCCAGTGTAAAACGTAACAGTACACGCTGACCAAGACAGGGCAATGGACCCCGCGGAAGCCGCGTCGTAAAGACAAGCACTCGCCGCTCAGGAAGCGGCCGTGAAGACACATGGACAAATTTTAAACAACATCATGGACGCCATACGCTCACTCTCCTCGAGCGTAACCAATCTCACCCAGACGACGTCAACCCCTGCAGCTCCTCCGGTCGCCGTTCCTGCTCCTGCTCCTCTGCCTGGACCCCGTCAGCCACCACCTTCCTCCGCTGTCTCGCCTGTGCTCCGGGAAGCTCCCATTCCCACGCCGGACCACTACAAGGGCGAGGTAGGAGTCTGCAAACATTTTCTCAGACAATGTAAACTAGTTTTTGAACAACAGCCAAGCTCTTATTTATCTAATAGCTCCCTATTGCTTATGTATTTAATTTGGCCCGCGGAAGGGCTACAGACTGGATAAAAACTCTCTGTGGGAATCTAACTCACCTGTTCTGGACACTTGACTCTTTTTCTGAAGAGATGATCAGGGTATTCGATACTCCATTTAGAGACAGTCACTCCGCAGCCAGGCTGCTGAACATTAAGCAGAGGAGTCGCCCCGTTGCTGAATACTCCATTGACTTTTGCATTCTCGCAGCTGAAAGTGGCTGGAATGAGCCGCCGTTAACCACCGCTTTCTTTAGGGGGCTAAATGATGATGTTAAAGATGAATTAGCAACCAGGGACGAATGTACGTCTCTGGAAGCAATGATTAGCTTGGCTGTGAGAATTGATAACCGACTTAGGGAGAGACAAGAGAGACTAGGGGTTCCAGTTCATATTCCCCCCAGATCTCTCTTCCTAGGCCTCTTCTCAATGCACCCCATGCATCCTGCCCGCCTTCTACTCCGGTTCCTGCTCCCAGCACCGCCTCACCATCTCCTGCACCTCCCGAGCCTATGCAGCTGGGAAACACCCGGCTGTCCCCTGATGAGCGGCAGAGGAGGATCAGACACGGACTTTGCCTCTACTGTGGACGACCCGGACACCTACGACGCTACTGTGACGTAAGACCCCCTAGGGGGCGCTCGCCCGGAGAGGGGAGAATCCAGTGAGCAAAACCAATTCTGAGCCCCGCTCCTCCAAACACACACATTTAGACACCACTCTCACTCACCAGGGCACATCTCACTCACTCAGGGTGCTAATAGACTCCGGTGCTGACGATAACTTCATCGACCCAGACCTAGTACGACAGCTGGACCTGCCCCTGACTCCCATAACCCCACCACGTACAGTTTGTGCCATTGACGGTTCCCCGCTTCCTCCGATCTCTCAGCAGACTAAGCCCCTTTTCTTGTTAATTTCTGGCAACCACCACGAATTGATTTCCTTTTTGTTAATTCCCTCTCCAGCCTCTCCCATGGTATTAGGACTCCCCTGGCTAAGACTCCACAACCCTCACTTCGATTGGCTCACCTCCTCTGTAGTTAGCTCGAGCACTTTTTGTCACTCGCACTGTCTTCGTTCCGCCAAACCTGTTACTCACCCGTCTTCTCCTCCTGCCACTCCTCCCGACCTCACTTCTGTCCCTAGCTGTTACCACGATCTGGGTGAAGTCTTTAGCAAACACCGTGCACTTTCCTTGCCTCCACATCGACCATATGACTGCCCCATCGACCTGATCCCCGGTGCCAAATTCCCCACCAGTAAATTGTACAACATTTCCCATCCCGAGAGAGAGGCTATGGAGAAATATATTTCTGAATCCCTGGCTTCTGGGTTAATTAGATCATCCTCCTCTCCTCTCGGGGTGGGATTCTTCTTTGTAGCCAAGAAAGACAAATCTCTGAGACCGTATATAGACTTTCGAGTACTAAACGACATAACTATTAAGAACAAGTACCCTCTGCCGCTGATCGACCCCTCGCCCTTTTTAGTCTGGACCGATCACAAGAACTTCAACTTCAACTTGTCCTACCGGCCCGGCTCCAAGAACGCCAAACCAGACGCTCTCTCCAGAGTACACGACCCTGTCCACCAAGAGGACGTCGATCAGCCCATCCTGCCCGACTCCTGCCTGATCGGTGCCACTTCCTGGAACATAGAACTGGTGGTCCAAGAAGCTCAGCGGACCGAGCCAGATCCTGGTACTGGACCTCCCAACCGCCTCTTCGTCCCGTCGGCCGTTCGTTCTGAGGTTCTCCAATGGGGACACTCCTCCCGACTGACCTGCCACCCTGGGGTAAACCGCACAGTCCGCTTCCTGCAAGAGAGGTTCTGGTGGCCGTCAATGACTGCGGACGTCAGGGAGTTCATCGCCGCCTGCACCATCTGCGCCCGGGGGAAGACGTCTCACCGCCCTCCTGCCGGCTTGCTGCGACCCTTGCCGATCCCTAGCCGCCCCTGGTCTCACATCGCCATCGACTTTGTCACCGGCCTGCCACCCTCCAACGGCCATACAGTGGTCCTGACTATTGTGGATCGCTTCTCAAAATATGTACAATATCTCCCTCTAATGAAGTTACCTTCAGCTCTGGAGACTGCCGACCTGCTGATCCAACATGTCTTCCGGTTACATGGCATCCCGGTTGACATCATCTCTGACCGTGGACCCCAGTTTGCCTGCCAGGTGTGGCGGGCCTTTTGCAAGGCTCTAGGAGCTACACCTAGCCTCTCCTCCGGATATCACCCTCAGACGAATGGTCAAACTGAACGTGCCAACCAGGATCTGGAGTCGGCCCTCCGGTGCGTGGCAGCCCAGCACCCCGCCTCCTGGAGCACACACTTGCCGTGGGTAGAATACGCACACAACACTCTCTCCAGCGCCTCTACAGGTATGTCACCCTTTATGGCTTGCTTCGGCTATCAGCCCCCTTTGTTCCCTGCCCAGGAGGAGGAGGTTGCTGTCCCGTCGGTCCGGGCCCATCTCCAACACTACCGCGCCATTTGGAGAGCCACCCGTTCCGCCCTCACCAGATCGGCCACCCAGAACCAACGGTTGGCTCTCCACCGGGTCCCAGCTCCTGAGTACAGACCCGGGGACAAGGTGTGGTTGTCTACTTGGGACCTCCCTCTCCAAGTCAAGTCCAGGAAGTTGGCACCCAGGTTTATTGGACCCTTCGAGGTGGACAGGGTCATAAACCCTACGGCGGTGCGGCTCAGTCTCCCTCCCTCCCTGAACATCCATCCCACGTTTCATGTCTCCCTCCTGAAGCCTGTGGCCTCCAGTGAGCTGGCCCCGCCCCAAGAGCCGCCTCCACCCCCCCTTCTGGTCGATGGTTTTCCGGCATATACAGTAAGAGAGATTCTGGACGTCCGGCGCCGAGGCAGAGGTTTTCAGTTTCTGGTGGACTGGGAGGGGTACGGCCCTGAGGAGCAGTCCTGAGTTTCTCGGGCCCAGATATTGGATCCGGCCCTCCTCAGAGACTTCTACCGGAGGTACCCGGATAAACCTGGTAGGTCCCCAGGAGGTGCCCGTTAGAGGGGGGGTACTGTCAGGGTCCGGTTTCCCCTGCTTCCTGTGCCTTATTTTGAAAAGACTGTGGTTTTCCTGTGCAACCCTGCCTTTGTTTTTTGATTTCAGGAGACTTGACCAGGCTGCTGGGCGGAGTCACTCCTCACACACCTGCTGCGCATTTCCCTGATTCCCTCCCGGCCTTTATCAGCTGGTTCGTCCTTGCAGCAGGTGTCAGCGTGTCTCACTTGTAACCCGGTACTCACACGTGCTAGTTGCTACTCTGATCTGCTCGTCTCCATGCACCTTTTTGTTCTATTTTTTAACTCGTGGTTTTTTCCCTCTTTTTCTAGTTACCCCGGGAGATACTCGCCCAGCCAGCCTGAAACAACAGAACACCTGTTTTATGAATGTGAAACAGTCAAAAATGATTGGAATCCCTCCACAATCTGATATCGTCCAGCTCCACAAACAGAGACTTTTGGTCTTTTCAAAACATTCAAATAGGTGGAATTATCAAGGATAAAAAAAAACATTTTTTAGTGAATAATCTCAGTATTATTACAAACATTACATACTCAAGTGTCAGTATGCTGAATCCCCTCCCTCATGGATTAAAAATGAAATACAAAGATGTGTGAAGCTAACAGATAATCCCCATGTACTTAAATTGTACACTTATATAGCAGAACTTAACTTATCCTAAACCCCTTGTATTTAATTTGTTTGCACTTACCTGTCCTTAGGATTTTATTTATTTGGTTTGATAAAGGAGGTGTGAATCTTTATACTGTCAAACAAGTATGTTGTAGAGTGAGTTTTGTCATTGTTCATGTTTTTGTTTTTTTGTTTGTTAAGTCTCTGAAGTCTCAGTTTTATTCAGTTTAGGCAACAGTTTCGGTTACAATGAATCAACATAATTATTATTAACAACACTCAACAGCAACTCGCTTTTCTAAACTTAAAAGTGAAAGTCTGTCTGTCTGTCTGAGTGACTGTACAAATATAATATCTAAATACCTGCTGATGAAAGTCCACACAGGAGAAGTAACAATAACAACTTCATGTCGATGAATATGAAGATCAAGTTCAGCTGCTGTCTCCTGTCTCCAGGTTGAGTTTGCAGACATTACAGTGCGACTGTGGCGCTGTCAGTTCAGATCACTGCTGTAAAGCCATCCTCCACCTCGTCTTATTATATCTGAGTGTAATTACGGTGAGAGCGTGCGATTCCAAAATAAAAGCGATAGACAGTTAAGGGCATTTCAAAGTCATCCATTCATTCAACCAGTCAACAATGAATGAATCAATAAAAAAAAACACGATTCATTATTACACTCAGTAATTTTGAATAAAATATGAATAATTAAAACGAGTGAGCAAAAAATTACTGCTTATGAACTGTAATATTCCGATGTGAAATTTTAATGTGGCGTTTCAAAATAAAGGCGCCCTGGAACTGCATTATAGACAGATATTCAGATTATAAAAATAAAACTTACTGTTTCCACAAAACAAATTACACTTCACACTGATAGTACAACATTCTGAATGAACGCATTTCTTTTATTGATTGATTGATTGATTGATTGATTGATTGATTGATTGATTGATTGATTGATTGATTGATTGATTGATTGATTGATTGATTGATTTTCAAACTGATTTGCTTTTGTTGTAATCCACCTGTCTTGGTGTAAGAATAAACATTTTACTCCAGCTCATGAAATAAATCTAAATGGTAAGAGATTCATTGTTTGCTGTGTAGACCAAAGGTGAAAATACCTGTGGCCACTGGGACTATGGAATTCACGGACTGGTCGTGTTTGAGCCTGAGTAGAGGGCAGTTAAGTATAACAACAGTTCATTTTATTTAAACTCATATACAGCATATAACAGCAATCAATAGCTTTCATGTTGTGTCAAGTGCATAAGATTTATCCCAAAGCAAATATACAATTCCCAGTATTTATATTTGGATATCCTGACTCTACACTCTGATTAATGCATTACGAGATTTGTAAAATGTCGGTATTTACGCCTTGCTGTAAACAAATGATTGATGTAAACTAATGACTGATGTAAACTAAAATAAAACTAATGTAAACAAATGACTGATGTAAACTAAAATAAAACTAATGTAAACAAATGACTGGTGTAAACTAAAATAAAACTAATGTAAACTAATGACTGATGTAAACTAAAGTAAAACTAATGTAAACTAATGACTGATGTAAACTAAAATAAAACTAATGTAAACAAATGACTGATGTAAACTAAAGTAAAACTAATGTAAACAAATGACTGATGTAAACTAAAATAAAACTAATGTAAACAAATGACTGATGTAAACTAAAGTAAAACTAATGTAAACAAATGACTGGTGTAAACTAAAGTAAAACTAATGTAAACTAATGACTGATGTAAACTAAAGTAAAACTAATGTAAACTAATGACTGATGTAAACTAAAATAAAACTAATGTAAACAAATGACTGATGTAAACTAAAGTAAAACTAATGTAAACAAATGACTGATGTAAACTAAATTAAAACTAATGTAAAGTAAACTAATGACTGATGTAAACTAAAATAAAACTAATGTAAAGTGATGACGCTGGCGGCTCGGGCAGCAGGCTGCTTTACTCGCATCGCGCCTTTCGCACCGGAGCCACCGACGGCTCGGGTCCGGGGTTTCTACCCGCTAGCGTCATCGGCTTCAACATCGGCCGGCGCGAATGAGTCGATGCGAGTAAAACAGCCCGCTGTCTGGCAAAATCCATAATGAAGAATATGCAAAGCGGCGAACGTCGCCGAAGTTTGGAACAGGAGCTTCAAGTTCGCGGTGGAGATATGAAACTTGAGCCAACGTTGCCGCTAAATAGCAAGCACATAAACCTGGCAAAACGACACGGCAAAACGTTGAATGGAAGCGGGGAAAAATGTATTCACCACATCAGTGTGCCAAGTACAAGGCCCACGATAACGGCGATAAAATCGGCCGCCGACGGTGAAGCAAATTCCAGTCAGGCAGAGTGAGGGCAGCCTTAGCTTCTGCTGGGTCCTTGCTGGGTCCTTAGCTCCTCTGTAGCAGCTTCATGCTAAGATGCGTTACTGAGGAAGTAAGTGTTTGTAATTGTTAAAATTGTCGAAGTGTCCACATTAATGAGGTTATTTACACATGCTGCATCTAACATACGCTTTGATTACATGCGTATTTTGTTTGTCAGCCTTTTGCTAATTCTGACTACATGTTAATTACGGAATAGATGACCAGTCGAGCTCCTTAGTAAACACATCTTTCTTTATTTGTTGTATATTTAAGCCTTGATAACATTTGTGTATAATACTATATGCTTCCTTTGCATTGTAAATTACAATATTTATCAAATACTAGTTTGTTCACCTGTATGAGATATTTAACATCAGATGTACTGTACTTTATTTTGTATTCTGCTGGGTTTGTGTTGCAGAAACCGTGTCATATGCTCAATCTCAGTAAACTGGTGAATACCTGTGCTGAGTCCATATCACCATTGCTTCTAATAGGAGCTTCCACTAAGGTGAAATAGGCATGTAACTTATACAAGTACAAGTAACTTGTATAAAACGAGTTTTGATAACAAGCTGTTAAAAACCTAACTCTGGGTTTCCTATTAAATCCAATGTTTGTATTTACAGTGTAGGGTTTATACGATTTTTGGTCCTCACTCTGCAACAAGTACAAGAACACACACACACACACTGCCAACTTCACTCATCTTACCCATCATCACTTCCTTTAACCCGTGTTTTCAAAATAAGAGTCACTTTCTTCGGCTACAACAACTTCCTCTTCTGCACTTGGCACTAAAAATAGCTTACGTTAAGAAACTAAAAGTGAAAGAATATGTATCTTTATTGTTTTGATCTTAAAATTAATTTGCACATTTTAGTCATTTGAGCAATTATTATAAATATTGTTACTATGGCAATTCAGTTTATTCTGTAATAATATATTACATTTTGTCTGTTTCTGCACTTTGCAATACTCCTAGAAAAAAAGTGAAGTACTTTAGGAGTAAAGACCCGAGTGAAAATCCCCTCCACATGCAATGACACTGACTTTGAAGCTGCATGTGTTTTCATTACTTACCACCAGAGGGCAACATAAATTCATGGCTGGGAAACAGGTGCCAGAGCAGTTTCACATGTGTGCTGATAGATCTGAAATAAGTGACATTTTAAAGTAAAAGTAAGCGTTTTTATTTATTTATTTATTTTTTACTTTAAAACAAAAGGATATCAGTATTACAAATGTGATATCTAGTTTATCATAAAGACGATTTATGATAAGAAATTGATTGTTTTGTAATATAACACACATATAATTGACAATACTATTCACAATATATTTTTTCCTTCCTGTTCCATATGGCTGTACTGAACTGGGTAAAACTTGTTGCAGAAAGACTGGAAACTAACTGAGTTAGTCGGATTGAAAGCTTTTAAATCCAAACTGAGAGTTCTTGAGGGCGACTCCACCACATGCACTTAATCTGCTTGTAAATTTAATCTGTTCTCTTTTTACTTGTCTTTGTGTTTTAACTGTGAAAACCTATAACTGTGCTGTGTGTCTCCTTTGAAAAAAAGAGGTTCTTAATCTCAATGGGATTTTCCTGGTTAAACAAAGGTTAAATAAATAAAACTAAAAAAAAACTTTTTATGATTATGATGAGGATTATTATTATTATTGTGTCTAAATGTGGTGTGTTTGTGGGGAACCACATGGTCCCCTCTGGCAGCGGCTCTGGTGTTTGTGCCATGGGGAACTTTTAGCGTGATGGACTGTAGCTGCTCAGTACATATTTTATACAGTGAAGGGGTATAAAATACATGTATAAGGATTCTACTGTCAATATGAGAGAAGAAAAAGCAAAGCATTCAAGAACATTCAGGCTGCTTCTACTGAGGCTTTTACTTTTATTCAACAGCAGTGTAACAATATAATATGCTGCACTTTGAGATAAAAGGTGATTTTTTTATTTTTGAATGTTTCATTAAATTTCAACTGTCACTCAGGGACTTTTTATTGTGATAATTATTGACATTAACTGATGTGAGTGTTTTTCTTAACCTTCTTAATCTCTTTTGGCCAAACTGAAACATTTAACTTTTTAACCATGTCATGATAAATTCATAGATTTGCTTCATGCTTCTCTAGAGTACTTTCATCAGCTTTAAGGGAACCGTGAAGCATCTTCACTGGAGCAGACTGCTCGTGATGATTTGGGCTGGACGAGAGTAGAGGAGGATGTGTATTGCTGGAAAAACAAGCATGCTACAGGACCTTCGATGACCTGGGTCAGCTGATTTTTATCTGGAGATTGCATACAAAGTTTTTATATGAGGTGCTGCCACACAGTGACATGTGACACGGCTGTCACCGGGGACGCGAGGGGAAACTGATTTTAGCCACTTAACAAAAATAAAATCTATGTCAGTTTAAGTCTACGACGTCTTAAGAACATGTTCACGTCTTTATCTCACTGTTAGACAGACTTTTCCAACAGGAAACTGAAGTTTGTAAACCACTCACTCTCCCACACCAAAGTCCATAGAGAAAATCAGTATTTTAGCTCACAGGGACACAGGAGCTGCTGGTCTACTGCTGCCTCGTGTGGTCACTTTGTGTCACTGAGGTAAATCTCAACAAAGGATGTAAAATGCCGAATTGACAAAATAAGACATTTGAACTTACTGATGGAGGCAGCAGTGGATCAACATCTCCTGTGTGCTGTGATGTAAAATCACTGACTTTCTCTCTGGACTTTGATGAAGGGATTCAGTGGTTTACATAATGAAACAAAATTCTAATTCTGCCTAACGGAAAAAAAAGCACGCACTTAAAATATCATAGACTTAAGTAGGCCTGGATTTTACAGCGTTTCTCCTCGTGTCCTTGTGATGTAAGTCAGTACCTCACACATCCTCACTTCAAAAACCTCAACTATCCTTCTAAAGTTAAAAACGAGGCCTCTGAGTTCGAGGACAGAATGTGGTCAAGCGTTATGAGGCTAATTTTATTTTCTGAGCGCTGTCCTCTGTTTTTAAACTTTGATTTAGTGGAAAAGTCTTCAAACTGACTGG
Source organism: Brachirus orientalis (assembly GCA_016785285.1). Taxonomy (NCBI): domain Eukaryota; kingdom Metazoa; phylum Chordata; class Actinopteri; order Pleuronectiformes; family Soleidae; genus Brachirus; species Brachirus orientalis. Next base: position 388,998 of record JAFBJR010000119.1, read on the forward strand.
GGGTTATTATTTTCTTTAATTTCTTCTTCAGGAAACGTTTGTCCCTTTCATTTCATAGTTTACAAAATGTCTTCATGGTAAAGACAGATGTCAGACACGCTCCCAGACAGACAGACACACATTCGAATCAATCAATATCCTTGTCATTGAGTAAAGTCTACTTCAAGTTCACACGTTCTCTGGGGCGTCTGCAGCCGGCTGCTCATTTTGTGCAGGGGAACTGCGCTGACCTCCGAGCCACTGCCAGGGATTGTCCTGATGCAAATTAGGAGGGGGAACCAATTCATCGTAGCACAATTCGATTAGACATCTGCATATTGAGCATCTGCACCCCAGGAAAATCTGCCAATACTTTCCTTCCCTCCCCCTGCAGCCCCCACATTCTCCGGCCCCCCACAGGGGCAGCGCCCCACGACCCTGGGGGCGGCCTATGTCCCTGCTCACCACCCCACCTCCCCCCCGTCTCCCCCTCTGGTCCCCTCCTGACCCTGTCAGGCCCAGCGACAATACCTGACCCCGCCCCAGAGACGGAAAGAGTGGAGTTCAAGGTAAATGTCCCTTTTCTGTGTGTCCGTCTGCAGGCGGCCCTTCCTGGCCTCTGTCCGGCCCTGTCCCATAATCACATGCACCGCTCTTTTTAAAGAAAACAACAAAAAAAACAAAAAAGTCCTCACACACATTCACAGAGAGAAAAAAATCCATGACACCAGAGCTTTTCCTTTGAGCTCATGTCTGACCGGAGACTTTCAAGCGTCCACTCACAACGTTTCCCTCCTTTTTTAAAATCTCTCCTGTTGCTTCATCAGCCTCTGTTTTCAGTGTTGGAAAGAGAAAGTGAGCATGTCAACACGTTTACAGCAACATGAGCTGTAGCACACAACACCAACATGTCCACTCAACCAGGTCATCGCTGCTTTTTTTATACATATACTGTATTTATTACATCATTGTGTTTATTTTAACCTTATTGAAAACGCTTTAATCATTCTTCACGGCCTCATTGCTTCACAAAGCCACTGATCAAGATCACTAAAACCAGGTGACCAATTTAATCGTTAATAATGTGGCAATTCACTGATGAATTCAGTGAATTGAGCACAGCAACCATTGTCTCGGTGGCATCGCACCACAGTACACACCAGGTTTATTACAAGTGTACAATGTTCTCCTTTGACCTGTCTTTTACCTGTTAATGTTTGTTTAAACAGCATTAAATTAAGGTGGGCCATGTAATCAGTTAAAGCCACTGTAAGTAAACAGAGCGATTACTAAAAATAACACAAAGTAACAGGCGATGGGGTGAAAAATATAGTGATAACAAAATAGAAATATTAACCGTTTTATTCATAAATGATTAAAACGTAAGTGAGTCGTGAAGTAAAGACTTTTTTCTAACTCTCTTTGAAAACTTTTAGTGAAATCAACTATTCAGAGAAGCAAAACAGCACAAGAGTAAAAAGTGTCCCATATCACAGTGTCCACACACACACACTGGTTTCCATGACTTCAGAGGACATTCCATTAACTTCCATTCATTTCCTGGAGACTTACTCTAACCTTAACCATAATTACTAGTGTCCTAACCCTAACCCTGACCTCTAACCTTAACCTAACTTTAAAACATGTCTTCACCTTAAAATTGAGTCATTTACGTTATGGGGACTTGATTTTTGTCCCCATAAAGAAGACAAGTCCCCATAATGTGAGTGTGGAGACACATTTTTTGTCCTCATAAGGAGGACAAGTCCTGGTCACCTGAATACCACAGTGAGGACTCAGAGAATTGGACTCGGGTTCTTTTTTTGTGGCTTTTCTCTCTCTGAACTGGGGCCATGACCGACAGGAAACACTTCATATTCACTCATATTGGGCTGCTACAGGTGTAATTCTTGAAATAGTACAAGACGGGCTTGTATTAATCAACAGAGAAATATTTCAGTGTAGTTCTGGGTCATTCCCATGACCTGTCGGGCAGCGTCCAGGAAACAAAGCTCTTTGGGTTCTGAAAGAGTATTGGTCAAAGGGTGTCGCCAGGAATGGAGCGTCACCAAAGACCTCACCCGACCTGGACACTGAAAGAACCGACGACTGAAACTGTCTCGATTCTGTGTGAACAAGTCAACAAATCCACATACGATTGTTGAATTAAAATAAAAACATGGTTCCCTGTGTTTTCCCCTGTGTGCTGGTACACGCGCGTGTGAGACACTGATCACTTTGAACCTCGTTTCTCTGATTTTGGCAGGAAGTGAGTGTCAGCAGCTCTCAGTCATAAAACTGCTTTTGGTCACTTTCCCAGAGTGCACTGGGAGGAGCGGCGAGGACAGAGAATCTCTGTGTCACCTCACCATGGCACGGGATGTGAGGACGTCGGCGGGAATGCCAATAATCGCTGGAACCACCTGAATTTCAAGTCGAGACCAGTTAAAATGTAAATCACAGCTTTTGGATTTCAAAATAAAGCGCTGTGTTTGTCTAACATGACTGATGAAGGGCGTCATTTGAAAATGGCTTCAATACAGTGAATCTTAAAGAACTTTAGCGAGAACCTTTTTTCTGATTAGACACTCATACAATTTACATACATACATATACACATATATATACATATATAGTCTGATTGTATTATAATGTGCTGTATTTTTCACAGTAACCGTGGAAACCACTTTTCATTTGATTTCTGTATGCTGTGTGTGCTTGTCTTGTTTTCAAAGGTAGATGTGTTTTGCAGTTTTAACTGTTCGGCCGCACAAACAAAGCTACTTTAGTTTGGCTTTGTTTTATGCTATTTTTTGTGGACATTTTTGTCTTGTTTTGTATTTGTATTTTATTTTATTCCTCTTTGTGTGATTGCACCTCTTACTTTCATGTGATTGTGTGTCAGTAATGTCTATGTGATGAAAGACACTCAGCTCAGTTTTGATCATGAAAGGAAGAAAGTGTCCAGAGTTAAGGAACCGCCGCGTCGCTCTTCTCCATCGAGGCACAGACTTATAACTCAGCATTATTCTGATTGCTCCTATTACTCCTACAAGTTTTTGTTAAAGACCTAGGCACAGTTAGCGTACAGTGTTACAATGTATTTTCTTTATTTTCTTTCATTTTCGCTTTTGACTAGAAATAAATATACCTCCTGTCTTCTGTCTGCTGCCACGATTCCTCGTCAGACGCTCACGTAACAGAGTAAGTTGACGTGCTGTTAGGACACTTGTTTCATATTTTATGCAGATTATGTAATCTGATCCAGTAATAGTATGGCAGTAGTATGGAAATAATTCCAGAACTTTGGTGGTACTTTGTTATTGCTGATGTATTATCTGGAAATGACAATGCACAGTACTGGTGTTGTAATAGACGGGTGGATATATGAGATAAAGTAAACTGTACATAAAAGATAATAGATAGAAAATAAAGCTATAAGTTAAAATAAAATAGGACATGTTGTGATATACAGTAGAAAAATATGTTGGAGAAGTTAAAAAAAAAAAAAGTTCTATAAGAGGGAAGGAAAGATTTGTGACAATAAAGTGCAAAACTGTAGGCTAGTATATATACAGTATATTAAAAAGCATTTTAATATAATATTGCATGCATTTACTGGTGTGCTGTTTAATTCAGTGATTAGTTTCCCAGAAAAGACCTGCAATAGTTTGTAACTGTTTTTATTAAATTTCATCGTCATTAAACCTAACATCAGCAGTTACAGATTACAGCTGTGGTACAGCCTGTAGTTACTGTCACTACAAAGATAATACCTGGATATTACAGACGAAAAAGAGATAGCATTAGTGTGATTTTTCCCTCCCTTGTATTTCCACACAATTATCAAGCTATTGCATTAAAGTAGGAAAGAGATGGCATTACCATAATAATACCTCACTATTATGCAATCGTTACCATACTATTACCATGAGCCAGTACATTGTCCAATATGAGCCAAGATGGCTAAAGTAAATAAATAAGCAGACTTAATTCAAATACTCATAAAACTAACTTTAGACTTTTAATTTCTCCTTCATTCATTAACAAATCAAACATTTGACGGCATGTTATTGATTTAGATGTGATTTCTTTGACAAAGAAAAGTGATTGAGTTGTCAAAACTGCAGTCTGTCAGTTTTATCTGCTGTGAAACCCGGGGCTCAGCGTTCTCCTGGTGAGTTATATTTGTAGCTACAACACAATGTTCAAAAAGCCTTTGTCCCTCATCCTATAGCAGTGATCTGTGTCTCGGGGCTCGTGGACAAAAGGTGTCAAACGGAGCGTCGGACTTGGTCTGCCATGTTCTCCCGAGAATGCTCCTAATCCTATTAATGTGTCCTGAGGAGGAGCACGGATCCTGCACTGCTTCATCCCAGCAGCAGCCATTAAAGGCCATGCATGGGGCCCTGCATGTTTACTCTGTGTGTGTGTGTGTGGAACTGCATTGTCAGCGACTTCTTATCCATGTTGTCATAACGTGTTATCCAGTGATGCGGCTCGTCTTTCTTGGTTTGCTACGGAGCAGGTGGACATTTCAATTTCTCCCTGTCGCTGTGATGCAGCTTCACTCGGCTGTTCCAACTTCCGCTGCAGACAGAATGTACCTTTAACCCGGTTTAGCTTGTAGGTGTAAGCATGTCGAGTCCAAATTAGAGCAATTCATTTTCTGCTGCGTTCCATTACCAGTGAGAACTTGGATTTTCTGATGCTTGGACTTGAAGCAACTTCATCGACCCCATCTTGGGATTCCAAGAGTACCTAATCGTTAATAGCACATTTTGACATATTTGTTTCACAATAAATCATATTGCTATGCTGTTTGAGTGTGCATAAAGTAACGTCAAGCGTTACTACCGACTGGTACAACTGGAACACGGTGAAGTTCCGATCTTAATGAACTAAGCTTTAATTTCATTTCAGTGTATTTAAAAAGTTCAATAGCCCAACAGTTCTTTTTTTTTTTTTTAAAGTGACTGCAAACCACAAAAATAAAAGACGACATGTGCACAAGCAGCAGTTGAAACAGGACGTTTAATTGAGAATTTCAAGTTTGTCGAGTAGAAAACATTGAGTTTTATTGATTCATTCGAGCGCTTCACTTGTTTTTGAGCTTAAAGCGAGCGGAATGAAATGTCATCACGGCCTCTTTGTTTTCTCTGGGTGCCTCTCATGTGGCTGGAGTGCGGGCCGCGGCCACACAGACCGACTCGCACGTTCACATCCTCTCAATGGTCGCATTTGCGTGTACTTTGACCAGAGTCAATTGCCTGTCAAATGCGATGTGCGATTAGACACCAGTGGGTATCAGGCGTAAAGCTGGGGAGCCTCACAGTCCTTCTTACTTACTCCCCTTCGCCCTGGATCTCAGTTCAATGTTAATGTCCAGTGTCCACTCTGCCGACGTCTCCCTCCCTCCCTCCGAATACAAACCCGGAGAAGAAAAGGCAAAAAAGGAGAAAGAAGAGAAAGAAAAGTAAACCTTCCCTCCTTCTTTTCTCACCCTGGCCTCCTCTTGTGTGCTGTCCAGCTGGCTGTGACCCTTGACCCCCTGACCCTCACTCCTGACCCCTGGACCCGTTCCCACGCCACGCCTTTTTGTGTCCATCTCGCCATGGCAACACCTTGGTGGCTGCTGCTGCCACGGTAACAGATGGACAGGGGCCTGGAAATAACTTCATTCAGCCTCGCCTGCAGAATTGAGCACCATGGACAATCTGCCCAGACCCCTCCTCCTCCTCACCCTCCTCCTCCTCCTCACCCTCACCCTCCCACCCCGTCTCTCTCACACACACACACACACACACAGAGGCGAGAGAGAGAGCATCCCCAAACCTAACTCTGACGCCTCTTCTGCCACGTTCCATTCCTCCAATCCTCTTGGATTCATTCCCGCAGCAGGGGACTCTGAGTATCAGGGCCTGATAGAGTCATTAACACGCAGATCCCAGATTGGCCCTGGCATGTACACGGTTTATACATGGCAATAAGAATCATTTCTGTTGTCGGCAGAGAAAGGCACAGAGAGACACTCCATCGTGACCCACGTATCCCATTTCACAGTGTCCGTATTAAAGGTTGAGGGCGTTGGAGCGCTAACTTCATCAGCGTGCTGTAATTGTCGCTCCACGTCTTTTATTAGGGCTATTGTTTTCTCACATCCTCTGATGAGAAAAGGGGTGAGGGAGGGGAGGGCGGGGGGAGTTGTAAATACACAGAGCTGAGCAGCAGGGGATCTGTTTGCTAACTCAGAGACAAATGACCAAGTGAATGGCGTCACTGACGAGCTCAATAAGGTGCAGCAGGAAAATGAACTGCAACAGTTTTGCTGCTAATCAGTAACTAACCTCTAAACAAGGATGTGTGTGTTTTGTCCCCCTTCTTTTAGGGGGAGACAGTGAATGGATCACAGAGGGAACAGTATAATTACTGGTGCTGAATGGGGTCCTCGCCGTGAAGAGGAAGAGAAGGAGTTTTTACGTCCTGAACCTCGCCCCGTCTCAGCGCACACTCCCCGATCAGTGCAAACAAACAAGTAAACAAACAAAATGGCAGAGGCCTCACACGGACGCCGGCAACATAAGTGGAGTACAGCTGCGCTCACATGCACACACAACAAAAACCGACTGGTTTGCATGTAAAAGAAAAACAGACGTCGTCCTCTGGTTTGAAAAGAGAAGCATAGGAAGAAGGATGGAAGTGGCAGTTAGCCACCAGGGGGCGACTCCACGTGTTGCAGAAAGAGCTCTGAATGAAATCTATGGGGAAATGAACATCAGTAAATATTTCCCCAAGAAGGTGATGATCATTCGTTTTAGTTCTTCTTCAATATGTCACATTGTTTTTCATAAAAAAAAAGTCAAATATATGTATATATAATAAAGGTAAAATACTACATATATATGCACATGAATGCTCTGTACAGAGGCCACGGTTTGTAAATCCCTGGTTAGGGTTAACATATCTCTACATAGTCTACAATCCACGCTTAAAAAAATCACCATCCTGAAAAAGAGCTTTCTCCTCGTATTTATCAGGATTGGTCACTGATGTCACTTTTGTAAATTATGTTCCCATTTTGAGGAAAATAGGTGATAAAGCACAGGATTACGTCCATTTTAATTTGTAGTTTATGGTTTTTGGATCACATTTTAGCAGAAGTTGTAAGTGCATATAACCAATACTTGTTGACAGTTTTTATAAACTTGACATTTGTCCAGTTGGACTGTGCTGTGCGCGTCTATATTGTCCTATGTCCTTGTTTATCGGGTATTTCTTATTGTTAGTGTACTGCCAACTGCAAAACAAGTAAAGTACTGACCTGGACTGAACTCAACTGGACTGAACTGGTGGACATCGGATCGTTTAAAGACAACCGTCAACTTTGTCAATATTCGGCTAATTTTCGGGTTTTGTTTGATTTTGAGTTCAGTTTTTATTTGAAATGCCTGAATGGAGGGTGAGTGCAGTTTCAGCCCAACTCCGCTGACTTGGATGAAGGTGGGGGCAGAAGACTGACCACTGAGGCGAAGCCTCTCATTCAGGTTTTGGGAGTTTGTCTCTCCCCCGTCCATCCTTGCATTCATCACAGCCCCACTATCTTCCCCTCTATTTTTCCTCACCCCTCACTTCTGCCTCCCCTCATGTGTCCAACACGACCCCCAACCACCCCCCCCCCCCCCCCCCCCCCCCCCCCCCCCCCCCCCCCCCCCTGCCTCTCGCCCAGTTCAACCAAAGGAGATTTTCTCCATTGAGGCCCAGTCTCTTAGGTAACCCCAGCACTGCATGAAATGAGGAGAGGGAGCGAGTGAGAGCCGGGGAATAGAAGACAGAGAGTGGGAGAGAGAAAGAGGGCGGGGAAATTGAGATAGAAAGAGGGTGAAGGAAATGTAAAGGAGGAGGGAGGGAGGTCCGGACAGAGAGGGTTGAAGAGGGAGAGGGAGAAGGACGCGGGATCAGAGGAGGCAGAGGCACCGAGAGTGAAAGATGGAGACGTGGGACAAGTGCGGTCAGACATCGATGGAGCCCGAGCTCGACCCACGACTGAGGGAGGACGGACGGGAGGCGAGGACGACTGGGATACGTGCACATGTGAGGATGAAATTCTCTTTCTGACACAAACCTGAGCACAAGCTTCTTCACTAAATTTAGGCCCTGACTGATCCAAATTCTGGGACAAGTGAGATTTTGTATTTTCATGTACATTTTTACAACCAGTTTCCTTTGGAGCTGGTGTTCACTGGTGAATATTTAGTTTCACACCTTTTTATCACTTTTCAACAGGAAGTGTCTTTTTTAAATGTGGGTCGTGGGCCTGTGTGGTTCTTCATGGTAGTTGCAGCCAGATGAGTTTAGGCCTTAAGGTTTCTGTGAGCCAGTGTGGACTGTTTATCAGAAAACTGGGTTTTGTTTTATTTAATTTAATAAGATCAAATGTGTTTAGCATTAATTTGCTTTGCATTAAATACATTTAGTCAACTTTATTGCAAAAAAGTTGACTGTTTTACATAAAAAAGTTGTGTTTTTATAGCATTGATGACAGACAGTATTTACTTTTCAGTTCACTGACTAAAGAAGAAAATAAACAAGTACTTTTATTTCAGTGATCAGAATCAATTAAAATGGAACATTTTCTCAATTAGACTTCGGGTTTGGATTTTCTGGCCATGTGACTTAACTGCAAACTTTGCTCTGAACAGAGACTTTGACTGTAAGGAAGGAACTCTCTTTAAAAAAAAAACAAAACAAAAAAACAAAAAACGCTGCCATCCTTTGTGGCCACGCTGCTCTGCACCTCAATGGTGGGCACACAGCACATGGGGTTCCCATGAATAGACCAGGCCTCACCAAAGACCACATCATTTGGATACAGACGGGCTCCCACAGAAAGAGAAAAACGCCTCACGGAGCGAATCAGATAAAGAGAAAATGTTGCGTACGGCAAATCAGATTAGAGCGAGTCACAGCTTTACTTTTTGGGGGGGGGGGGGGGGGGGGGGGAAGGGTTTTTTTTTGGGGGTTCAAGGTTTTTTTCTTGCTCCTCCTCCTCCTCCTCCTCGTCCACCACCTCCTCCTCCCTCCTGCCTCCAACTCAGTTAAATTTACTGCCGTTGCTGCTCATGAGTGTGATAATAATGCGCTCTACTGCTGCGCTGAGTTATCATCTCAGGCTTTTGTCTTCTTTGATCCGTGTGACCGTTGGGGGGGACCCACTTGTTCTATTGTAGAAGGTCACATCGCTGGCTCCCTTTGGACTGCTCTGGCCCTGGGTGGTGACCCCTTCGTTCATCATGGTGTCACCCACACAGAGGACCGGCATGAGTTAGAGCTTTCTCTCTCCTCTCTTTTCTTTTTCTCTTTGCCTTCCTTCCCGCTCATTCCTCTGTTCTGACCACACTCTGGTCGGTCCATATGTGCTGACCTGACAAACACGCTGGGGTCAAACGCCTTCGTGACACCAAGATTGAGCAGGCTGAGGCAGCGATATGTGGATGAGCGTGTGAAGGCACCTGTGACAGAAGAGAAACACGGAGGTGCGGAGCTGATTGTCCAAACGCAATTCTTGTGTGTGCCTCTGTGAAACCAGGAGTTGTGGATGGACATCACGCCCCTGACCTCTGAAAACCCGCGAGGGACAGAACTCTGTGGGCCAGAGCGAAACTCACTGGCTTTGTGGATGAATGAGTGAGAAACACTGAAAGACAAACAGAGGCAGATATTAAAAAGGGGAGAGTGTGTGTTTATGTAAATTTAAAACCCTGCAAGAACCTCTTGACATTTTTTGGACGTTCAACTTTTTCCTCTCTCTTTTTTTTTTTACCCACCAAACAATCCCAGAATCATCTCGAGCTGGGCCTCGAGAATCTTTCTGTTCAAAAAACTTTCACAACCAACAGAAGATGATGAAAAATGAAAAACAATTTCAGCTCTTTGGGTCAATTTCTATAATCATCTTTCCTTTACAGTCCAGTCACAGTTTGGGTTTATTCACTTATTCACCGGCTGGTAAATAACTAATATCATCACTGGTTTGATAAAGGTGGCAAAAAACAGAGCCCAACACACTTTAAATAAATAACAATAAACAATCTAAACTGACTGAAGGTGACAAGTAATGCAATTGCCACTCACTCCATTTTTTCCTTCTCTTTTTTGCTCAGGTGCACAGTCTAATGCAGACCAGGCTCTGAAGATCGGGGGGTGTCCCATTTCGGGGAGTGTGTCTGTGGAGCAGAAAGGCCTGAAAAGCTCTCACCATGTTAAGTACAGTCGAATGTGTCCGGTTCACACTTCAGCACTGGTGTTCAGAGACGGTCTCGCTAAATGTGCACCGTGAGAGTGACAGAAAGGGAGAATGAATGAGAGGAGGGAGGTGTGTGTGTGTGTGTGTGTGTGTGTGCATGTGTGTGTGTGCACGTGCGCACGTGTGTGCATGTGTGTGTGTGATCTGCACGTTTGCCCCCGTGAATTTGCTTCTGTGTGTGTTTCCCCCGTGCTTGACAAAGTTCAGGGGGCCAGACCTGGAGAGGGAAAGAGGAGAGAAAGCAAAGGATTTGAATGGAGAGAGAGAGAGAGAGAGAGAGAGAGAGAGAGAGAGAGAGAGATGGTGAGCTGGATGAAAAAGAAGGCAACGATCTCATAGGGAAACAGAGAGACAGGACAGAGAAGCGGCCTAAATTGGTCAAATTTATAGATCGTAGCTGCAGGAAGTGACAACTAAGTCTGGAAAATATGTATTGAGAGAGAGAGAGAGAGAGAGAGAGAGAGAGAGAGAGAGAGCTGGAGAGAGAGGGTGGGAGGGAGATCAAGAGCGAGGCTGCATTAATATGCTAATGACCTGAGTGAATGCACAACAGGCCCACTGACCAGGCTAATCACTGGTGGACACACACACACAGACACACACACACACACACACACACTGAGGCTAATCCCTCACACAGCGCTCGCACACACACACACACACACACACACGTGCACGTGCAGGGTGAAATATTTGGACAGTGACATAGTTTGACTTAATTTGTGTTTCAGCTCATCAGAGGTTTTCACAAAGAAGTGTTACAATATACTGTATAAGAAAGAAAAATAAATAAAAGGGGGCCAGATGGTCAAATATTAGGTGTTTAACTCACTCACAGAACAAAAGAAAACAAAAGTAAAAATGTAAGTATGTTGATGTTTCTGTGTTGAAAAAACCTTGTTTTAAACTCGTGTATTTTCTCTCCTTTGCATTTGAGTGAAAATGGATGATAGAGCAAAAAAAGAGTGCAGCTTTATATGAATGTAACACATTTAATCCGATACTTTAAATCCATTATGCAGGAACACACTAAAAACACATGAGGTTATCCCTTATACATGAGAGCAAATGTTTTCTGCAACAGGTGATATTTTGGTATGTAAAAAATATAATAAAATTAAACTTTGGAAATCAGTAGTGGTGTTTTTGTTTGTTTGTGGTGCATTTGAACTTCACAAATCTAAATCTACATAAATGGATTAAACATCTGATCCCTGCTGTGCGTTTTAAGACACAGTTGAATGTGCAGTCCACTTTTTAGATCGTGATTGCAAAGTGTTTCCTTGTGTATAAATTCAATAAATGTAAAAGGTTTTGCAATATGTTTAAAGATGTCAGTGTCTTATAATAAAACTTTATAAAGTAACATATTCAACCTGCATCATTTAAGTTTACTCTGATTAAATATATGAAACAAAAAAAATGTATACATGTTTGACTCCACAAACTGTGGCAGGCAGATTTCCGATCTGAATCAATCAGTCAACAATGATGATTCTTTGACAATATACAGTATAACAAAACAATTTTAGAGAGGATTCCATTTTGTAATGTAATTTCACACCACTTGAGGGAGACATAGTATTAAATCAAATCATGATAGACACTTCCTCTTGCCTCTGCTTCATAAGAATAAAGCTTTACCATTAATAATAATAATGCACTTCATGTGTGTCACTGTAACTATTTCACAATTTTGGCTTGATCAACGTCAACGTCAAATTTCATCGTTAGACGAAGAAACATCAGTGCCCCTAAAACAAAAGTGGCACACTTTAAAATGTTGACAGACATCTTCACCTTTAAAGATTATGTTTCAATACTGACGATTATTGGGGTTTTTTGTGAAATTAATATTGAAACCACTGACCAATATATTTTACTGACGTATGTGATGTTACTATAATCTTCCTGTTTTTGGACTGACACGCATGATTGGATAAAACAAAGGGTTTCATTATTTCCAACTTCTATTTCAAAGTCTCTTGTGATGGGATTTTATACTTGGCTACATTTTTTCCACACACAATATTAAAATTCTAAAAATCTGCCTCATCCGTTGCTTCTTTCTTGAATTAATTTAAATTATATTTATAGTCTTGACAGTTTATGAAGGGAACCAAATAACAAGAAAAAACATTTTTTTTTTTTTTACTGTTCCCATAGAAACCTATATAATATCTGCCTACCCTTGAAAATTCACTTCTTTAAGATGGTTTTACTCTTGTTATCGATTGCATTTAACTGTTAATATGTGTTGCGTGGTGCTATAATAATAAAAAGTATTAGTATTAGTCGTGTTGCATACACTAAGATGTAAAACAGCTGCTGGCAGCTTGATATAATATCAAAATGTACAACCTTTAGGCTGGAATAAATAAAGTACTTGAATTGATGTCTACATACAGACACAATACTGTGGCAGCTGAGGATAAATGTTCAGTAACGTTAAGAATCGCATGTTTTTAATGAGGGGGAAAAAATGCTATTATATGAACAAAGCACTACCAACATGTGAGTAACTGATTTTGAGTTGATCATATCTGCTGCTCAGTGTTTTCCAGCGCAGCAGGGTCAGCGAAGCTCCAGTGTCCGCCAGTAACCTCCACACACACACACACACACACTGAGCTGAACCGGTCTTGACCTCCTGACCCCCCTCGCACTCGATGTGTCCGTCTTCCTCGATGACATGTGAAGGCGCAGCATGGCCACACAGCCGGTCTCCTGCCTCCAGACGCCGGGCAGCGTCGCTCTGCAGTGACTCTGCAGTGTACCAGTGTAAAAGTGTAAAGAGATCTCTGAGCCAAACCCTCCACCATCATCATGTTTTCATCCTTACAGGGGGAGGGAGGGTTGACTACGAGGCAAAGTGGGGGGGGAGACACACACATACACACACACACGCACGCGCGGGGCCTAGTCGCCACATCTTTTCATGCGGAGAAGCTGAGCCTCCAAACCGTTAGTAACCTTTATCTATCTACTCCAGATGCGCCGTTTAATCCTCCGGCCTGTTTATGACCAGTTACCCGGGGGTAACCAGGGCTAAACTGCTTTACGTTCGGCTGTCTGTTAACTCCTCTGGTGCAGTCGCGCTAACTAGCTTACCAGCTAGGCTACAAGGCTAAACGTAGTTGTAGCTCAGTTAGCTTACTAACTGTAGCCGGGCTTCAACCAGACGTTGCTTGGATGTCCACAAAAGGAGACTTCGAAGTGCATGTTGATTTGTTTAACGGTGTGATTTATGCTTAGAGAGTGTCACCGAGCCTCGCTGTGGGCACGGGCGTCCGTAGAGCTAGCTGGTTGCTAACGCTAGTTTGCACTAGCGGTGGTTTATTGCCATATGTCTGGGCTCCATCTACGCTCTGGAGTGGGACATTTTCTTTTAGCTACTGCAACCAGTATAGAATATTCACTGTTTAGAGTTAATGTAACCTTTTTATTCACCATTTAGCATCTTGCCTTGCCTCTGTGCTGCTTCAGACCAAGGCACTCCTGGCATTAGTCTTACTGTAACGTCAAATGCCCCAAACTGCACCCAGTACTCCGATATCACTGTTGACATCCAGACAGACGGATGACGGCCTTATTACGGCATGGCGTTTGTTCGCTTTTCTGTACATTATGTTCTCATAAATTACCATCTATGTAACATTCGCCCCCCTCCCACTCTCTCTCTCTCTTGTGTGGAATTTCAGAGCCGTTTTTGGTTTCCCAAAACGACTCCGGCCCGGGCCTCAGTCCGCGGTCTAGAGTTTGAGAGCGGGCTGCTTGAGGTGGAAGCACGTCGGTCTGTAGCTACCAGCCGGCCTCTGTGCCCCAGCCACCACCATGGGAGACAGTCGAGGTGAGGAAAATTACTGCATTATGTTGTGTTTCAGCTGTGCAACAATATGAATGCTTCATATTGGTGTTAAGGACAACTTCACACACGGATCTTGCATGATTGTGATGATGTCTGCGATGGAAGCAGACCTGCATAGATGATGAATATTATTGAATAGGCCTTATTATTGAAGGCCTTGTTCATAACTGCTGGAAAAAGTCATACATTTGCATTCCCAGATTTTATCCAGCTGTAGAATCACAGCCTGTAAAAGAATAGGAATTCAATTAAACAAATATATCCTCAAGAAGTGGGTTATTAAAGCTTTTTAGAACATATTGATGGACTTGCCTTCCAGGTATAAGTCAGACATCAGTTTCTCAATGTAAATCACTCCCCTGTTTCACAAAGGTTAATAAATATTTTAAAGAAAAAAACAAAACCTAAATCAGGATCACCACTAAAATATAATAATTTCTTCTGCAGGCCATAATCAACATCTGCATAAACATCTAAATCCCTCCGTTATTTACTTTCTAAGTTCTTAAAGTGCTACAAATGAAACTTCGGTTAGGCCCTAACAGAAGTCCAGTTGCCTCTGTGTTGAGCACTTAAATGACTACCATGACGTGAATGACAGAACCTTCATAAATATATTTCCTTTTTTTTAATTATGATGCTCTCATATCTAAACAGATCTAAAACATAACCTCCAAGATGGAGGTAATTGAAATCAAGTCTTCCATATGCATTTATATTGTATTTTTGTAAATGGGGTGCTTGAAAAAGCCCATATATATTTTAAATAAGAAAAATACAATGGAAGTAGCACACAATCAAAGCTGGCCTCTGTTATCTGCTTTTGGAAAAATGTTCATCTTTTTTGAAATCCCCTTAATATCCCCATAGCCATCAGTAAATTAAGTTTATAGCACTAACAATGTGTAAATGCAAAAATAAATTAAAACATCTGGAATGATATAAATCAGTGTTCGGATGGAAAATCACCTCTGATTCATTCTTGCAGTGTTTTGTTGTTAGTTCTCCAGCACAGGGGGAGAAATACATTGGCATTTCCTGCATTTGTTTTTAATTATATTTTTCAAATAATACTGACCCTGGATTCCTCAGAAATCATATCAAATAAAAAGGTTGAGAAATTTAGGGATCAGTTGTCACATGCAGTGCTGCTCTTAGTCATACTTCAAATCCTGTTAACAGTAAATCAGACTTAAAGTAACTGTGAATAAAAAACGGTTTTCATCGTTCACATTGTGCAATGAGGATGTGAAAACAATGATTATGCACATTATTTCCCATTGTTACCGTGAATGTGGTGCCTTGCCACAGCCCAGTTTGTCTAATTAATCCCACAATAGTTTCATAATGAACTGATAAGTTTGTCTTTTTCACTTCTCAGTGTTTTTTCATACATTGATATCTGTGTGGACGCTGTCACTTCATCACCTTTAACCACTGAAAAGAGATTCTTGTACATTCTATCCTCTGTCAGAACATCCTGGGTGTGTGTGCTGGCCTCAGGTTCTTTGGCTAATCAGAACAGGAAATCAACCCTTACTGGCTGGACCTGAGTTTTCATCAGCTGATGATATTTTTTCTGCTGTTTCTGATCAGATTCCCGCAGCCCAGACAGTTCGTCTGTCTCCTCCCCTCCATCAGGCCAACGCTCTCCCCCGCTGGTCCCCTCAGCTGCAGCTTCCATGACCTCGCTTCCTCCCATCACCACCGCCGGCGTCAGCAGTCCAATCAGTAACATCGGCTCCCCCTTCTCTGTCATCAGCTCCTCTATGGGCTCCCCCTGCCTCCCTGGCACACCCTCGGTGGGGTATGGCCCAATTAGCAGCCCACAGGTAAGAGACGACTGTTGTTAGTCTGGTTTATTTTCTGAACATACTCTCCTTTTTTTAATTTCAGTTTCATGATCAGAATACTGTGCAGGTTTTACCATAGGAATTGCATTTACTAACTTATTGTTAGAATTCTAACAAGTATCACTTATGAAATGCATCCAATCAAATCTCACTTGTTGTCATAGTGTTCATCATCATTTCTGCTCTTCTTTCAGATCAACTCAACAGTGTCCATGTCGGGACTCCACGCAGTGAGCAGCTCTGATGATGTAAAACCTCCACTGGGATTAAAGCAGCTGTCATCCCACAGCCCAGGGCCGATTCTCTCGCAGAAACGACTTTGTTCCATATGTGGAGACAGATCCTCTGGTGAATTTACATATTTTTGTCTTTGCCTTGTCTTTTAATTTCAATCTCAAGATCAAGCCACTGAGTTTGAGATACACACAGAAAAGTTGGTGAAACAGTTTTGTCATCCACGTTGTCTTCCTAAGTTGACTCTCTCCTCCTTCTCCTCCTCCTCCTCATTAACGTGCAGGTAAACACTATGGTGTCTACAGCTGTGAGGGCTGCAAAGGCTTCTTCAAACGAACTGTGCGTAAAGATCTGACTTACACATGTCGGGACAATAAAGACTGTATGGTGGATAAGAGACAGAGGAACCGCTGCCAGTACTGTCGCTACCAGAAGTGCCTGGCTATGGGCATGAAGAGAGAAGGTGAGTCATCAGGGAACAGCACACCTTGTACACCACTTGTTCTATACTGTCTGCCCATGACCGCTAAAAACAAGGCCACGCATGACACATTTTTTTACTCATTTTGTTTTTTTTGTTTTTTTTTGAATTATTTTGGATTGATAAAGTATTTGAGGGTATATTTCTGGCTTTCAGACGGCTCTTAAAGGTTGGGGTACTTACCCAAGCACAGAAGTTGTGGTGTATTTTGTTGTAATTGACAGGCCCATATTTTATTTGGTCTCTTGTTGTATTGTGTTGTCCACTTCAAATTAGAGAGTTCAAGAGTGTCCAGTGTATAATGGGGGGATCTCATGTCAGACTTCTGTGACACTAATCAGTGCTGATGATAGATAGGCTCATATGTGCTCGTCTGCTGCTGGGGAAAATAAACATTTTCTTCTCCAGTGGCTTAAGAAATCTTAAGCACAAAAGCGGAAACCACATTTGTATTTTGTTTACTTTTAACAGCCCACAGTATCTTATTGTCTATGATCAGTCATTTATGTTGCCATTAAAAAGTTTCTCTTTGCTGTTGTATATCTGAGGTCAATTTGGATTCAGAGCTGTGAAACAAAAACCATTAAAAAGTATAAGGAAATTAGTTGCTCCATGATGCATCTTTTGCAAAAAAGGTGCTGAAAAGGTGATAGACTCTGTTTCCATTCTGTTATTTTTTGTGTTTTGTTTTGGTGAGTCCTATTACTTATCACACAGCTGTTGGAAACAACTAGTGCAGCAGAGGGAAGGGGGCAGTGCAACAGACATTTAACAAACTTTAATGCAAACTGTAAAAAAGGCGATCCTAACTCCAGGTGACATTTCTAAGACTAACCATGATAGTACAAATGAGCTTTTAATGGCATCGGGAACCTGTAAGATTCTGTATCAGTGTGGTGTAGGGCTGCAATGATTAAACAGTTATGAGCAAGTTGTCAGATTTTTTTCAGCTTCTTTAATGTTAATATTGTTTGGTTTCTTTGCTTTGTATATTAAAATAAAATCATTAAAACTGATTAATTTGTAGAGAGTAAGACATTAGAACATAATTTTCAGGTTTGGGAAACAACAATCAACATTTTCTGACATTTCTGGACAAAACAAGTTCTCAATGAATCCACAAAATAATCGACAGAGTAATCTTTTATGAAAATAAAGGTTTTTTTTAGCCCTAATGCAGTGATGACACATAATAGCCACATTAAAATGCTTGTTGATTTTTCAAGTTGGGGGCAAGGGGCAGCGTACAGCCTGCCAGAAATTAAAAGAACTTGTGCATTAATATGAAATTAAAGGTGTAGTTCTTCGTGGAATAAAATTGCTGACTTTTAACGTAATTAAATCTAATCTAATCATCAATAATTTAATGCTTTAAGTTCCTAACAATAAAAGTTAAATGGACTAAGTATACTGTGCAGGATTTCCTGTTTGCAAATACATTATTGAAATTTGTCTCAGAGACAGAGAAGTAGAGGTTGAGCAAACTATAAAGTGAATGAAGAGAGAGGTGAGAGGGAGGCCAAGCACAGCAGTGATTTTAGAGAAACACATGGTTATTTTTGAATGTTTCACCTTCACACATTATCACAATCCTTTCAGGAAGGTGCTGCACTACTGGAATTTGTGCAAAAGCAGCCAATTGCTTGTGTGCGTCATTCTGCATGACACTGACAGAGAGCAGAATAAAGAGATGGACAGTGATGTAACCTGGCTGCTACTTTTTTTTTACAGAGTCCCACATTCACATCCTGAACTCTGTCATTGCCTGGGAGTGACACACTTACTTCCCAGAAGTGTGTTGAGGAAAAATAAATGCACCGCCATACACTTCTAGTGCTTATGATTTAGTGTGTGCTTCATAAGAAGTCTGAATTGTTAACGTTAATAAAGAAAATCCTGCATAGTATTCCTTCCAGTCATGAAAATCACATTAGAACCTTTTCTCAGACTGTCAGTTTGGGATTAGTTTAACATTGTAGGTGAGAAATAAATATGCTTGGATTAAATTTGGCCCAAATTCTTCAGGATATAAAGACACCACCTGTATTGATGGCTGACCATACTCATTTTCTTCCTGATTATTCATTATGATCACTGTTGTTTTCATAATGTTGTCACTGAGTGTTACTTTAAAGTAGATGAAACCTCATTCAGGGATTTGGGTCAAGTTAACTCCAGGGAATAGGAGGACAGAGGGGGGAGATGGGGGTGGGTATGCCTCATCAACACTAACCCCCTTTCCCCCTCTCTTCCCCTTTTTGTTTCCTCTCGTTCTCTCTCTCCCCCCCCTCCCTCCTTCTGTAGTGGCCACGATGAACGACAGATGTAAGGAGAAGAGGGAGGGAGGGGTGTGTGTCTGTGTCTGTATGAGTGAGCCAGAAGTAGGGACATATTACACTGAACACCAGGAAGAAGGATCTAGTTTGACATGCTTAGTTTCTCACCTTGAATCCTTTCCCAGTATTTACTTAATATCTTTGTAGACGCAGGGAAAGTTTGCTGAACACACTCACGCTTCTCACGTTACTTCAGTGTGCCACAGAGATGGTGGTGCTCCTCTTTATTTCCCCCGTTGAAGCTGACTGATGGTTTTACTGGTGGAAGGACGTCCGCTCAAGTTTCCACACAGATCTTTTTTTTAATACTTATGTGATGTGCACAGTGGCTTTTCATCAGGCCACTTAACAGAACTGTTTGGGTCTGCACTCATAAGAGTGAGTTTAGGAGAATTTAAGGTTTGTTTTTATCGTATTGGCCTTTTATCCACACTGAACTGGTGTCTGAAATGCTCCTTTTTTTTTTGAAAATCGGGTCCCACACTAAAAAAAGTTCAAATCGCCACTTTTGTGTAACTTTGTGTAACTTTTGTGTAACTTTATGACGCCATAGCCCCAAATGTGCATGCTCCACCACTTCTCCATTTTTGGTGTATTTCTGTGGCAACGTTAGAGCTCCACATACAGGCCTGGCATATGGTGTTAAGAGTCATTTTGACAGGGTTTTGTGTATATGAAGACATTTCTTGAAAGAATGTGGTGTTAACAGAAAAGAATGAAAAAAGAAAATTATTGTATAGAGAAGAATCTGTGTAGATAAGACCTTAATCACTGTCAACCCTTTTCTTTCTCTGTACCAAATATAAAAACAGTGATCAGTGCACATTTGTAGGCATTAATTAAAATCAAAGCACTTGCTTTAATCATCAAAAAATAGAAATTTTTTTCCCCTTGATGAACTTATAATGATATCATATATGAAACACATGCATACAAAATGTTGAATAAAATTTAAAAAAAAGTGCCGGTCATATGTGTTTGGACAGAAATGTTTCTGTCTGCAGCTGTCAACTTGGATATTTGCTGAACAGTCCAAACCAAGTCCAAGGGCAAGGAAGGAGTCCCAGCAGTGGGATGTTCTTGATTGACCCAAGCCAGTCATATTACTTCAGTCTGCTGATGTTTTTGGGTGGAGGACTTGACAAGACCCCTGAGTCCTGTTTTTCAAACTTTAGAAAGTGAAAAAGCACAGATTGCTTAAATTGTGGAATAGATTAAGAGAAGTCGTAAAACTGAAACGATGGGATTTCATGACAGTGACAAACTTATGTGAACAAAATGTTTCCATTTAGAAAAGCAGTGTCACGTCTCATCTCCTGGGCCTAACAGATGTATGAAAGACAGTATGAGAGACTTTGAATGTACATATTTGTCTCTGTGCTTTGCCCACTGTTTTACACAATAATTTGGTCTTGCTCTTTTCTCTTTATTCTTTCTGCAAACGTCTGCACTGTTTCTTCTTGGTCACCCATTCTCTCTAACACTATGTCTCTCCACTCTGTTGTGTTTTGGAACATACTCTGTCCTTTCACAACCTTGATTCGCTGTGTGTTTTGTTGTTCCTGCTCTGTTTTCTGCCTTCTGCCATGTCCTATCTGGCCGAATCCTTGCTCCCCTGTCATTGTCCGTCCCTTCTCTGTTGCACCTCTCCTTCCCATCCACATTTCCTCCCGTCCGCTCCCCACACTCGCTCTCCTCTTTCTTGTCCTTTATTATTTTCGTCTGTGTTCCCTCTTCTTCCCCATCCTGCAGCCGTCCAAGAGGAGCGGCAGAGGAACAAGGATCGAGAAGGTGAGGTGGAGTCGACCAGTGCAGTGAACGAGGAGATGCCAGTGGAGAAGATTTTGGAAGCAGAAATGGCTGTGGAGCAGAAGACGGAGCTTCATGCAGATGGGAGTTCAGGTGGCAGCTCTGTGAGTAGTCTGGATGGTGAAAGATCACCCAAAACTAAATATATAAATTAAATATATTTAAGTATAGCGTATATTTAGGTAGAGGCCCTTAGAATCTAACAGAGGGTGCACATAAGGTTTCCTTCCTGTCTTGTACAACAGTGTCATCCACAGCAGCCACTAGTGAGGCGTGAGGCAGACCCCTCTCTCTGCAGATAGCAAGCATGTTGTGCACTGAATACCTACTAATAACCTAACCTAACACTCTCTTTAAGCTGACTCATAAATGTCTATGTGTGCCAGGAACAATGAGTGTGTGTTCTCATCTGCGGGTAACATTGTAAATAAAAATAAAGCTGCACTTGATCCAGATCAGGTCGACAGAGTTGTGTTTTTGGCAAATAATATTAGAAATTAAGTTGAGCTGTTAAACCTTTTAGTAAAAGCTGTCGGAGCTTCCTCCGAGCAAACAGCACTTTTAATATTAAAGTTGTTAATAAAGTAATGAAAACTGACATTTGTGGCATATTAGGGGTTTTTGAATATATTCAAACAAATTCTGAGTCATTATAAATTTGTTTGAATTAGATTTTTGTAAAAAAGTTACATCCCTAGAGCCTGTTGGTGGGAATAATACTCTTATTTGACTGGTTATTTTATAGCATAATTACTAATAATTTTTCTCTGCTCAGCCCAACGATCCAGTTACCAACATCTGTCAGGCGGCAGACAAGCAGCTCTTCACCCTGGTGGAATGGGCCAAGAGGATTCCTCACTTCTCTGAGCTGCCTCTGGATGACCAGGTCATCCTGCTACGTGCAGGTAAACTCTGTCCGACTCAGTGAAGCTGCATTGATTAAACTGAGAAGTTGTGGCTTCTTTGGTACATGTGACTGCAGTCAGAACTCTGCCAACACAAGGCGGTTGTTCCAGTTTCTTAGTTTAGTTTCATGCAAACTCTGAATATTTATTCTGGTTTTATAATACCACTCCCTGCAGAGCTTTAACTCGTTCGGTTCACATTCAGCCTTAAATGACTCATAATCCTCCAGTGCAGTGTTGAAGCTGCTGTGACCAATGAAACAAAGTTGTTTTTAGTTTCACCATGGTGTCAAATAAAATTAAACATTATGAATTCACTCAAAC
The DNA here is from genome assembly GCA_016785285.1 of Brachirus orientalis. Classification (NCBI taxonomy): domain Eukaryota; kingdom Metazoa; phylum Chordata; class Actinopteri; order Pleuronectiformes; family Soleidae; genus Brachirus; species Brachirus orientalis. The sequence goes on from JAFBJR010000119.1 coordinate 411,090, forward strand.
TGGTGAACTTTCTACAGCTGAATCTTAGACAGTGTAGTAATCAGTCATATGCATTTTTGGTATATAAATTATATTTGGGTTTAGAATCCCAAAAGACCTGTTGGAACTGTACTGTTTTAAAATGTTATTTTTCCAACATCTTGAGAGAAAAAAAATAACTTTTTAATAATAACAAATAATACAAAACATTGCTTAACTTCGGTAAACAACTGTGGTGTTCTGTGTCTCCAATTTACATTTTATATTTGTTTACATTGTAATCATAAAATTGCCATAAAATTAATGTGGACATGTGTGATGTTAAAATAAATAGGGCAGCAGCTAAGGGTTATTTTCAAAATAGATTTCCACAATTCATTTGTTTCACAACAGAAAAACTGCATTTTTCAACTTTTAGAACTTAAAATAATTATTAGTTCTAATTACTTTAAAAACACTCAGCCTGATTAACAATTGTTTAATTAAAAATTGTTGACAATACATTTTGAAAGGAAGTTTTAGACTGTTGTTATTAACATTTCTTCAGATGGGACAGCTGTTTCCTGTAATATCCACCAACAGTGAATGATTGCTGGTGATTTGTTTCCACATGTCATTCACCTCTTTAATTTTTCATTTTAATTCTCTTCCTGTATTGCACCATGTCCAGATATTTCCTTTTAGAGCAGCTTTTAAATCTGTGAAGCTCAGCACAGGGATACTGGGATAAAAAAATCATGTCTCTTCCACAGTGTAAACCAGACTCAGGCGTGTGTGTAAATGATCCTCAGATGTTAATAATAACAAAATAATCACAATAGTAACATGGCTTGCTGACGCTGCTTGGCTGTGATTGGCTGAGAGACTTTGCTGCTTTACTGCCTCCAGGATTACGGCGCATGCCAGAGAGACTGGTTGATTAATGCTTTGCCCATAGACATGCATGTGCACACACACACTCACTGGCGTAGCACTTCCTGCAGCAGTTAATAATAAGATCATGACTGGCCGGTATGTAATACTAACACTTAATTACAAAATAGGAATGTCCCTGAAAAGTGTTTATTTTGGTCTCACATTTTCCTAAATAGTTTATTAGTTATTAGATCACAATTTGAGAAAAGCTAGTTTAGTTTTTTTTTTTTTTATGTTTACCTGAAGATAATTGCATTCTTCACATAAACCACACTGTCTCATCATGACACATTGTGGTTTAGGTTTATTTATTTATTGAGACATTAGATTTACACACCGTGGAAGTAATACTAGAAATTTTCTATAGGTTTACTGTATGTTTGGAGTCCAGAGTCACCATTAACATCAATGTTAAACAAGCTCAATACTGTAGTTTGACATTCTGAAATACTAAATTCTAAAAATAAAACATGAATTAAGGACAACCGCCCAACCTTCTGCATCAACTGTTTGTTATTATTTGCGGGTCCAGTTTGTAGGATGTGATATCATTGAGCTGTAGTGTGTGGGAGATCCTACCACGTCTTTCAGGTTAAGTAACACGAGGCCCTCCCTGTAGCCTGAGTTTGGTTCCCACCACTATTGTTTTAGACTGGATGGCAATAACTGTGTCAAATATGTAAATAGCTTGACGTACACACTGTAACCTGCCAATAAATTCAACAAAGGTGACGCCGTAAACGCTGGTGCACATGGGCATTCATTAAAAAAAAGTCACACTAACAGCCTTTGAATCCTCTCTGTTGTAATGCACAGCATATTTACAAATGGCTTTTCTGGAGCTTTTTCCATTCCATTCTCTGTAACCAATCACCCCATAAGGTGTCGGACCGCTATGCTTTTTGGTACCCTTCACTTTTTGACAAAAAAAATACAATTGTGTTTAAAAAAAAAAAAAAGAAACAAATCAGCACATCATTTACAAAAAAAACATGTACATTATGTATAATTTCTGCCAGTCTAAATCCTACAGACTGGACCTTTAGTACATGTTTATGATGCATCACAACAAAACAATAATAACAACACTACATACATTCATACATACATCAGTAGTAAACGCTGGTTAATGTCCTAACAGGATGTTATCAACACATTAGTGCTTTAGAGAGACATCCTGTTCATCATTACCTGCTTTACTCAAGATAATTATTGCGTGTTTCAATCACCTTCACAAATGCATCACAACGTGTCAGTTCACTGTTAATTACACAGTAGTTACATTGTTATTAAGGGTTTAAAATGCGCTAACTGAGCTCACTGACTTCCCTCTGAGATTTCTTTCTCTCTGTCAGCAGCAGGCTTCTGTCTGAGCTTGGCATCAGCATCTGTTTTGAAGCTCATATCTCGTCAGGGAGGAAGCAGATGAGGAAATGTCCAAACAGCATAATTCCTTTTAACACTGCAGTTTAATTAGACTGAGGGACAGAAGTGCAAAACAACATAACAAAGCAGAAAACAAGAAAACACAAGTTTTTGACAGAGAAACACAGTATTTTTGGGAAATTATTATTGTTTTTGTCATTCTGAAGAGGAAGGTCTCTTTCTGACCCTCTTCAGGGTGGAGGTGTGACGTACAATAATTATGCTGGTTTACTGTACACACACTACATTTGTAGTTGACACTAAATTCATTGTCAAGAATGACAAAAATAATCGGTTCTTCAACTTTCTGATGTTTTCTGAAATGTGTTTTCTGTTTCCAGGTTTTGGTTACTTTTAGTTTTTGTCTGTTTCAATGTTGTATTTTGCACTTCAAGAATCTGCTTTTTCACACAAAAGTCACAGCTCAGTGAGTCTCTTTAGTTGCTTCTCATTGTTTTGAGCAGCTGTTAAAAGTCCAGGGTGGAATCATTTTCATTATTTATTTACACTTATTATAGTTTCATGTATAACAAAGGTGTTCTTTTGTTACGCATTTATCCAATCCTCCTTTCTGTTCATTCTAGTACATTTGAAGTATAGTGATGCCTTATAAATGAATGATCAGTGTTAGTGTCTGTTAGCAGGAAAATAGAAGCAGTAGTTATTTACGCTACGTAAACAAAGTAGCACCCCAGATTTCCACCATGTGAAATCATGTGTAAACACCACCTCTCAGGATTCAGACAATAAATGCAATAACAATGTAACTGTGTAATGACATTGTAATAACACATTGTGATTGAATACACAGGGCGCACAATGCTGAGGTTGGGGCCATATTTGACAGGTAATTACGCCTCCACACAAACACTTTTCTTAAACCCCCTCCTCCTGAGTCAACATTGAAACTGAACCACAATGCTTTGACATATTTCCACAGCTTTGCACAAGCCAGCCAGTTTTTACTAAAAGGTTTTAAAATAAAAAATCTGGACAGCACTTGCTGAGGGTTGTTGAAGTGTAGGGGTTATATGTTATACTGCAGCACCAATCAAAGCCTCTCTCCATCTTCTGCAGGAAACTCTTTATCTTTCCCGCATTAACGATCCCTTCTTCCACTCCTTTTTTTAGCTGTGCCTGATGATGACGTAATGACAGAATCAAAATGTGTGGGCTGACTCTGTGTAGCTAAGCTTTCCTCGATGGTGGGATGTGTTGTAGGACAAGTACAGTATTACTCCAGTTTTGTGTCATGTGCTGTTAAGCCTCGTCTTTGGCACTAAAGCAGCAGAGAGCTACTCTCCACCACTTCAACCACTTCTTTAAACATGAATGAAACTTTTCCTCATTCAGCTGGGTTTGTATAAATCTTCATGTTGGCAAGCCACTGTATTGGGCCGAGTGAGTAAAAATCAGTCCATGTCAGTAAAGCGCTCGTCCATTTTGTGGTATTCAAATGAAAGATGATTAAAGTGCGATTAAAGTGCCCCTAATGGCCAAAACAGTTTTAACCCTCTTTTTCCTCTTCTGTCTTTCACATCAGTTTCCTGGTATGTTAAAACCCATTTTAAACATCTGGTGACACCCACACTGTTCTGTATATTATTGCATTACCAATAAGTATGACACGTTTTTTACTTCTATAATTTAAAATGTTTTTATTTGTTGGTAAATTGATGACATTTTTTTCTCAGGTAAGTTCTGTTTATACAATAAAAGTGCAACATTAAATATTTTATAAGACAGGGTAAATTATGTTAAGATAGTTTTCTCTTAAGACAGTGAACATGTGGTGAATGATATCATCTCTTAAACTGCAGATAAAGTAGGGTCAGAGTTTTGCCTCAATGAAGTGTGTAAGGTTTTTCCACTTTTCAGTACAAAGCTTTTCTGCATGAGGACATGCACTGTCATAGCAGAATGTCTGTGTTTGGATCTACACCTGAGAAATACAATAAAAAGACTTAATTTAAGGATTCTTACCAAACCCATGGTACAGTTTGCATGGTTTGCAGTGTTTACTATGCCAAAGAGAAATTACTTGTTAAAAAACAAGTGAATGTGTTGTTTTGTTTTGTTTTACTTTCTGCACACGAGTGTATGTCTACTATGGACAATTTTCTCTTATTTGGTTGACAACTGAGATGCTCAGTCAGCCTCAACTAGAGCTTAAAGCACTTTGCTCCTCTGTCCATTTCTAACCAGCGTTGATCTTTTTTAAGGGTTGTTTCTCTTGCTGAACCAGAAGGACATAAATAAAGTTATTACTTTGACCTGTAAACATTAAGTTACTATGTCAGGGGTACCCAATTTGGGACCTGTGAGCCACATTTGGCCCGCTTTATTTTTCTCATCTGGGCCAGCCGCTGGGGGTGCTGTTGAGTTCATGGCACTGCCTGTCAGTGGGCTCATGACTTGAGTGAGGAGCAGAGGTTACGATGAAGCGCTATAGTGTCAGGCAGTACCACATGGATAGAAGAAAATTCAAAAGCAGTTGGCAAAATCATACATTTTTTCCCTGAAATCGATTCCTTGGCAGTGTGACTTATCTGTGGACAGAGAGTGGCAGTTTTAAAACAATATAACATTAAGAAAACCATACATTTACATCAGTTCTCTTTGTCCAGTTCCTTACTCATTACTCATTACTTAATCTAATTTCATATTCAGTCTATTCAGTAAATTCCCTCTGGTTTCACATGTTGGACTGTATCCAGTTGAAGTGTTTAATTGCTTTAAACATTTACATTTAAGTTTAATGATAATCTTACATAAAAATATGACACATTTCAATAAAATGTAAAGTGATGTAATGTAAATGTTTGTTTTTGACTCGCGGCCCACCCACGGAATTCGTTTTTGACCCATTATAGGAAGGAATTTGGGCATCCCTGAACTATATGATTATGGAGCTGCATCCCTCTGTTGTTCTTTCTCCTCCCACTTCTCACCACTTTCCTCTCCTCCACCTTGGACTTCTGTCTTTTCCACAGGGTTCTGACGGAGCTTGTAAGTAAAATGAGAGACATGCAAATGGACAAGACAGAGCTGGGCTGCCTTCGAGCCATCATCCTCTTCAACCCAGGTACAGATGGAACATGGAAAACCATGTTGATATCATGGAAGACGTCATTAAGGACTTCAAATAAATGTCTGACTAATTATTGTAACCATGTGAAATTTTATTTCCATGAGATTTTTTTCAATTTTCTTCTTTTTTTTACCTCAAGATGCCAAGGGCTTGTCAAACCCCAGTGAGGTGGAGCTCTTGAGAGAGAGAGTGTACGCATCTCTGGAGGCTTACTGCAAACAGAAATACCCCGACCAGCAGGGCAGGTGAGCCATAAATCTGTAGATAGAATGACAAAGATGTGCATGGTTTGTGGCGGTCGGTGTTGTTGCCTTTAAGAGCTACTAATGTTCTAGAGAACAAATCTGCCTTTAGGAACTAAAATGACAGACTTTTTACAAACCAAAAGTTCCCTGTTGATAAAAAATAACTTTTTTATGGTAGGTTATTACTGCTGTTGCATATCTGTAGAATTTAGTCACTTAACAGTCAAAGTAAGTGTGTGAAGCAATGGGCTCTTTACACACCAAAAACTGAAGAAATTAAATGGAACTTGGCCGTCATTAATTTGATTATTTACACATGTGATTTTCTTCTGTGACCTCTCAAAAATTTGGAAAGCTTGCAGAAAAAAGTGATGCATGCCATGTCCTCTCCCTGTTTATAGTCAGGCTAAGATGTGAGCGTTTACAGCTGCTGAGAGTGTTTTCACAGGAAGCTGATATGTTGAACTTTTTCCCATCAACTATCTAGATTATTTATCCTACCACACTTATATCAACAATCAAAATTGCTTTGTACACATCTCAAAATATCTACATATCTCTGTTTTGCTACTTTGCTCCTCTGTAGAGTTGTATTTGCCTTTTTGCCTCATGCTCGTTCACAGTATTTGCTGCAGTTTGCAGTACAGTGTGTACTTTAGTCTCTATCTTACACAAAACTCTTTCTAGTCTGTGTAGCTGTCACCCAGAGAGGGATACTCACTACTGTCACATATCAAGTGTATTATCTGCACCCTTAGTTTATATGGGTTATATGGCTGCAACAATGAACTGATTAATAGAATATTAATTTATCCTGTTTTAGCAACTATTTTGATAGTTGATGAATCGATATGAGTGCTTTTTTTAATGATAGCAAGTTTTCTGATTTTTCAGGTTATTAAATGTGAATTTCTGGTTTCTTTCAAATATAATCAGCAATATAGTTAACACTTTTCTTCTCTTCTTTCTATCAGGTTTGCAAAGCTCCTCCTCCGTCTCCCAGCACTGCGCTCCATTGGTCTAAAGTGCCTGGAGCACCTGTTCTTCTTTAAACTGATTGGGGACACACCCATCGACACCTTCCTGATGGAGATGCTGGAGGCTCCTCACCAGCTCACCTAGAGGAGCCAGGTTCACTTCAGTCAAGATCCAGCTGACACCAGGATTTTTGTGCTGGGTCGTTGGCTCTTCACGTTGGGCCTCACCTAACTGCAGCACCTGCTGGTTTAAACCAACCAGCTGCACACACACACACACACACACACACACATTCTTCATCACAGGCAAATTCTGTTCACACATGCAGGTCTTTACTTGCAACATTGCGATTTAAAAAATGAAAAATGAACAATATGCTAAAAGCAAACTCAAAACATACACACACAGGATTTTTTCACCATTATATCCCCATACACAGTTTTTAATCACAGGGGTTATGATTCAGTGAATATTTACCCTCTTCATCACACACAGAGTAAATGTCTTAATTTGAATTTAGCTTTCAGTTTACACATCGTCCTCTCACAGTGGGGTTTGCTTCTGCGTAACTGGTTTATTCTACATTTCCCATTTTCACTTGGGTTACTTAGTTACACTGCTAGCTTCACCTCTGTATTTTATATCGTCTCTAACTTGCCAGATTAGTTATTCGTGTTTGATTTTGGCTTGAAAATCAGGTGCATAATTTCAATCAACTGTCCGCCATTAAACAGAATCTCTCCTTATTGGTCAGCAGGTGTCCTGTACTGGACAGGCAGACACACCCACTCAGTGACTTCATCCAGTCTCATAAACGTTATATGTTTTATGCTTTTTATCGAATTTTCATGCTGAAACTTGTTTGAGTTTCTATTTTGAAGTACTGTACTCATGAAATGAGAGCTTTTTTCCAAGGCATTGAAATCCAGGAAAAGGGGGTGGGAGCACGTAGTTGAGCTGACAGACTTAGTTCCTCCCTCCCTGATGCGCACAGCGGGCTTTGTAAGACAAGAATGACTTGAATTTTTTTTTTTTTTTACTCTTGATTTTATCATTTTCTCTAGTTGTTAGGCATTTTAAAACAGCTTGAGCCTCACAGGAAGTAGAGCTTCGTGCAAAACAAAAAAAGTATTTTAATTTCTGTCCTTTCATCTCGTCTTCTCCCGAAGTCCTCCCTTTGCTGATGGTCATTGATGCACTTTTGTGAGTTGTAGTGTGTAAATGTTCTCGTTTCCCCCCAAATGACCATCTTTTCTCAGACGCCTTAGACGATGTTGAAGGTACTATGTGTAGGGTTTTCTTATTTTTGCAACATTTTCAAAACAGAACTGAAGATTGGGTGTAGAACTTAATACATAATAGACCACTTCCATTGCTTAATACATCAACTTCCGTTGAAACGGTCAATATGCTTTTCACAGAAAAACATTATTGGAAAGCTCTATGCATTCTTCAGAATTTCAGAATATCATCTGTCAGCCATGGAAAGATAAAAATATGGCTATAATTGGTCAGCCTGTATTTTAGTGCTCCAGCACTTTAAAGTGTCCTTGTACCAGCTGTTTGAGAGGCATCATATGTGCAGTAAGATGCTGCACTATGTCCTCTCTGAAGAAGTTGGTAGAAAAGCAGCAATTTTGACAATTAACCAGCAAGAGCAAAGACCGACTGAAACGACCCGAATGTGGCGTTAATATTGTTTAATTTCCCCCTGGTGACCTGTGAGTCGGTGGGTTTTTCAGGGTCATGTCATTGGCTGTGAGTATGGATAGCATCAAAAACAAACTTGCAATAACGAAAGAAATCTGTTCTAATAATGGAAATCCTACACATACTACCTGCAGCTTTGAAAACTTTATTCAGTGTTTATTGGCTCAGTGCTTGCAACTTTTGTACAGTAGATGTAAATAATGAAAACAAAAAAAAACCACAGGAGTCATGCAGAAACAAAGGCCTGTTCACACTAGTGAAGGTGAAGATTTAAAAGCTCTAATTGCTGCTGTTGAATCCTCCACCATGATTTTGTTATTGAGCCCAGGGCCAAACCACACCTCGCTGCAGCGTTTGCGTGGACTTCTGCCGATGTTTCCCCTCGTTCATGTCGACCGATTGGCTGGATTTCATTGACAATGGCACTTGACATTTACTGTGATTGGGATTTTGTGGGCGCCTGAATCGGAGCGTTGCAGTGAGAAGTGAAAATGCAGCTACCACATGATCAGGAGACATAAATCGAATTATGAGTAATTATTCATGATAATAAATATTCTTTATTATGAACAAGACCATCTGCAGATGCTCGACATAGAGCAATACTAGGGTACGCAAAGATTTTATCACCGTTATAGTTAGTCAGGTATTCAGTGTTTCCTCATGAGTCACCATATTAAATAGAAATTAGAAATGCAGATTTTGCAGTATCATTCTACAGGGAAGAGGCACAGCTGTCCTCGTAACAGGTGCTAAATAACAAATATGGTCTTTTAGTTTAAGACTTGCACATTTACATCAATGCAAACACAGTATGCAAGTACACAGACAAATCAGACAGCCATTGTCCGCTCTTTAAACAGGTCTGCCTAAGATGTCGATTTTTCGCCTTATTTTTATTTTTTTTATTCTTTTGTGACCCCTAACTTAGTTGCAGACTCCCTGCTATGAAACATGAACACCAGCTGTGTGCTTGTACAGTCTGGCTGTGGCTGATAGGTCTTTGTTCTCTACCAGACTCAGCCATGAACCTTTTTGTATTTGAGTGGAGACAATGAAAGTAGCTGTTGAAATGTTGGGGTCCAGCAGCTGCTTTGACCAGAATGAGCTTCCTGCCCTGCAGATAGTCCAAATATTTCTTCTCAGAGAGGATCCTTGGTCTCACCCATGTAATGTGGTTTTGGAGGCTAACCTGTAAAACAGGTGGTTTTCTTTAATGTGTCAATGAGTTGGTCTAACCTTTCGGTGGTGGTGGTTCTGGTTTTCTTGCTTCACCCAGCCAACTCAACATAGTCGTCGCCAGATGTCTGTTAATCTCCTCCACACAGAGAACAGTCAGCTTTCCCCTGATGCATCATCACTGCCTCACTTTTGGAGTTTGTTGGCAAAGAAAAGCTTCTGAGGTGCCAGCTCTCCACTTCTCTATACAAAGTCGTGTCAGTGCTTTATTTGTTGCAGGCTGAGGTTTGAGACTTGGGTGAAAAGAACTCTGTCAGGCTTTGTGATCTGGACCAGAGCTCATCTATTGTACAACAGTCAGGTTTTCCCTGGTTTTCAGAGAATTGACTGCCAAGAGATCTTGTGTTTCTGTGGCTGACACCTCAATGTTCTCTGCTGGATTTTTGGAGTTTCCTCTGTTGAATGTTTGAGCTTCTGCTTTTGTACGTGAGGAGGATGATGATGGGTGGAGTTCTGGAACATCCGCCTATTGACACAGAAATACACAGCCAACTGAGCTAATGCCATCGTCACTGACAATTCATCGAATAAGTTAAAATATGCAACCAGTGTTCTTGTCTCGTGGTTGTCATGTAATGTGAATTGTGTTTCTGGAATTCAGTCAGCAGAAGTTTAAATGAATTGGCAGTGAAATGAATTGCCATCCCTTTATTTAACAACACATTGAAGTTATGTGCTTCCTAGATTTCTCTTTATTTTGCTCTGAGCTTAGGTCATTTACAGGAAGAACATCTGTGTGATGATGAGCCACTGTAAGCTTTGCTGTGCTTGAGTAAGAGCCGGTGATTGGGATTTTTATCATTTTGACATTTATATGGAGTGTGTGGCTCCATGGAATCTGTCTGTAGCTAAGCCTCTTCTTGGTGGCAGATACCCCAGCCTCAGCTGTGATGTGCTGGTAAACTGATAAGTAATACATAATAAAAGGATTCAGAGAGGAGGAGCCTCCTCTCCTTCTACATTGCCCATCGCTTTACTTCAGACATAACAAACGCTTCTTCACTCACACACGTGTGATGAAAATGACTGGCTTTGTGTGACAAGATTGATTTCTAAAATCAAACTGATTGTTGGACTGTTTGACAAGGATGTGAAGCTTTAGTGGAATAAGCGTTGGAGAGCTCTAAGGAGGGGATCCACTGCGGTGTGTCCCTCTTTGCTTACTTTACTTGACGGCAGAGCAGCGACGATCTGCGGTTGCCGTGGGAGACCGCCAGATTGCACCGCACCGCCCACAAATGTTTGTCATTGCAACCATGTGCACTCAAGGCAGACGCATGCTGTGACCTTCTGACTGTGTAGCAGTATTGGTGTCGCCATCTTTGTTACATTTTGAAATTACTCACTTTTTGAAAATAAAGTCATTGATATAATATGCTTTTTTTTTTTTTTTTAGACGGATTGCAGGCTGTGAGTGAAGAACTGATCATCGCGTATAGATTAGATATCAGGGCGGCTTTTTTTACCAATTGAACCGGCCCATCCCATTAATGAGGTGCAGCCTCAACACCACCACCTTCACTGGTTTGTTCATCACTGCCAAGCTGTTTGTGGATGTGGCTGTTTTCAGTGCAGGGCCACTCAGTCCCCACTGCTTGTTTGTTATGTACGTTGTGATTTGTTTTGTGCAGCACACTAAACAGTGTGCGCTAACCTTGGCCTGTTTACTGAATACTAAAGAGGGGCCCAATAAGAATGGAATGACGGCTTGTGTGGGGAGGCGATGACTGGTCACGGGAGGGAAAAGTGGGCCAGTCAGTGTGTGTCCTTCTCTGGGTGCTCAAGCTGTGCATTTGGTGCTTTTATGGGTTCTTATCATCTACTCTGGTTTCCGTTACACAGGAAAGTACAAATAAGGAATGATTTAAGAGGGACTAGCTTAGCATAGTCCCAAACATGCTCTTCTTCAGTGGGATTCAGTTTGGTGTTTCTGCAACAGCCTGCTGCGTCCGTACTGCCGCTGTATACTACCCTCAGTCTGTTCTCGGCCGGGGCCACACTGGATGTGAAAACAGAGCGTCTGCATCACAGAAATCACTATCCACAGAATGTACTATCCTTTATTTACTATCCACATGTTAACAGATTAAAGAGGCCAAACCTTGAAATTATTTATGTTGCAATTTGGTGCTATATACTGGAGATAAAATTAAATTTGAGATGGGTCTCACTTTTACAATAATAGTGTTACCACAGGGCCACACGGTTGGTATAGTGGGTTTTCTCCTGGTTCTCCTGTTTCCTCCCACAGTCCAAAAACATGTAGATTTGGGGATTAGGCTGATTGGACACTAAATTGTCTGTCGGTGTGAATGTGAGAGTGAATGGTTGTCTGTCTCTATGTGGTCCTGTGATGGACTACGACCTGTCCAGGGTGTGACCCCACCTTTCACCCTACGTCACCTGGGATTAGGTAACAATGAGTGAGAGTTACCACAATCATTTCACCAAAATAAACAATAATATTCTTTCAATAAAGTTTTAACTGGTACATTTGACCCATATGTCACAAATACAGCATGTCCTGTACTCTTTTCAAAGTTAAAGAATTCTAGTTGATGTTTCTTGAACTTTCATTTTATTTTATGTTAGTGAAAAAAATCCAACAGATGCAGCCTCATACTGATCTGTTACTGTTCTGGTATGTAGTTGAGTATCCAGTGTAAAGAACATTTTTTTAAAGCATTTGTGGCATTTGTTAAAAGGCAAACTCAGTCTAAATCCTAGCAGACAAACAGGAGCTGTGTGAGACGCAGCGGATCAGTGACTGCACATGCATCCAGTCGAGCCCTGGCCTCAGATCATGAGGCAGAGGCTCTAAATGTAGACGCACAGGTGAAAGGTAAAGAGAATCCACATGTGTGGTTTGCAGTTGACACTTCTGAGCAGGATCTGGTTACACGGGATGAATCAGACTGTCCTCAGGAGGAGGAGGAGGAGTTTGTCCTTGTGGTTTTTAAGGGTTGGAGGATTTGTGATTGGTAGGTCACAGAGAGAGAGATGGAGGGAATAAAAGAAAGGCAGGGACTGTAAGAACTCGGATCAGGTGTTCATTCATTGACTGAGAAGTAAAACAAAAATGAAAAACTATTTTCCAGTAGATCTAGAATCTTCCTTAACTCTTCGCCTTTAAACCTCACACAGTGTTTCTTTGTCTTGTTTCCTGTCTCCCTCTTCTCCAACTACACTATTTATCTTTTGTTTATTACAAAGTATTAAACAAATATCAGAAACTGTAAAATCAGAATGGAACCTGTCGCTCTTATTTTTAATTTTTTTCTCTCTTTCTCTTGTATCTGTTCTTTGTATCCCACTCCATCATACACATGGAGCTGATCGACTATTGTGTGCTTTGGGGATTGAAAGAGGAAAAAAAATATGAATAATTTTTTCAGTCATTAATTCTGAATCTTGTTTCTGTTTGTTGTATCATGTCCGAGTAAAGGTTTTAATACATTATGTCAAGTGTGTTTGATTTTATTTCTTTTCGAAAAGAAAACTTCAATATATGTTATTTAAAAAGATGTTTTAAATATCATGAAATGTACATGTAATTGATGTTTGCCTACAGTGGCTTTAAACACCAGTGTGCACTTTCTGTGCATTGGAATGTTCCAGCTGGGCCTCCCTGTGTCCTGGAGAGGTGATGGTACGCTCCTCAGTCCAGCAGGACCGCAGGGCCTCGGGTGACTGCTGGCACCGCACTTCCACCCGTCAACCCACAGAGGGAGCACTGACCTCTTCCAGTCCTCATCCAACTTTCTTCAAACAGCCTCTGCTGCTCCACCCACCCACTCCCTGCCTTCATCAGGTGATGAGGAAATTGCCCTGTTTCCCTCCCTTTCCCACTTTTTCCACTTTGACCAATTAGGAAGCAGCAGAGCTGGATCAGAGCATTTGCACTGGTAAATTTAGCACTGCACCTGTGGCTCTTATCCCTGCACCGCATATTTAAATGTGACAAAGATGGAAATGTGTCCTGCCCTCTTCCATCCTCTCCGTTTCTCTCTCTTTCTTTCATTCCTCCTCCATTTCACTTCATTTTTCATGCCCAGAAATCCTCCTTCCTCCTTTCATGACTCATCTCACTGCTTGAGGCCTGAAATGATGCTCTAAACTTCAGTTCCCCACAAAAGAAGCTTCAATCACTGCTAGTTAAATCCAGTTTCAGCCTCTGAGCTCAGTTACCATAGAGTATTTAAATTATTTATAGCCTGATGACAAATGCACACTTGTGTGGTCTGTAGCCTTTTATAAAGTTACAGTTTCAGGCCATAAAACTGGTTGATTATAGTAAGATGGTGTTAATAAAGGTCAAATAATGATTTTAGTATTAATATATAAATAATTCACTATTGGATGTGCTTTAAATCTATTTTTTTCATGAATTACACAAATTCCTGATGACATAACAGCATTTGGATCATTGGTGTGTTTTTCTCTCTGTAGCTGATGTGTGGTTGTCCTTTTTATTTTTGTCTTTTATTGACCTGGTTCGTTAAACGCCACACAGTTTTGGATTTTTCACGCACACACACAGGGAGGCGGTGTAGCGGTGAATGTTCTCCTGGCTCAAATGTGTAAACCCAGGCAAACTTGATGGAGTCTGTCACTTTCCATGTTGCAGATTCTCCGGCCAAGTTCTTTCACTGCTGTAGTACCAGCAGCAGCCAGCAGAGGCAGCAGACACAAAGAGTTCTCTGTTCAGGACCACAGCGCAGCCATGTCAGCAGTAGCAGCATGACACTCAAGAGATGAAGTAAGTTGCCTGTTTTAATTTAGGAGAGTAGATACTATGTTAAAGCAGGATGAGTTAAAAGTGACCTTTGACCTCCAGCCTGTCTGTCTTCTCTCCCTCTATTAAACATTCTTCTCACTTTTCTCTCAGTAGCACTTCATTCCTGTCCTCCTCTATCCCCACTCTCCATCAGGCCCTCATTTTCTTCTTCTTCTTCTTCTCCTCCCTCACTCCTGTTTCTCACCCATGCATCGCTGCAGAAAGACACCTTTTATACCTGGGGTCAACTTCGCCTCCAAAAATGTCCGTTTTCACCAGGTGAATGTTTTTGCTGTGCGCTGAATAATCAAACCATGTTTGAAGTCACTGGCCAGCAGCAGCAATTTGGCAGATGTTGAGTGGGAGAAATACCCCACACGTCGCACACACACACACACACCTGAGGAGGACAGAGCTTTATTGAATTGGAGTGCAAAACAAATACCAAACAGCGGGCGAGGTGTATGATGTATTTACTCCTCACTGTTATTTTCTGTTCTCGCAGGTCGACCCACACACTAAAGTAAATACTTGAATGTCCCTCTGAACTTCAGAGTTGCATTTTTTACCTAAATTTTGCAAAGAGCTTTTCTTTCTTCTAACATTTCAATATACACATTTTTATATAGACCCACTATGCTTTTAAATGATTCATTGAATCATACTTTTATTATTATTTTAAGATCACATGCCTCTTTAGAAACCACTCACTCCCCCTGCACCAGAATTCATTGTCAAAATCAGCAATTTGACTTCACAGGACACAAAGGTGATGGTCCACATTTGCCTCCATCTGACTGGGTTCAGGGTTGTTTTGTGACCCCGGTGATAAATGTGAACAAAAGATTTTTCTTTTTATCTCAATGACTCAAACTCACTGATGGAGGCAGAATCAGACCCACATTTACTGTGTCCTGTGAGGGAAAATAGTTGTTTTTGTCAATGGACTCTGGTGTGGGAGAGCCACTGGTTTTAGTTTCTGTCTAACAACGAGGTCAAGTGGCGAATGTATTCATCAGATAGAAGACAATCATGATAATGTAGATTCTGACATGTAAATCCTTCTCTCGTCATTAGTTGCTGTTTTATTTTGCTGAGCTCGAATCTGGTTTGTGACACGGTTATCTTTATGTAATACACCAACTGAGCATCTCATACAACCACTCGTGAAAAATACTGAACCTGTCCCTTTTTAAATTTTTGCTTTAGTTAGCTATAGTTTTTTTATTGCATAAATAAACAGCAAACTTGTTGCCACATATTTTCCGTGTCTGTAAAATCCAGACGTTTGGGATGGGGGAAAAACTTTGTGACAACATTTAGCAATGTTAAATTACTGGTCAGCCACTGTCCCCATGTTCTCTCAGCTGTAATGATACACTGGGCTCTGGGTATATACAGACCAAATGTGAGCCAGGCTACACTTAGATGACTGAGAGCGCCTCCTGTGCACAGCTAAATCTGGGTGAACTGAGAACGGGTCCCACACAGTATATAATTCTGCATGTGGGGGGCGGTTGGTCTTGCTTTCTAATCAAGAGGTATGGTTGGTAAAAATATGGCTCATGAAAGAAGAGCTCATGGTGCCACAGGAAATATGAAGAATCTATCCCATCATGAAAACACCTTAATGTACATTTTATAATAGATTTCAAAGAAACATGTTTAAGCCTCTTAACAAAAGGCTTGCCTAATAAAATGCATACCAGATTATGTCTGTGACATCTTACGGATATGTTCATCACATTATCTCTCAGTCTTTTTAGACATGGGATTTGAAGTTCTCGTTGCTTTGTAAACCAGTCACTCCATTCACCAAAGTCCATAGCAAAAACCAGTGTTTTTATCTGGTGTACAGACAGGAGCTGCTGGTCTACTGTTGCCACATTTGATAAGTTTGTATCACTTTGGTAAATCTGAACAAAGGATTTCAAACACCCAGGTCCCAAAATAACACATTTAAACTTATTGTCACAGGCAGCCGTGGATCAACAACTCCTGTGTGCTGTGATGTAAAAATCACAGATTTTCTGTGTGGGCTTTGGTGTGGGAGAGTGAGTGGTTTACAAAGTGAGACAAACTTCATTGTTCTCTTGAAAAAGGCTGTCTAACAGTGAGATAAAGTGCCTAACATATTCTTAAAATGGACATACACTAAATCTGTTTTCAGGCATTATTACGTGAACATTTTTCTTAATTGCATGAGTGACTTTTCCTTAGTGTCTCCACTGGCAGACGTGTTTTCACTGAGAGTGCACCTGTTTGTCTCCTGAGGGTTTAGATGCAGGGAGGGTTTATATGCAAAAACATATCAGCCTTTTTCAGTGTAAAGGCCTAAATCTCTCTGTTTCCAGAAACTCATGTGATGCAACAGGAGCTCTCTCTCTCTCTCTCTCTGGCATCTTCTGTACACATAATGTACAGAGGTGGCGAGACTGGTTGTCCCTCCTTCTGTGTGTGGGAGGATTAACGAGTTCTTGTCTCTGAGCCAGAGGAGAATGTGAGAGGCACGAAAAGTGTCAGCGACGGGAAACTGGCAGACTGAGAGGAAGAAGGGAAAGTCAATGAGAGGACAGAAGAGGGGAAGAGGGAGGGTGCTGTTTTCATTCTGCTGCATCACATTTATTTGTCCCACTGCCTTGGCTTGCTGCATGCTTTGTTCATATGCAGCTGGGTTTCTTTGATGCCTCTTCAGACTGGAGTGACCTCTTGGTCATGAAACAGCTGTGTTTTTTTGCCCTGACCTCGCTAACTGGCTACTGTGTCCATTAACTGACACTTTCAGCTTCTGTTGTCTGGAAATCAACACTTTGTTTTGGCTTTCTGATCTGTTAAGGCCTTGATCTGTGGAATGGGTGGCTCTCACAGCCACAACATTTCCCCTTTGAATCATGATATAATTATTGAGTAGCTTTCACTTTTTTTACTAAAACTTAAATATTTCATAGTTTTCCCTACACTCGCAAACGCGTCACCTGCCAACTGATTCTGGTCGTCAGTGTCAGGCGTAACACAGATTCTGACAAATCATCCATAAATGATAATTGTCCCTCACTGAAATCCGATTTTCTCTGTTGTTCTGAACCCATCAGCACCAACAGAACGTTCTCCTCCTCAGCTTCTGAAGTGTTTCCATGTCAAATGGTACATATGTAATTTTTCCCCCAGCAGCTCTCCTGCCAGATTTTCATCCCAAGAAAACTTCCAGTGGAATTCACCCAGGAGTTTTCCCAATAAGATGTCTGATCCGGCTCCATCTAGATAAGGAAAGGACAGATGAAAGAAAGAATATGACTAGATTGCCTAGGTGTTTTCAAACTCCAGAAGATGGCAGTAATGCGACATCATGGGTGCAAGCTGTCATTTAACCCCAAAGAAGAAGAAGAAGAAGAAAGTTCTCACCCTGTCTGTAAGAATGAGCCCAACCACCCATTAGAGAGAATTCATTTTGGGCACTTATGTGTTGACTCTTATCTTTGTCCTCCAGAGTTCAGAGTTCATGACATAAGTGACCACAGTTCTTCTGACTGTGACAGAACAAAATATCTTCCGTGAAAAAAGCCTTACAAGCCCCAAAATTAGTTTAATGGTATGAGGAAATCACCCTTTTTTGTAATCATTCATCATACATCACTGGACTTGGTTAAAATGGCAGAAATTATGTGACAAAATCAGACACATCATTATTGGTGTGGTCAAATGGACATCCAGAGTTTGACTGTAAATCTACCAAAGTCATTTTCACGCAGTAAAACCAACTTCTACACCGTACGTTGTTCACATCCTTCTATCTCTCAGCCCAGTTCTCCACCAACTCCCACTTGTCTCCTCCTCCATCACATCCTCCGTTCACTGAGGTGTTGGTCTTCCTCCTCTGTGCTCTTCATCTTTTCTCATCACTCCAGGTTTCTCTGCTCCACTACTGTACTCGGTGAGAGGGCCTTGGTCTCAGCAGCTTCCTGTATCACAAAAGACCCCTCTGTTTCCCCGCTCTGTGTTTCCTCCGCTGCCACCCCACCCCCTTCCTCAACACCCCTGTGGTACATTCCCTCCCTCTCCCATGGTACATTCCTCAGTGACCTCGGCCAGCTGAGGAGTCCCTCTGTCCGCCAGCTCTGTGAGAGCGGAGCCTTCACAGATTCTGCTTCTGGTCTGTCAGGAATGTACGTGTTTTCTGGTAATATTTCAGAAATAAAACAATTTCTGGTAATATTTCAGCATGGATGTATATTCCAGGGTTGACTTAAAAAATCTGAAAGTAAAGAATTATCATATTATCATACATCAAGTGCTGTTTCAGTGAAATTAATCAGTGTAAGTGTGAGGCGTCAGTTTAACGTGGTCACACACTGGTTTAAATCAGTCACCTGTAAATAGATGGATGATGTTGAACCTTTCATCCAGATGCTTCAGAGTGCATAAAGTGAAGGAATTAGGGTTAAAGCAGCGATATACAAGATAATTTAGTCAGTACTGATCAATAATTCCATAATAACATCTCAGAATAATTTACATCAACTAGACTTCTGCTTCTCTTCTAGAATCCGCTTCCAACCTTTTGATGGGAAACAGGGCAGAGAGGCGGCGTCTTAAACTGAATTTCTCTTTGTATTCTGCATATTTAATTAACACCTGTGTTTATTGCTAATCTCATTTTGTGATGACATCCTTACCTGTCTTCTTATTGCTATTGTAAAACTAATTCATGTTAACCCATACACTGCAACCATCTCTCTGTCCACTTCCTCTCATTTCTTTTTACCGGTCAGCTGGTCGAGGTCGAGGAAGGTGTCACTCTTATGGGAAAATGACCCACCTGACCTTCGCCTCGACCTCACAGCGTCCCTTGGACCAGTCTGGGTGACAGTTGGGCTTTGTTTCCCTCCGTCTCTTCACTGTTGGAGCAGCTGAATACTTCTAGTGCTTCACATACTTGCTGCTCTTCCATCACAACTCGTGCTGTTTCTCATTCAGTCATCTCTTTCTTGAAATGCTGCCTGATCCTGGTGGAGCTGTGTTTCAAAAATACTTTTATGAATTTTGTTTGTCATTTCGTTTTCTGTCTGTGCCTCTTTCCTTCCCATCAGTGTAATATTTGCTGACGCAAACGGAACAAAGTGAGCAGATAAAAGTTCCAGTAAATTAATTTATACATTTATACATTAGCTTGACTTAAACAACACTATGCAATTTTTGTTTACCTTAAAATAACTACTTTTTGTTGGGTCAGTGACTTGTAACGGGTAGAATGAAGCCTCTTTCATTCCCACTCTGCCGCTGTCTGAACCTCTGTCCTTGCAATATTTCTATTATTAATATAATCTGGATGAAAAGTAGAACATAGAAAGTGCCACTCAACTAAAGGTCAACAGTTAAGAACATATCCACGTCTTTATCTCACTGTTAGACTTTTCCAACAGGAAACTGAAGTTTGCAAACCACTCACTCTCCCGCGTCTGTAAGTTCAAATGCCTTATTTTGCGACTTCAGTGTTTGAAATCCAAACTGACCACACGAGGCAACAGTAGACCAGCAACTCCTGTGTCCCTGTGAGCTTTATAAATGTCAGCTTACAGTTGGAAAAGGCCTTATAAAGATGAGACTAAGTGGTGATTTTATTTGGTAACAGACTAACTTGCATGTTCTCACTTCTTTTGTGTTTTGCAATAGTTGACATCCTTGATGTTTAATTCTATTCCATTTATATTGGAAGTGAGAAATGTTGACCACATTCCAGTTGAAAAGTAGGAAAACAAACATGGTCAAATGTATTCCAGGTTAGCCTACAGCACACAAACAGTCTAGTAACATTTCCACGTAGTAAAATTGATCAGTACTGCTGTATTTGTTAAACTGATTTACTGTGGAAACAGAAGGCAGACAGTAAAAGTATTAGTGTTTGTGGTAGCCATGTTGGAACATGTTGTGAGGTTGGTCCCACTTTCCAAGATGGAAATCCAACTTTCGACAACAACTGAATTGCACCATGCTGAGCAAAGGAAAGAGAAAAAGAAGGCAGTAATTCAACATGCCGAATGCTAACTGCCATAAAAACAGAACAGATGAACTGCCCTACAAAAAAACTGTACTATCCCTGAAATCCTCAGTGAAGGAGTCAGCTGATGCTGACAGTCCACAGAGTTCCCCTCTGAAGGATCGTCTCATTTACAATTTGAATTCCTAACATTTACCATCACATTTTGGAAGGACAAAAGAGGGATTAAGACAGATGCAGTTATAACCTGGGATATTTTCCCAAAACATGGTTTAATTCCTGTGACCTTCAGTTTCCATTTTTAAACCTTTTTAAACCACATTTGTTGTTGTTAAGAAAGTGTCACTGTAGGCCACTGTGCTGCGCTGACAGCTGTTCTGTTGACGTGACTTCATTTGTGGAAAAAGCTGTGGCTCTAAAGACACAAATGTGTTAAAGTCACTCAGGTCCCACCCTGTGTTTTAGTCAGTGGGTCACTTAGACATGCATCCATCCTTCCATCCATCCTTCCATCCATCCATCCATCCTTCCATCGTTTTTTCTCCCCACCTGTGTTTTTTTCTCTGGAATCTCCATGTGTAAATACCTTTTGATCCCTCCTCCCTCCCTCCCTCCCTCCCTCCCCCCTCTCTCTCTCTCTCCCCTCACCTATGTCCGCTCTCTCCATCTTTATCAATGGCCCTCATTCATTCCCTCTTTGCTGCTGCATGCCTCTGTACCCCCCTCTTTCTATTCATTCTTGTGATTTTTTTAGTTTTTTTTTTTTGCCTGTACCTTTCCATGGCCCTCCCCTCCCCTCACCTCCCTTCACCTCCCCTCACCTCCCCCTCTCTATCTGGCAGCAGCAGCAGCAGTTTCCTCAGACCTCTACACCTTTTCTATCTCTCCCCTCCATCTTTGACTGTTTTTTTTTCATTTAGATTTAGAGGTTTAGACGTGGTTATTTTCAGATTCAGGCAGGGTTCAGAAAATAAAATGTATTACAATTACTCATCAGAACACAAATTGCAATTACAATTTTATTAATTGGGTTAGTTGTTGTTGTTTTATTCGTTTCTCTCAGTGGGAACATTGACCATCAATGACCATCGACATGTAAATATGCCAGATTATAGCATTGTCTTATTTACATCTGCTGTCCTTGGGCAGGTTGATGAAAGGAAATAATATTCACAAGTACATGCCGATAACAGCCTAAAATAAAAACATGATCACTCTGAGAGACATCCACCAAGACTTTAACACGTTGTCACTGAGTGTTGATCCATTGGATCCAAAAGAACTTTCTGGATCTGTATAGAACTTTACCTGCTTAAAGTGGTTACCATCTCAAAACATGACAACATTAATCCTAATCTGTGAAGATGGCACTGAGACACACACATCTGAACTTGTTCCCTGGGACTGACCCATGTTAGATTTAAATTGGTCCTGCATACACATCAAAATCAAACCATTGAAATGATGATGCTTTTTTTGTGATGTCATCAGTTTAAATTTTATGGGAACATACTTGGGTGATCAAATATTCGGACTGATTTGTCAAAAACTGAAGACAGAAAGTTGCTAACAGAAGGACAAACTTGCAGATAAAGCCACACTGATGAAAACAGAACCTCCATGATGGAGGTGATAACAATAACAACAGATAAGGACAGACTGACGATTATTTTATCATTGTTTTTTACTGTTTGTATTCTGTTTATTTTGAATAATTGATTTTATTTTTTTTGGTATTTCTTCACTGCAGAATTTGACACATGGCCACACGGTTGGTGTAGTGGTTAACACTCTTGCCTTTCCAGCAAGAAGACCTGCATCCATGATCGGGTCAGAACAAGGGCATTTCTACATGGAGTTTGCATGTTCTCTCCATGTGTGTGGGCTTTCTCCAGGTTCTCCAGTTTCCCCCCACAGTCCAAAAACATGCAGATTAGGGGATTAGGCCAATTGGACACTCTAAATTGCCCGTAGATATGAATGTGAGAGTGAATGGTTGTTGACCTGGTGACCTGTCCAGGGTGTGACCCTCCTTTAAGGTACCAGCGTCCCCTGTGACCCTCATGTGGAGGATAAAGCAATAGAAGAAACAATCATTTCACACCACATTATGTTGTTTTCTATTCTAAGCTGGAGTAGTTAACACAATGCGTAAAAGTAGTTAACAAAAATGAATTAATAAATGATATAAAATATGTGAAACAGGAAAACAGACTAAAAGTTTCAAAGTGCTGAAGGGAAAGTATAAAAGTTAATGGTGCTTCAGTGCTTATTTTAGTGCACATGGTTTTTCAAAGAATTTGAAACAAATTTTGTGAAACTTTTCTGTAAAGTCTCAAAATTAATATTCATATTTAAAGACACAGACACTATTATGGGTTTAAATGGTCTTTGGATGGATATTGGTATTTTAATTCTTTTTTTCTACTACATTTTTTACTGCTTTTACCCTCTGTCTAGTTCTTGCTACAGTATGTCACCAGTCTTTCTAATAGCCTTTTATTATTGCAGCCATTATGTTCCATCTGGCCAAATTACCTCCTAACAGTGAGCAATTGTACTAAATTGAGCAAATCTTGGAGCTCACCTACAGCCATATTTAACTCGGAGAGCTTAGGAAGCTGCCTCCAAACTCTCAGGAAATAATTGCTCAGGTTTGAAAGTCAGTCATGAAACATGTGCAGACACAAGAAATGCTGAGAATGAGAGAGAAGAGAGCACACGCTCTGCATTTTCTTGCTTGGCTTAGTTAATCAGATATCAAAAGACGAGTATAAGCAAAGCGCCTTCATAAATATACAAGCACGCGCTGTTATACATCAGTAGGCACGCAAACGAGAGAGCTGGTGAGCGCTCACCCCACACAGAAAAACACACTCCCACATGTGTGTGCCCTTGCTGTACCTCCACCCTCCCTCACTCTGCCCCTTCGTCACCCCGTCCTCCCTCCTCCTCCTCCTCCTCTCCTGCCTATTTCAAGATATGTGGTTAACTGGGTGTGTTCTGTGGCTAGTTTGAAAATCGCACAACCATCCTCTGTCTAAAGTCCCCGTTGTTGCTTTTCACCTGGCTGTGCACACCTCCAGCAGCTCCACTGAGCGGATTCATCGCACATGGATTCACACGTTAGCTGTGACCCCATTGTTGGTGCAGAGACAATCAGTCCACTCCCTTTTCCGTTTCCTCCCAGTCCATCCCTCGCTCTGATCTATTTCAGTTGTGTTGTGGCTAGCAGGGTGTGTGTGTGCGTTTGCAGCCCAGCCCAGTAAAGTACAGACTTTTCAGGGAAGTCAGCAATATAATATGGCCGCTTTATAGTAATTACAAGGTTCTTCTTTTGGAAATAGCTCTCGGAGAGCGCTGCCCACAGGCAACTGACTGAGTCCGTCTCCAAGAGCTAATGCCGTCCGTCCTGCTTCCACTGACCCACATGTTTCCACAGCAGACCACTGTATCAGCTGGAAACCAGTCACCCTTTGACATGACACCCATTTGAGATTCCAGCAGCGTCTGACTGGACGGAGTTCCAGCTCTTGGTTTAGTGGGTGGCCCTGTCTGATGGAGCTGTCCCACAGTGAAACCTCATGATCTTTGGCCTCGTAAAGCCCTTAAATTATTACCCAAAGGTTTTATTAATTCAAATATGGCTGGCATTGAAAGTTAATTGTATAATTGGAGGGTTCACATCGACCTGTAACACACACGTGTGTGTGGAAGCACCTGTTTCTGTCAGGTTTTCTCACCCTGTCACATGATCGCGGCCTTGACTCGTTCGTCTGGTTCTGGTTGGGGAGTCATGCGGGCAGCTCCGG
The DNA here is from genome assembly GCA_016785285.1 of Brachirus orientalis. Lineage (NCBI taxonomy): Eukaryota > Metazoa > Chordata > Actinopteri > Pleuronectiformes > Soleidae > Brachirus > Brachirus orientalis. The sequence goes on from JAFBJR010000119.1 coordinate 435,256, forward strand.
TTCTCTGGAAACTGTGGTGTCTCCATAATGTTGATGCTCGGCAGATTGAGAGGATTAAACTGTTGCTATAGCAACTATAGCGTTGTTTTTTGTTGCATGTTCTCCCTAAGTGTGTGGACATGCAGGACGCGTCAAAACACGTCAAAACTTGCACCAGATGAGATTTTAAAGTCAAATTTACCAATGATATAGAAATACGGTAATATTTAAGATACTGCATATTTTTAATTCAAGAGAAAAATGAATTATATACATGGGAAATTGTTCATATGCCTCTCTGTTTTCATCCCATCCTTGTGAACATTAAGTCTCAAGAACATCTGGAGGAAATATTTCCGTATTTGACACAAATATTCACTTGAACTCAAGGATAAACTGACTTGACTTGATAAACAGACTACCAAATAACTTTATTTTTGGTGGTCAAACGTCACTTTTTTGTTGTGATTTGGGTCTTTTCAATGATTTAAAGTTGCCTTGATTTTATGCTCTTTAATTATTTTATCTGACAGCAACAGTCCACCGTTTGCAGGTAAATAATTGCACTGCATTGCAGGAGCTTCTGTTTGTTCTGCCTCCACAGCTCTAGGTTCTGACTGTGCCGTCATTTCTTTTGCTGGTTCTTCCTTTTGTTTAAAAGTTGTTTCTGGAACAACCAGGACCACTTTATATTGGTTCCCTGAAAAGACATGTAGCCTGTTAGGATAATTAATGTATATCTCTTTATTATTGTTGTTGTTTTTATGTATTTCCTCCAGAGGATGAGTCACAGATTGAATCCACATCCACTCACCTGATGCACAGTGACAAGCGTCTCAGTGACAAGCGTCTCATCAAAGCAGGTAAAAACCTGCTGATGCACCAGTTGTGCAGTTGTTTACTGGGATTCAGTCACACACATTTTCATTGCTGATACATATTAAAATGTCACGATGGCATTATTTTCAAAGGGCACTGTGATTTTAACAACAATTTCTTTTCCAATAAACTGATTATATTTGGTTTATGCAGGAAAAACAAGGTAACAATGATCTACTTTTTCATAATTTTTTTTTACACAACCAATCGAGTAATTGTGAAAACAATCGTGAAATTAATCAGTAATGATCCTTAGTTTGCAGTCATTAACAACTGGACACTGAAATCCTTCATTTGAAAATCTTAAAGAAGGGGAATTAATATTAATCTTAAGTCATATGCGTAGCAGAACTCATGTTTGTTTTAAATGTGATATAAAGTAAATTACAGGAATTACAAGTATGATGCTGTTAGAAAAATAAACTTTAATAGGGTAGAGTGAAGTAAACACTGGTCAATATGGTTGTAAGATATTATCCAGATATTCAGATATAGAAAACAAATCTAGTAATAATGAATTCTCTCAGGTCGTGGAAAAAAAACAATGTTACAGCAGTGACCGTCCTTGAATTTTTAGATTATCTAAACAAAGATTGAACACAGATTTCTCCTGAGGTGTCTTTTTTTACAGCCTGTGGCAGCTACTTTCAGAGCAAAAGAAGGTTTAAACCAAATAGAAAAAATAAAACACTTGGTCCACTGTGTGCAGAAAGACAAACATGAGAAGCCAGCGCTGCCTCACTGAGGGAGGGTTTCTGATCTGATTTAGAACGAAGGTCCACGCAGCGAAAATAAAAGCTGTGTGGAACAGTTGTCCAGTTTGTACAAATGGAGACACATTCTGAGTTTATACTGTTTATTCTCACTTTTACTGAATAAAATGCCCCAATATTTGCATGACTACTGTTTACACGCTGATCTTGTCAGCTTTTCTGCACCTCTGTTTTTCTCTCTTCTTCTATAAACAAGCATAAACCTCTATATTTTGCTGATGGTTTTCATAGTAGTAGTAACTATAAAAACTTCCCTGGCGCTCTTGGCGGTCCATATGATTCCTGCTGGATAATTGCTGCTCAGTCGATGGTTTCACTGAACGATCACACAACAGCTGCTCCTTCTCATTGTCCTGACATCAGAGCTCTGTAGTTTCTTATGAGAGCAGTGCAGTTCTTCTTCTGGCAGCCTCACATGCAAACTCATAGACATTATCACCACCGAACTCAACCTAAAGCACGGCCATCGTAACCAAAGCGTGTCCCTTTATTCTTCCTGTGGAATTTAGCATCTCCTGTCATCTTCTGAGTAAAGCACAGTGTACTTTAACTAACATACTATACAGGATTTAAGATTCTATATCATTAAACTGCTCAAAAATATAAAATTTGATAATGCTGCATCAAAATATTACACATTTCTAGTGTTGTTCTTTTTTTCCTGCACAATTAATATCTAGATAATGACATTCTTCTACTGTTGGCAGCTTTTTATGAATTTCAACTTGTTAATATTCATTTTTTTTTTTATATATTCTTATGTTCATGATACTTGCCTTTTCACTTTTATTTTAAACTAATGCATCGCTGTCCCCTTTGCTGCTGCAACACAGCAATCTTTATCTTTATATACAGCCCATAAGCACGTTTGTGTAAGTGTATCTTTGTTTCAAGATAAAAAATGTTTGGTTTTCTTAGCCTTGGATTTAGCCTTTTATGTGTGCTTTAGGTATAGGGCCTTGCATTACAGAGGCCGCCATGTTTCTACAGCGGCCTGAATGAACAACAGCTTACCATGCAAATGGAGAAGAAAGACATCCTTTCTGCTCTGTGAGGGCCACCGTAGCTCCTTTACACACTTGTATATACACTGCTTTAATGTTAAAGCATTAATGTGAGTTTCGTAAGTTACATCTTTGTTTGTTGTTGTTATGTGAACGGGTGTCAGCCGTATCAAATGATTTTGTGTTCAGAAATAGGTTCTGTCCCTGACAACATAAGAATTCCTCTGTCCAACATAAGGAGGGGTTTTTTGATGAGTAAAAGTATCGATTTCAGTATCAATATCAACAATACTGGCTAATATCGAATTGGTATTGTATCAATTTCAATTTTGCAGTAGAGCACACCAATATTTGACATACAGTTTACTGTTCTGTAAGACTGATCTGTTAAAGCTCCAGTGTGTAAGATTTTAGTGACAAAACAATTTTTCTTGTGTTTCTTTTTTTTAAGCTTACAATGACCTGAATGTATAATTGGTTGTTTTCATTTCTGCAGAATGAACCTTTAATATTTCCATAAGGAAAGGGGTTTTCATTTTAATTGAGTTTAAATTTGTAACTGAATAAGTTTGGAAGGAAAGGCTGAGGAGAGAAGCATTCAACTGCAACATGCAACATCACCAATAGGGGTCGCTAAACGCCTTACCTTGAATGCAAATCTTACTAAAATCATCTGAACTTTGCAGTTTGAATACTCAGATTTGGATCAAGTTTCATCTAAATAGGTTTGTCATTTTAAGGTTGTTTAAAAATCATATCTTTAACTTGTTGCTTTCAACTCAACACAGTCATAAATAATCACCTGTCTGTTGTCAGTGTTTAGATTTAATATAAGGCAAAGAAAAGTGTTTAATTTGCACTCTTACATTTTCTCTTTTGCTGCTCAGCCCTTTGAAAGAATGATAGTAAGGGAAGTTATGGTGGAAAGAATGTTAGAATACAAACACATCCCCCTCATTTTCCCTCAGAGAATCAGACCTACATGAGGAGGGGGAGCGGAGAAATGAAAGGCAGTGAAAAAGCATGAGCAGTATAGAGGGAACATCAACAGGTGATTATGGTTAATTACTGCTTTCTGGATGTGAAGTCTGCATTCAACGAAAGTGACTAACCATGGTCTGTGTGTGTGTGTGTGTGTGTGTGGAGTGCAGAAACATTTACGAGGCAGACGTCGGGGCTCAGGGGACACATCTGATGCTGCTAAGTGTTTATGACAGGTGAGGGTATGAAAGCAACTTTGAAATCATGAAAAGAGTTTGGTCTCTGTGAAATTACTGTTGAAGATTTAGAGTTAAAATGTTATGTCTCACTGCTGGTTTGATAACTCTCAAATATACGTAGACGTCAGATTCAGAACTGAGGCTACACCTCATATGATGTGTGTGTACAGATATATACATATATATATATAACATTAGAATCCACACGATAAACCGTCTCACACAGTTCATATATACAGCAAAGAGGACAAAATATCAAATACCTTGACTTTTTTTACTCTCTTTGCTGCTGTAACACTGCAAATGTCTCCGTAGTTGGACTAATAAAAGTCTATTTGACTTTTACAAACCTCTGGAATAGTAATAGTTGTCGTAATTTTAGATATCGCAGACTCAAATATCCTCCTTTTTTGACACAGTTGTTAGTTGTCATCATCTATAATGTCACTGCATTTTACTCACCGTTCCTAACCAGGGGCCTCACAACAGGGTCAGCACGTACCCGACGCGTACCTGGGACCCCGTCGAGCAGCTGATTACTCACAGCCACAGAAAGCACAATTCTGTGGAAAAAACCTGACTTTAGCAACATTTATTGGTGAGGTTACATGTGGCAGCTGAATATCCCTCACATCACCCTTCTCTTCCAAGGGCGTTGGAGAACCTTTATGTAGCCTTCAGTTAGCATCAAAACTCAAAAGATGTTTAGTTTGTCCACTGTGGGCTACTGTAAAAACATGGTGGTGGAGCTGACCTGCTCCTGCTCAACCTGGAGATAATCTACGCACAAGGAGAAGGAATGAAGGCCCTCAGTTGAACCGGGATTCTAACCACATTTAAATTTTTTATTTTATAAGGTGCTGCCTTGTCCAGTCGTCCATGTCGCCAAATCAAAGTCCACCTGATGCTGAGTCACCATCCATCAAACCATTCAGGTATCAGAACATTTAAGTTTGTATACAAGTGGCTCATACAGTCATTCTTATTCAACTGTTGGTCAGTTCAAATCAGGATCTGTGTGTAATGTTATTGTTATATAGAAAAATTCATAACGCCAAAATTCACACATCAGCTTCACTAATCTCTCTCGTTCTCCATGTGCACCTGAGCCGATGCTGCGAAACAAGACCACGTGGGACTGACCAATCAGAACCGGAGCAACGGTCCGGCGGATTTGATGAAAGGGGGCGTGGTGAGTGGAGCGGACAGAACCCTGATTGGCTGACTGAACTGTCACTTTGCTGCTGCTGCTGCTGCTGCTGCTGCACAGCTCGGTACCTGAACGGTCCTCAGTGGTTTTGACTTTCAGGCTTCAGAGCCACAGATACAAAGACAAGAAGGATAAAAGAACAGAAAAGGTGAAGAGCATGAATCCGTTTTTATTAGAGACATTCCGTTTCTCTGACAAAAATGGGTGAGTGAGAAACCCGAGTTCTTTAACTCCCAGTTGAAAAGAAAGACATCGTTGTGTGTGTGTGTGTGTGTGTGTCTACACGCGCGTACTGACATTTTTTAAGCGTATCATTAAAAACTTAAAGACGCCCCCTACACACAACGTGGATCTGCGTGCGCAAAGGGCGCAATTACGCACGCCCCCTCCACTGCCATCCACTCTCTCTCACTCTTTCTCTCTCTCATTTGCCATTCACACACACACACACTCTCTCTCTCTCTCTCCACACGCGCACACACACACACGCTCTCACTCTTCGTGGGAGAAAGTAAAGAAGGAGAGAGGGAAAGAGAGAGAGAAGGGAGAGAGAGCGTGATTCCAGGTCTCCCTCTGCGGCTCTCTCCACTTTGGGTATTCGTACCCATTCTGACTCAATGGGGCTTTAGCACAAAGGGGTTCCACGTTAAAATAAAGGATATTTATTCACCCCAAACCCCTTTAGGTGTTTAGGTTTTTTTTGCATTAACTAGTCAGAGGTAAAGGCGTCTCCAGCGGCGCGTCGGTTTTGTCCGTGACCTCTGAGAAGGTCCAGCCGGGATCCTGTGAGAGGATACAACTTCCACCATCTCCTACATTTACAGCACAACCAGGCCGCTGAACCGCTGCCCAACTATGGATATTGGAGCTTCTCCCTTCCGGAAGAGACGGAGACCATGGCGCGTGGACTTCTCATCCTTCGCCTTGGTGACGGTGGCGCTCGCCGTGTGCCAGACGACAGTGGTTAGAGCAGGTAAGACGGGTTTATCAGTAGTTGTGATGATTGTTGTATGTTTTTTATTTCATTCTCAGCAGATCATCCCCACCCCACCTTTCTCTGCCTCTAAATAATCTCTAACTCTTTGGATTAGTCAGTTTGGATTAAACGTGTGCGTAATAAACGCATCCATTTGTGGACACTGCGCACCAGATTTTCCACGAAAAATGTGTCCATCATTGTCAACAGCAGCTATATCCAGATATGTGAGCTGGATTTGTTACGTCGGCACTTGTATATTTGGAAATTGCCTTCTTTATAAAAGTAACTGGACGCTGTGTCTGTAAATGTACATCACTTTGAAAACCAAATGATGACAGCAACGACATTAGTGTTGTTTTTAAGTATATTACCTGTGACTCTTTTGAAGGAAAACTGGAGTCTTACTGTGTTTTAACTTTTCGTCTCTTGTCCGATAATGGATGTTACGCACGGCATGGTCAGGATCAGTCTGTGATCGCAGTGGAGAGAACGTTGAACGCTTTCATTCCTCGACTGTCTCGCGCTCTCAGATGACAGGTGTCACCAGATGTTGAGCTCAAACATCCAGACCCTTTCTTTCTTTCCTCTTGGTCATTTTTTAATTGGTTCACCTAATGTTGACTGAAGAATATGATCATTGCTGAGATTTCCGTTTAAATATGACATTCACGGCCTCAATCTACAGCGCATTAAATGGTCACGACGGCGCTGAAAGAAAGAAAAGATGAGGTTTCCGTTCACTTTTTAGTCTTTTCTGATGTTAATGTTCCTGTGTTTGCAGTAGTGTGTTGGTCTATAGACAGGTAGATACAGGGAGTGAGTGAGACAGGTTGTGTGTTTACCAGTTCAGCCTGTGCATCCGTCTCTGCCTCTGGCTGCTGAGGAAGGAGGGATGTAACGACGAAAGAAAAACTGACTGTATTATAACAATAATTATGTGCAATGTTTGTGGTTTTGGTAATGGAAACAAAGCTGATGACACATTTTTTACCACTGAGTTTAGAGTCACACTTTTGCTCAGCTTTTAGTGGAAGAGTTTTAAAAACTCACCTGCGCTGATCTGTGCGCGCTGCAGTTCCCCGACGCACCGCTAGTGGTTTGGATTTCTTTCTTCTTTTTTTTTAACACAGAGAATCCATTGATTCACCTGAGTCCGCATCAGTTCAGACGTGACTGAGGGCTTTTGATGCAGAGTGGCACTAAAGGAACATTAGAGTCAAATATTGAGCATTAGATTAAATGTATGTTAAAATCTTAGTGTCAGTTACACTTTTATGTGACTGATCTAATAGTTTTATGTTTATTTTAAAACCTGTTTTATTGTTGTGGTGACATTTGACTCAGTTGAACAGAATAGAACCAAAAATTATTTTGGTTAAAGGACCATGGTGGTTTTGTGTCATAACCTGCCCCCTCTGCTGTATCCTTTGGCCCCGGAGTCGATTCCACGTCCCCGTCTTGTCCCGTGTGTATTTTGGAGGCGGATGCCTGAGACATTTTTTGCTTTCTATGAATAGGTTATTATAGAGCAAAGGGATGTGGCAGTGAAAGCGGTCAGTGTGCGTGTGTTAATGTGCGCTTTGTGCACTTGTGTTTGTGTATATAAATGTGTTTTTTCTCCACTTTAGTTCAGGGTGTGGAAGTGTAACACATCTTTGTGAATGTGTGTGTGTGTTGCAGTCCGACCTGTTCTAGTCTTAAGGGTTCCTGTGCACGCGCAGGTGCTCATTTACTTGTAGATGAGTTTTTTTTTCATCACATGACCCGGTGAAGATGTCGGAGTGACGCACATAAGACCCTCCTCTCACCTGGAGCACTGTGTAACCACAGGCGCGTGCTCTGCCTTCTCGTGCTCTGCGTTCTCGTGCACGTTGCGTCCTGCATCCCTATAGCGTGCGCGTCATGACGCACTGCGCGTCCCCCTGCGCAATGTGGTGCAGCAGCAGTAGACTATAACAGCGCCCCCCACAGGCAAAGAGAGAAAGTGATTCAGAGAGGAGAGCGGCCAGAGTCCTTCACCTTTATTCTGTCCTCAGAGGAAAATGAAGAGCAGAATAAAAGAGGAGGAGACACAGCAGCAGCAGCAGTAACAGTAAAAACAGTGAGCACCAGCAGTTGCAGCAGTAGCAGCAGCAGTTGTAACAATAACAGCAGCAATAGTTGTAAGAGTAACAGCAGCAGCAGTAATAGTAACAGCAGCAGCAGCAGCAGTTGTAACAGCAGCAGCAGTAACAGCAGCAGCAGTTGTAACTGTAACAGTAACAGCAGCAGCAGCAGTTGTAACAGCAGCAGCAGTAACAGCAGCAGCAGTTGTAACTGTAACAGCAGCAGCAGCTGTAGTAGCAGCAGCAGTAATAGTAACACCAGTTGTTGTGAGCAGCAGCAGTAGCAGTAGCAGCAGTAGTTGTAGCAGTAGCAGCAGCAGCTGTAACAGTAGCAGCAGCAGTTGTAGCAGCAGCAGCTGTAACAGTAGCAGCAGCAGCTGTAGCAGCAGCAGCAGTAGTTGTAGCAGCAGCAGTAGTTGTAGCAGCAGCAGTTGTAACAGCAGTTGTAGCAGCAGCAGCAGTTGTAGCAGCAGCAGCAGTTGTAGCAGCAGCAGTAGTTGTAGCAGCAGCAGCTGTAACAGTAGCAGCAGCAGTTGTAGCAGCAGCAGTTGTAACAGTAGCAGCAGCAGTACAGAGGCCTCCAGAGAAATGAATGAAAGGCCAGTTTTGTTCAAAGGAGTAAAATCAGAGCAATATTTTGTGGACATGGACGTTGATCTCCACCTCAGTACAGAGTCTGTCTCACTTTGACTCTCTCTCTCCCCTTCTCCCTCTCTCTCTCTCCCCCCTCTCTCCCCCCTCCCCCTTGGTGAATGGCCCTTCTATGTTTGACGGCTCGTTCCTCTGACTGTGTGGAAGTGTGGAAGTGTAGTGTGGGATATTCCAGGCTTCTCTCAGTCATAACGTGTCTCCTCCATTTTCCTTTGGCTTGTCATCATTTTCCCATGAGCCCTTGAGACTCAGAATATTAATTAGCTGCATTACATTTACACCATCAAGAATCAAAATTACACAGATAATGGAAAATAAAATGGTAAAATTATTAATATAAATATAAACTATAGTAATAATAAATCCACATCCACCTTTAATTTAAGTCCTCATATTATAGTTTTCATTCACTCCATTTAGTCCATGCTGTGTTGGGTAGAAATCAAAGACCTTGTATTTAACTCCAGACTGAGTCACATCAGCTGTTTTCAGTCTGGAGTGACAGTTGTTTTATTTAATCCACAGCTGAGCTTAACTCTTATTCTGTACTCACATTCCTCTGTTCTTGCCAGGATTAACAAACCTCAGCCATAGTTAAACCCTACAATCAACCATGTGTGATGTAAGATTGGCATTGTGGTGGTGAAATGCATGCTGGGAGGAAAGATTGCCTGGCATGTTTTATCTCAAAGTAACTTCCCTGTTTTATTTTTTTTTTTAAATCAGTTTACAGACAAATGTTAATGCAGAGGAAATGTGAATATATGAACACTGACAGCTTTACTTTCACTCACTGAGGAGTTTTGAAAAAGATGAGCTTGAATTGGAAGTACATGGATGTTTAGAATTGACACTCCAGTACTGATGCAGTTACTTTTTTTCTGTCTTTTACTTTGCTTTACTCTAATTGGTGAAATTAAAAGACACTGAGTGTCGTCTAAAGTTTTAAAAAGTAAGGTTCAATACAAACATTCATGGCCCGAAGCTGGAATTTGCATCGCAACTGAAAACTTAATAAAGACAAAGAAGAAATGAAGAAAAGAAGAAAAGAGTTCACCTGGGTCTTTACTTCACCAACGTCAGTCAGAACCAAAGCCAATAAAAACTTTAATCCACTGCAGTCATATGTAAACACACACTAATTGGTCACAAACCAGTTTTAACCCAGGACTAAATGGTTTTTCTTCATCACCACAGTTCAGGACTGTGTCCAGAGGCTTAGGTATCTTTTTCTGGCAGTGACAGCTGTGACACCATCACCATCACGACCACAGATGTAGGATCTCCTCTCAGAGATCCCAGATGGTGTTGGTGAGAAGTCAAAGCTGAGACAAACACTTGTGAGGCCTCCTTTTCTAAACCTTGGCGTCTCCTCAGGCTGTGAACTTGTAAAAGCTTTTCTCAGGCAGAACCGCTCTGGCACCACAGACCTGCGGGGTCTAAGCGCAGTGCTGCTCCTCTGCTTTCTCTCGGTTTGGTAGGTGATGATTTTGTGGTCTGCGTGTGTGGAAGGTTTCGGCGTCGTTCTGTTTTAGCAGAAGATGTACAAGGACGGCAGCAGAGTGTGCCAGCTTTATAATGACAGACTGTCTGTATAGGATGCTATTCCTAGTCACTGTTATTTTGCTGCTTCGAGGAAGTTGGTGTGGAGGGTGTGGAGAGCAGCTGAGTGCCTTTACATGTGAAGTTAATGTACATTTCTTTTCCAGACACTGACACAGTCTGTTTGTGTAGCTACAGTTGTGGAGTGGAAGAAGCTGTTCTTTGATTTACTGTACGTACATGACAACACAGAGGAGGGTTTAAAATGTAGAAAATGTAACGGTGAAGAGATGAAGCTTTAAAAAAGTCTTTTTTCCTTTTCTAACTTTTTTAAAATGCACAAATTCATTTTTATCTGTTACTGTATGCTAGATATAGACTGATTAATTGGGTCAATATTTGCCATTTATTAATGATCACCACTGGCCAACCAGCTGATTTTTATTAATTAATCAGCCAATTATCACAAAATACACCTTTTTTTCCCCAGAAATGTAATGTTTCTAAGGTAATAAAGTGTCATGTTTTTCATCCAAAACTATTTTTTTTATAATTTGTACATAAAATACATACATAAATACATAACCTGTTGTTATGTATTTAACATTTATTTTATCATCAAATTTATTTTTTGACATTCATTGATTTCTAAAAATCTGTGTCAACCATAAAACATTCATATCAGTGAACCTCTACTAAATGTTATACTTCATTTATTGTAAAATAACAAGAACAGGATTTGAATTTGTTTTATTTTTTCTTTTGTCATTTGCACAGCAGTTGTAAAATCTGGGCTGATGCAGATGTTTTTAGCAGCTGTATTTTGTTTGTGGCACAGTCTTTCAGACTGTCACAAAATTCAATCATACAAAATTACAAAATACATTTAAAGATGGAGACATTCGCAGCTTTTGAGACTTTTTTAAGCTCTTATTTGCTTGATTATTCGGAAACTCGTCGTCTCAGTCCTGATGGAGAAACAGAATCAGTGAGATCCAGACTCAGTCATCTCCTCCTGCGTCTCAGATTCACCTGAACATCTCCTCACACTTGTTTTTACAGGTAAATTACAGCTGTAAAGGTCCAGAGAATGCAGCATTTGTCAAGTGGGGATTCCCACAGAAAAGAAAAACCACAGAGATAATGATGACCTTGTAATGCTGACTGAACACAGCAACACCAGTTCAGATGAGGTAGTTTTAAAATGATCAATTTTAGTGTTAAATTATGACTGAAACAGTTCAGTTTAACAATATTCAATATTAATTGTTATGAAATGAACACTGTATTGTGAATGTAGACATCTTAAAGCCATAGAGTTTGTTTAACTGTAATAGTTATAGCAACAGATTATATATTAAATTATCAAATTCATATGGACTATGTTGGGTAGTCCACCTATCTATCTTTGCATGAAACGTGTAATCTTATCTTTAAATACAGTATTTAAACTAGTTCTATTGTTAGCAGTGTATCTTTTATACCGTTAAACCTAATTAAACGACAGTAACTCTGCTGTTTTTTCCCTTCAAAGTAATTTACACACACAAGGTTTTTTTTGTGTGTGAGCTACGTCAGAGTTGCACTGCACAGTCTTATCATTTACCACAGATGCATCAGTTTGCCTCAGACAGGTTTGTAATTTGTGCCCTCCCTCGCTGCCTCTGTCTGTCTGTCTGTCTGTCTGTCTGTCTGTGCCATGCACATTACAGAGAAATGCTGACCATCTCCTGGCCACTGTGGTGTCAGTATCCACCCTCAGATCCAAACTGGGACTGTGGGACCACACGAAACGCCAGCACGATACCGTTGGCAGTGCCAGTGCGGCTCACGCAGACTGGCACAGACCACATAATAAATAGGTGCGCGGGGGGACAGTGGAGAGGATCTGGGCTCATACTGGCAGCTCCTCCTCAGCAGAATGGAATGGTGCCCAGAAACCACACGAGGCCACGTACAGTAAATGCTGGCACCAACCTGCACTTCCAAATAAACTACATGCACTGTTATATTCAGTAGCACTTTCAGGATTGTCTAATCCAAACTTAGTTTGATGTGATCTGGATGAAACTGGATGGTAAAATATTGCAGGGGCGTTTCAAGAGACTTTTGGGCCCCCTGGTGAAAGGAACCCTGGGTGGGGCCCCTAGATTAACCTGAACTGATAGATTTGGCTCAAGTTGAGTCAAGTTTCCAATTACAGTGTCACTGCAGCATTTTGTACAAAAAAAATTAGAATCAGCTGTTTTCATTTTGAAGATCCATGAACATGTGCATCCTGTTCATCACTGCTGCAGGGATTTGGATTATACAGGCATTTAATTATGTGGGTACATCTTTGGTGTTTAAATATAAGGTGAATTACCAACTTAATTAGTGTCAAAATTTGTCTAGGTCTTGTCTAATACATTAAAATCATTTAGGGACAAATACTGTTGCATTCTGCTTGAAATGAAGTGTTAAAGATTTGTTTTTCTTCTTAATTGATAAGTAGCCTTCAACTTGTCAGACAAAGAGGAAAAGTGTCAGTGCCTTACATGAACCCATACTTCTGACTTTAATCTCAGACTTCTGTTTTTTTTATTATTATTATTATTTATTATTCCGTCTCTAAAAGGATTTTACGCTTCTGTAGCTTTTCAAATGATCTGGTGTCGCTGACTTGTGGCTGTGATCATGGTTCAGGTTCATCCAAAGTAAAGAAACACTTGCTGTTTCTTTACTTTGTTCCACACATGGTGCAACAGTTACATGATAAACTACATCATAATTTTATGTTGTATAAATAATGTAGCATCTACCAACCTTTCTTTTGTAACGACGGAGGGACTCAGAATGTATTTTCTGTCTGTGTACTCAAGGCATTATAAATAAGTCGTAACTACAGAGCTCCACGTTTGAAATTATAACCTGCAGTGGTTCTGCTGGCCGCTGTGGTCAGACTGGGTGGATAAAGACACAGCTGCTGATCGAGGAACAAGTTCTTTTCATGCTCTCTGGTCTCTTTGGAAATGAGATGTTTTCGTTTTTATGAATTATTAAGTTTTTCTGGAAAGAAAAATGGCAGGAGACCATTGATCTGTGTGTGTGTGTGTGTGTGTTGATCTATGGTCAATATTGCACGTCCTTCTCGCTCTGTGTGTCGAACAACGTGGTCGTTGTGTAAAGATGAGAGGTGAGGGGTCAACATGTCAGCTGGAGTGTGTGTCTGGTATTTGGCACAGCTGTATCAAACACACACACACACACACACATTTGTTACACTGAGCCTCTAAGGAAAGAATTCAAGGAGAGGAAATAAAGGTTAATTTAGACCTGAGCTACCACAACTGCCCTGCCTCTGACCCAAAGCATTCTGGGATAGACTACGTATATGGGATGGATGGACTGATATGCATTTACATGTACTTTGAAAGCACTAATTGTATGCTACATCTCATAAAGGAGTCACTTTGTCCCGTTTAAATGATTATTTCATGAATTGTTTAATTGATCAGACAACAATTTAGTTTGGAATCATTTAAACTGGATTTGAAGGATCAGTTTGCATCAGCAGATTAATCAGTGAGTATAATATGAGCAATAGTTGTGTTCTTGTGTCTTATATGATGTCTTTCTATTCTAACCTGTGTGTCCATTCACATCACTTATACTGTATATGTGTGTGTTACTCCTTTAGGACCTTTTCTGTCATAAACACTGACCTTTGAAACTCATTTCTGAAGAACTGGTTAAGTTTAGGACTAATATTAGAATTGTGTTTTAGTTAACGTTATGGTTAACTGGTTATGGTTAAGGTTAGTGATAAGGATTTGTTTAGTCTCTTCCAAATAAATGGACGTCAATGCAGAGTCCTAGAAGAGCTGCACATATTATGTGCGTTTGTGTATGTGTACATGTTTTTCTATCCTTGTGGGGACCAAAAACTGTGCAAACCTTTCTTCATGGGGACATTTTGACTTGTGGGGACACTTTGTCTGGTCCCCACAAGAGTTAGGGTACAGGTTAGGGTTAGGCATTTAGATCCGATGGTTAAGGTTCGGGTAAGGGGCTAGGGAATACTTTATGTCTGTGAGGGTCCACAAAAAGAACATAAAACCAGCATATGTGTGTGTGTTTGACTGTGACTCCTGTGACAAAGCTGCTGAATTCAAACCTGTTGTGGCTCCATCTTGTGGCAGATGAGAGGAATTAAAACAATCCATGAACCCCATGTTGGAGTGTGACATGAGAATCACACACGTGTTTTGTGTCAGGTGCTCATGAGCCACTGGTCTGTTTGTTTGGTCAGTTGCGGTTGGTTCTGTGGAGCTGAGTGGGTTCTGAAGTGAAACAGTGACAGGATTGTTTCAGTGTTCACGAAGAAGAAAATGCATCCACACCAAAGTACAGTAGTTCATTATTCACCACAGCTCATTGGTGTGTGTTTTCTTTATTGGTTATATGTGTTACATCAAATGAAGGACTGACAAATTAAAGGATCCATGTGTAAAATTTAGGTGAAATTATTTTTATTTGGCAAAAATTGAAGATTAAATAATCACACTTGTCATATCAAACCTACAAAATGTCATATCAGAGGCCGCCATTTTGGACCACCATGTTTTTACAATAGCCCACAATGGACAAACTAAACATCTTTTGAGTTTTGATGCTAACTGATATTCAGCTTCAACGCAGAACTTCACCAGAAAATGTTGCAAAATTCTTAACAATGTATCTTTAAACTAAAGAGAAATAATTAGTGTTTTAGTAAATCAAGTTCATGCAGTTCATTTCAGATTATTTCTGATAATATGTATGATAATATCGATTATTATTATTCTTATTATTATTATTATTGTTATTATTATTTCAACATTGGAAAAAATAAACTGCACACTGCAATTCAAACTATTGTGCATCCCCCCCACAGTCCCACCATCCATGATTTATGACAATATAACTATAATACTATATAATAAATAAACATAAATGAAGGAAACATTATCATTCTATCTGTAATTTAAACACAGAAGATACAGAGTGAGCACTATACACAAGCAGACAAAAGACAATCAAAGAAAACACATACAAGTGAAACCATGTTATGTTGTACTGAAGTTTAAGGTAGATGATGAACAGACAGGTGTGTGTCAGAGGTTTTAACTGTAGGAGCGGCTGTAATCCTTCAGCGGTGACGTCCCTCACGTGCCACAGAGCCTGTTTCCCGTCTTAATGACAGCAGCGTTTGCTTCAAAAGGCCGCCGCCATCTGTGAACGTTTATGTTCAGAGAGACCGATTGATCGAGAAGAGGAAGAAGGAGAAAGAGAGTTTGTTTGCCTCACCACAGTCTGTTTCCCCCCTTGTCTAGTTTCATATTTGTGACCGCTCATCTGGTGAGTGAGTGTCTGGCTGTACGTTGTCCTGCCATGCGTGTTATTTTTGTGGGTGTGTTTTTGTTGTGCTTGTGGTCCTCCAGGCAGGAAGGGCCTCGGCTGCAGATGTGAGTCGCTCGGGCAGCAGAGAACAGAGGGCCACATTGTGCTGGGACGAACTGGGGGAGCTCAGGCTGCAATCTGATCCAGTATCCTGCCATCACTGAACCACGCTGTCCACTGTCACTGCCGTACCCCCCCACCAAAACCTGAACCACTCTCTCTTCTCCCTCTTTCCAGCATTCTTTTGCAAAAATCTGAAAGTATTTTTGAAGAATTCAGTGTCTGTCCAAAAAATGTATATCAGATTTGACATTTTTTATGTTCCTGATATTCAGTCCAATGGTTTTGACCAGTATCAATCAGATAGCAATACCAAGTATGGTATCAGCTCATCCCTAGTGTTTTTTACTCCTCTGTTTTGTCTTAATTGTCTGACTTTACTCTTCTTTCACTGCATTTCTGCTTTCTTATTTCTGTTCCACTTTCTGTTTTGGATGTTTGACGTAGCATCACAACGCTGCTCAGTCTAAACCTCATTTCCTTCTAGGACATGTCTCCTGTCTCTCCCTCGTCCTGCTCTTCTTGACCTCGCTGTCCTTTTTCTGTCTCTGTTGTAGAGTGATGTGGTGGAGACACTGTCATGGTGTCATATTAACACACCATTTGCTCTGTCTGGGTAAATATTACTATGTGTGGGCCAGTTTGGTCATTCTGGGTGTCACCTAAACAAAAGTGCCAAAGAAAGAAAACACAAGGTAGCTTCACATTAGTGGCCGAATATGTGAACGAGCCAAAAATGACCTTATAAAGGAGCATTACAGTATTTTTAATTTATACAAATCATCTGAGTATATTTGTGTCTCATATCAGTGTCACAACCTTGAATTTCTACTGATCAGCTTGATTCAGTCTTTTACCCCTTTGTCACATCATATTTGTGCCGCCGAATTTACCACTTAACAATAACCAGCCATTTGCATGGCAGACATTTCACTGGTCACATGATGGTGATGACAGACATCTTTTGTTTTATTCTGCTTAGGGAGACATTTATGAAAAATGTAGGGTTTCAGGGATCGTAACAGATTTTGCCGGTATCAGACTGGTATTGTATCATTATCCCTACAGATTATGACATGTGATTGTTGCGTCTCATTTCTGGGTCATTATGTTTCGTAGCCCCTCGCACCTTTGTTTGCTACTCGAGCCAATCTTTAAATCTTTGAAGTTTTTTTTTTATCTGGCACTTTTTCCCTTTTTAGCCTAAGATGCAGCATAGGCTGTTGTTGTAAGTATTGAAAATAACAACATTTCCACTGAAGGGACATTTTTTATGCAGGTACAAAGCAGAACAGCCAATAGGAGGCGCCCTCTCTCCCTCTCTGAACTGATTGGTCAAAATCTCCTGTCAAAGGCCAGATTCAGTGTGGAAGAGCAGCAGAAGTCCAGTTCTCTCTCAGATCAATTAAGTTACATTTATTTATATTATGTAATTGACAAAAAAGAAAAATATGTCACTGGTTTCGGACCTATTTCGACACCTCCCACTCCTCCCTGTTCCAGTCGGATCACATATTAAACAGTTGTGGTAAAGAAAAATCCCTCTTGTACCAATCTGGTTATTTCGCCTGGAGTCACCTGCTCTCCTGTGCTTTTCAAACATGCTGAGGTCGGCAAAAACACACCATTTCTGCTCAAATGTGAAGCTTTTTGAATGAAAACAAACATGTCACTTCATCCATGGACGGCTAGGTCTAATTCTTTTCATCAGTGCTGTAGTTTGTAACCAGGGTTATGAATCACTGCCATCATGCGTGAGTTTATTATGAGAAGTGCCACAGCAGGAATGGATTTAAGTAAATTTAATTGGCTGTTAACGGCAAACTTAGCTCTCTGGTGCACCTCAAACACCGGAAGACTGAGGGAGGAAAAGTGTGAGTTTTGGAAAAGTGGCTGATGGTGAAGGCCCATCAAGATGTTTTAACCATCTCTGGTTGACTCAGTCTATCCAGCTTGAGTTAGACAATGATTTAGATGACATGTCAATCTTTTCTCAGGGAGAGACTTTAAAGTTTCATAGTAAGAAGTGTCTTCTCAGTAAACTCACAAAATCTGCTTTTCACTGCAGGCAGTAAACAATGAGAGAGGCAGGAGGCGGAGTAGGATCTGCTCTGCTCAGTCAATCATCACAGCAACACGACAGAGACACGGCCATTCACACACTCACATTCACACGTACTGTCACTTTAGAGTCTCTAATTAACCTAACCCCAATCTGCATGTCTCTGGACTGTGGGAGGAAGCTGGAGTACACAGAGTAAACACACACACACACACACACAGTGAGACTTCACACAGAGAGGCCCTCGGTCAAAGTGGGATTCAAACCAAGAACCTTGTTGCTGTGTGGAACCATTGCTAACCACCCAACCACCGTACCGCCCACCCATTATCTCAGCGCAACGTGTGACATTTTAAAAACAACACACAGACTTAGTGAGCCTAAAGCTTGACCTTTGCCACAGCAGTGTGCTGCATTCTATACAGTAACCACCATATTTACCAAAACTGAATTTTACATGTAGAATCGTGTGGTTTAAAACCTCTGGTGGTCAATTTATTGCTGACCTTATTGATGGAAACAAATTTTTTTAAAACACAGTTTACTGTGTTTTTCATTTTTGCAGTGTTTTTATTTTATCTAATGTATATTTTACTTGGTATGTTTTTATGTAAGCCTCTACAGGTTTATATGATGCCCTTACTCTTTACTTGACTTTAAGGGCTTAATTTCTTTACTCTCTTGACTAAATTTCCATGTTTTGAAATTGAAAGAAAAAGGTTAACTGTAAACGATATAAACTGTGAACTCTGATTTTCCCTCTGCCCCTGTGGTACATGAAGGAATGTTCTTTATGGAATTTAATTACAGCACAAGCATGGTCTAAATTGATTTACTGTACAGGAAATATTGTATAGCAGCACATGGAGGGAATCACACCCTGGATTTCAGTAATTAGAGCAATAAAAAAGAAGAGTGAGAAAAGTGAGAAGGCCCCTCATGAGAAACCACAGAGCAGACGGAGGCTGGAGGAGGAACACACTGGTTGACCTCAGTGTGTGAAACTAGATGCAGGATGTGAGAGTCTAGTGTCACAGTGTCCGTTTATGTGATGATAAGCTGTGCTCTGTGTAATCTGTAGAGACTGTGTGTGTGTTTGGATTTGTGCTTTTGTGTGTGTGTGTGTGTGTCAGGTTAAACTGTGAAATGATCGCGTGCCCTCAAACATTCGTCCGACTCAGCACTGTCACGTCAACAGCCACTTGTTTCAGCAGCTTGATAAATGTGAGCAGCAAAGCGCCCACTGTCTGGGCTCTGATTTAAACTGAGACCTACTGTACCTGCACTGATGCGGTTCATATATGCGGCTTGGCCTGACGCCCGTTCGCTCTGCCTCAGTGCTTGCTTTCTTAAACTATACCTAAATGTACAGTGTAGCCATTGTGCATATCATCCGTACCTGCTTCATGTCACTTTAGTGCTGAACATTTGAGATAAATATTTTGTGAAGTTTGGTCACTGCAGCTGCAAAGAATACCACTAAAGTGGAAGATAATCAGGATCATACTGTAGATGTCAAAACCTGTGAAATCCTGATGGAAGGCTGGAAAATGCTTTGTCCATAAAAGCAGGACTCACACTGAGAGATTGTTCCTCAGGTTTCCATCATTTAAAATCATATAAATGTGTATGTCACTCGCAGCTCATCTGTTTTACATAAATATTTTCCTGTAATGACAAGTCTCCTCTCTTGCCTCCTGTCTCTTCAGACCCAGTGGATGTGTTGCGGGCTCTGCAGGTTCCCTCTCTCCCTGAGGGTGTGAAGAAAGTCCCCGGCTTCTGCACATCGCGCCGCTCCAGCAGTCCTGATCACGCCTACCGCATCTCCAAGAAGGCCCAGATCTCTGCCCCCACCAAGCAGCTCTTCTCAGGTAGGTTTCCAATGAACCTGCCACCCCGCTCATTTCACTTTGAAGAGATTAGTTCAATAAATTTCCTTAAGTGTCATCGAACTTTCACATTCAGGTGATTAGTTATTGCATTCATAACTGCTGTACACCCGGTAAAAGACCAATTGCTGTTTGTTTGTTTTTAAATCTGACCTAAAGCCACCAAACATGTTTTAGATTCTTTATATAAAATGAGTAAACTTAACATTTTTGTCATTAAATACGACCAATATCATAATGGGTACATTTGGTTAATTTGGTTGCATATTTCTAAAACACAGAAAAAGAAACAGCAGGATATACATTTTACTACATAATACTTTATTCTACAGCATACTTTAAACTTTGGTAATAACCTGCAAGGACCATATGTCTTTTTCACACCAAATTATTAAAGTAGTTCATAGATCAGACTTTTATTTTGGTGACATTAAAAACCAGAATTTCTAGTTTTGAGATTCTCTTTCAGACATCCACTTATTAAAATGTGTCACCCGCGCAGCTGTTTCCATAGCAACAGTACCGTCTTACACATGGTGTTATACACATCCATGTGTGATAACTTGACTTTACACATCTATGTATTGTTTGTAATAATATAGAACTTTTCTTTCTTTTCTTGTCTGAACTCATTTTTCTTCACAATACAGTTGTTGCATTCACCCTTTCATACACATGTCCATACAGTGCATCAACGGCTTTAAAAATACTTACTTAATATTTAATGATTATGATTAATTCCATAGTGCAGAAACGTATAATTATCACTACAGGCTTCAGTTTCAGTTTGGGTGTATTTTAAACTGAGCTCTCTGGTGTTAAGTGAGGCTTGTGGGTTCTCTGTTAGATAGCTTGTGGATATAAAGCATAATTATGTGTGTTGCTTAGCAGCAGCAGCAGCAGAGTTTAACTGTGTGGAAAAGCCATAACAAATTAAGTTTAGGATACTGTGTGTGACTCCCTGGAGTGAGGTGACAAACAAGAATGTAGCACTTATGTGGTTGAGATGAAATCCTCAAGAGTCAAAGCTGAGTTTTAGCTGATTTTCTGAGGTTAGTCTTCCCTCTATAGCTGTGCCCACCTGTTATTGTGTCTGTATACCAGCAGGGCACTATAGTCTGATATTCTATCATCAATTAATCCTGACACTGATCTCTCAGTTTAAACACTTTACAGAAAAAGTTTGGTTTCTTTGAATTGTACCAGTGAGGGGAAAAAAATATTAAAATAATAAAATAATAACTTTAATAATAACACCTGCTTTACACTGTGACCAGTATGTTAATGCATGACACTGGTAATAATAGGCCATCACTCATTATATCAGTAAAAATGTCAATTTGAATAGATTTGTATGCATTATTATCATGCAATTGGAAGACATTGTTGATTCTGGCACTGGTATCAGTTAACAGGTATGTTTATAAGTGGCAGTGGCACGGCCATCCTACTCACTGTACCTTACACATGTTTAAAATAAAAACATAAACATATGAACCTGTGTAGTGAATGCACAATAACAAGGGACAGTTATACATGGCACTAGACCCGGTTTCATATAAAAACAATGTTATTCAGTATACATAGTAGGGGATGCCTGCTCCAACTCTTCATAAGTTTGGGGGTCTTTGGCCTGAAAATCACTGGATGCTCCTGCTCTATGGTTTCTTAAGAATATGGTCACTGCTTTGTCTCACTGTGAGACAACAACTTTTACATCATGGCACACAGGAGTTGTTGATTCACAGCTGCCTCCACTTATTAGTTCAAATTTGTTTTTATGTGTTTTTTACCGTGGTGCATGGAATCCCTCATTTAGATTTACCACAGTGACCAAAACCTACCAAACAAGGCAGCTGTAGACCAGCAGCTCCTGTGTCCCAGCAAGCTAAAAATACAGATTTTCTCAATGGAGTTTGGTGTAGAAGAATAAGTTGCGAGTCAGAAAGATATCTTAGACTTGTGCTGGTGTAGAGTCTTTACTTGGGTGTTTTGTTAAGTCACTAAAATCACTTTTTCTTTGCTAGTAGCTATGTCTCCAGTAAGAGTGAGCCTTGGCTTTGGGTGCATGCACAGCACCATCAGTGCTGACTATGTGTTGCTACCTCATAAATTATCACTTTAACATCATTGCATGTGCCTTTTTTTTTTCCTCCATCTCCTATGTGTCACTCACCTGCCACTACTTACCGTGTCCTGTCTTCACCTTCACCCTTTATCCCTTGCCTCCCTGATTTTCAGTGATAAATAAATGTTCTGGAGCAGGCACCCTCCCCCTCCTCTCTCTGAAACTGACATTGTTTCTCTCCTTGCTCATCCATAGGTCGTTTCCCAGAGAATTTCTCCCTCATGGCTCTGGTTAAGGCCCAGGCCGGTCTGCAGGCCTTCCTCCTGTCCATCTACAGTGAGCAGGGCATCCAGCAGCTGGGCATTGAACTGGGACGCTCACCTGTCTTCCTGTACGAGGATCAGAACGGCAAACCAGCTCCTGAGGACTACCCACTGTTCAAAGGCGTCAACCTGGCTGATGGCAAGTCAGTAACCAGCAACAACCAGTTTGTGATTGGTTGAGATGAGTGTTTGTAAGACTGTTCACATGAAGCGAGGGTTGTTTTTACTTTAAAGCAGTTCTGTGGTCACTTAATACATTTATTTGCCTTCGCTTTGTCCCCCCCTGTCTCCAGGTGGCATCGCATCGCCATCTCTGTTTCCAAGAAAAACGTGACACTGCTTGTGGACTGCAAGAAGAAGATGACTCGCCCTCTACCCCGAGGCAACAACGCCGTGGTCGACACTAACGGCATCACAGTGTTCGGAGCCCGTCTGCTTGATGAGGAGGTTTTCCAGGTGAGGAACTTGTAGAACAACCACACGACAAACTGGAGCGTGAAAACTGAAGAGCTGAAGTGTTCGTTCCATCTCCTCAGGGGCGTTTTAAGCAACTTTGAGGGCTCCAGGCAAAAGGGACCAGAGGAGATCTGCATTTCTGCCTCTTGCATTTGCATATTTGTTGACTCCCTGACGCACACGTGTGCTTAATGTTTCATAGGTTTTCATATTATGAAGCAGAAAGCTACAAGGACAGGGTGACATTACTCTCTCCTGCAAACTGCTGATGATTTGTTGCAGAATCCAATTTGATTTTCAACGTTGCAATCAGTATTAGTGAGAATTAGTGATAACGAGCTAATTTCTTCTTCATATGTGCTGTTTTTGTCAGTGCTTTTCTATTTCTGGCAAAACACTAAAGCCATTAGCATAGCAGTTAGCATTAATGTGATACTGGATTTTTAACGCGCAGGGATCAGCAGTCAATCTCATTTATTTAAGTTAAGTCAAAAATGCAAAATAGTGACCACTGTAACAATATCACAGAGAGCTACTGTATGGAGTTGTTGTTGTTTTCTTATACTTTATTCCTGGCACAACCTTGACATCACAGATCACCACAGGGCAGATCAACCACTGGCAATTTTTTATCTCACTTCTCCCAGGTATAATGGTTACATCCATTTATTTTTGTGTGAAAGAGTCATAAGACAATACAACTGCATGGTGTGAATAATCCGCTCTCAGGCGGCCCCCCTTCATCCCATGGCCCCAGACACTTGCTCTGCCTGCCCTTTGTACTGTATGGTCATGCTCTCAGCACCAGTATAATGTTTGTCAACTTGATGTTGTTTCTTCCACAGGGAGACATCCAGCAACTGCTGATCGCCTCCAACCCCCAGGCTGCTTATGACTTCTGTGAACACTACAGCCCAGACTGTGACTCCCCTTTGCCCAAGACCCAGGCTCAGGACCCCAACACATACGTGAGTAACCTCACCACAGCACGAGACCATACACGACGTACAAAAGAAACTGCTCCTGCAGCCTGTAACAGTCACTCTTTGTTATCTTGTCAGTTGACACACTGAATTCTCACAGTACTTACAAAACCACTGTGTAGCATCATTTCCAGACATATGCTAACACAGTTGTCGGCTCCTGTGCAGCTGCAGAAAAGCAGACACAAACTGAATCAGTGGACTTTTCCTTTTCTGTGGCACTTTAGGCAAATCACTTACTTGGAGGAAGAAAACTGTTTTATTTCTCTTAAATTTCTATTGATTAATAAGTATGTTTTTTTCTCTTGGATTGAATGGAAATCATAATATTAAGAAAATGTATGGAGAAGAAACAGTAGAATAGATTTCTTTCCTTTAAATGATCACAATAACTGAAAAAATGCTTCTTCATAATTTTGTGGACATTCACTGTTGTCTTTGGGGATAAAGGTCCTTTAAATTGCTCCTCCCATGTTTTCCTCTCACGTGGTGTCTGAACACTCCAGTTGATTCCATATGTTTAATTCAGTTAATAAACTATGAAGTGAGAATTTGAAAATGTGTTTAGGGACCAATCAAAGGCCACATTAATTACAGGAAGGTCCACAGGTTCAGTTTTTAGCAAACGTCATCTGATAGAGTCATCAAAGTGCTGCACTCCCTCTCTGTCTTCTTCGCACATCCTCATCATCAACAACAGTTTGTATCCATCCACTTTCCTCCTCAGTCTGTGTGTCCCTCAGGTAATATCCTCCACATGCAGACATTATTTCATTCACATCACATAAGCTGTGGATTAGTTGTCTTTTTTTCTGCTCTACTGCAATGGAACACAGAAAGGTAGGGGGAAAGCGGATGATACAAGCCAACATCAATGTCTCACCCAGTTCTTCCTGAGGATGGAAGAAAGAAAATTTGTTCATTGCATAATACTCATAAATTCTGATTGGTTCTCTTGTTTTAAATTGAGAAATATAATGAGATATTGGCATGAAGATGGCTGAAGTTGGAGCCTCTTTGCTTACTGAGACTGTTTTGTGCACATTATGTGTATTATAAGCTTCCTGTTTTCTCTCAGTGCAGTAGTGACACTTAGAAATGTCAACACTACCCATTAAAGCAGCAAGTGATCCACATCTGCATTCATTCATTCAAAGTACACAATCTCTATTTCAGTGAGCATGTCAGAGCTTCAGTCCGTACACATTCCCAAGATGCTGCACAGAGATCCAACACTTTTGCGTTCCGAACCCTGTCATGTTGATGCTGTTGAGATGATTCCTTTTTTCAATGAATATAAATCACTGTGGTTTTATTCATTAGCTTTATCCTTCTGCTTTTTGCTTACTTTTCCCATTCATCAAGGTTGTCTGTGTGTGGACAATTTTAAATAGCAACACATTTTATCCAGCAGCACAGACTCCTTCTAATGAATGGAAAATATAAAACCTTTGCAGTTAGTTTTTATCTTCCGTGCTGTCCATCACCATGTTTTATTTTCTACCCTTTTGCTGCTTTGCCCTACATTCACCCCTTCTCTTCTCGTCCTATATTCATCCTCCTTTGCCCCCTGTGACTCTCCTCCCCTCCCCTTTAAATATCCACCCTCTGCCTCTTCCACTCACCTTCTTTCCCTCCTTCCATCCTTCCTGTCTTTCTATTCCTCCATCCCTACACCTCTCTCAGTACTTTGATGAGGCGCAGGATGACCATGAATACCCCTATTATTATGAGGAAACTACTGGCCTTCCCTCCCCCCCTGCACCCCCCTCTTCCCAACCTGGGGCCCCCAGTCTGCAGGTAAAGAGGGAGCAAGAGAGAGGGAAAACACGAGCTGGGTTTGTGGGAGGAACAGAGAGAGAGAGAGAGAGAGAGAGAGGTATTACACTATTAGACTTACAGTAGCTTTCATAAATTTTGATTGTCAACTAAATTGCATACATTGCATATTTTCTCCAAAATTTGTGTAAAGTCCTTCATTCTCACTTGTAGTGCAAATTCCTCTCTCATCCCTCATCACTCCATAATTCCCTGGTTTTAATCGCCTTCTCTTTAATCCACATTGATCACCCTTGTTTCCAAACATCTCCGTCACACAGGATTAACTGTGCTCCTTGTGATTTTTGTCATTGTACATGTTGTCCAATGTGTGTAAGTGTGTTCAGACGTGGCCAAGTGGGGGCACTAGGGTGGTGTAGGAGCAGCTGCGGTGCACATGAACACTTCTTTTTTTTTTTTTTTTCCCCACATTCCTCTCCACCGTCTGCCTGATATTTACTCTTACTTCATGTGTCAAATAATTTTTGTTTTCCCAACATGAACAGACCTTGTGAAAAGTGAAGGACAACACGTTCACATACACAAGTTTGTCAACATAAGTTACTTTTTGTGGCATAAATAGAAAGTTGTACCACGGATAATCTCTGACCACCACAGAACAAAGGATGAAAGAAGCAATGTGCCTGGCATGAAAAGTTGCTAATCATAAATTTATACTGCATAGGATTGCTAATGAATATTAATTAAAGCTGGGCTAGGCAGGATCACAAGAAAATTGATTGTTGAATCTCATCTCAAGGACCTTGATTACTAACTTTCAGTTCTGGGGTTTCAGTTCTTTGCCCTGAGCTTCTCCCCCCAGATCAGCACAGAAATGCCTTCACTTCATGGGACTGATAACTCTTGGTAATCTCCAAAAATTCTCCCCACACATTGACACATTTTATTGTGTTTGTTGTTCTCTTTGTAGCTCTCTTTGAGACTCTATTTTTTCAGGTTTCTTTGCAGCGTAGACAGTTGTTACCAAGGCTGAAATAGAACGTATGTGGATGTTCACATAATAGGAGGCAGCTTCTTGCTGATTAGTCAAAGTCTCCCATCATGGCTGAAAACAGAGTGCACTTGGTTAACTTTATGTCATGATTATTATGTAATTATTGATCACTAACATCAAAAGTACCCTCCCTACCCCAGCTTTAATATCAACATCTTCAGTCAAACTAGTTAATTAAAATGATGATTGATTTCTGTCACACTGACTGCATGGTCATTTGTAACAGATGCCACACTTAAGGTTTCACAAAAAGAAAACCTACAGATACATTAATGATAATTTCTGACCCGGGCATGTGTCTGCGTTTTGTTACTTGCATGATTTCCTAAATGTCTTGGAGAATGTATCCGCATGCGTCATCAGTTTTCCTGTCAACACTGAATTTCAATGCACATATGTTTGTGTTGGTAAATACATTCATGGTTGTGTATCTGACCTTTGACTACATACATTACACACTCTATTTTCTTAGTCAGTTCCTCTTTATTTTTTGCCTATTTTATATGTTTTGTATCTATAGTACGGGCCTCTTTCCCTTCAAACTATATTATATTATATTATATTAAAGGTTGCTTTTGGCTACAGTGGTAGTTTGCATGTATTTTCACTGTAGCAGTAAGAGTTGTAACTATTATCAAGAACAGTTACTATTCCTTTTGTGGTTTAATGTGACTAACATGCATTTTCAAACAAGCCTGGCTGTTCTCCTCCCTCTTATGCATGGCTTAGTAACTTCAACCATCATCTTGTCTTGTACTTGTGTGCATCACTGATGTGTGTGTGTGTTTGTGCATATGTGTAGTGTGTAGTGTGTGGATATGTGAGTTCAGCACCAGCTTCACCTGACCAGTCACCCTCAGTGCCTCTGCCAAACCACAGGCTCCAGTTCTACTGAGCACAAAGATGCTGCTTTGTCATTTAATAGTGGGAATGGCATTACTGGAGAAATCAGCAACGAACACTCCAAATTATATGATCTTAAATATTTGTACATTTTATTTTTTTGGATTATACTTGTCTGAGTATTTTGAGTTACAGTTTTGTAAAAGCTACATTAATTATTTGCTGTATCCAGTAATGCCTGTACAGTCTCAG
Source organism: Brachirus orientalis (assembly GCA_016785285.1). Lineage (NCBI taxonomy): Eukaryota > Metazoa > Chordata > Actinopteri > Pleuronectiformes > Soleidae > Brachirus > Brachirus orientalis. The sequence continues at coordinate 462,788 of JAFBJR010000119.1, forward strand.
TTAATCATCCAACCCTTGGCCATCTTTATATCATTGTTTCTCAAAACATCCACTCTTGTCTTTCTCTCTCTTTCTGTCATCCCTTGTTTGTGCTTCTCATCCCCCTCCCAACCCCTCTATGTATCTCTGTCTCCCTCCACTCTCTTTCTCTCTCTCTCTCCTATGTCAATATGCACTTTAACATACGAAACATATCAACCAATCAATAATCATGGATATTAGAAGAAGCCGCTCAATGGAAAAGCAGCCCCCACTAAAGCCACACCTGTCAAACCTAAACCCACTCCACCTAGGCCGGCCAAGACTCGATCGTCCAAACTTGTAGTCAAGCCACCAATGCCTACCAAAGCCTCCAAGTCCGCCACAGCTAAGTTATCTAAAACAAAGCCCACTGCAGCAGAGATCCTCTTGTCAAAGATCAAACCAACTGCAGTAGCTAAACCAAAACCAAAGTCCACACCTGCCCCATCTAAGAATGGTAATGGTAAAGCAGCTGCTGAGAAGAAAGCAAATGGAGCTAAACCTACAGCTCAGGCCAAGGGTAATGGCAATGCCAAGGTGGTAATTGAGAAGAAGATCATTAGTGCTGGAAAATCCTCAGCAGAAAAGAAAGCCAATGGAAATGGACGAGCAACTGTTGTGTCTAAGGCAAATGGAAATGGCAAAGCCACAGCTGAGAAGAAAGCCAGTGGAGAGATGAAAGTTAACGGCAAAGTTAGTGGCGGAGCTAAGGCTAACAGCAATGGAAAGGTTATCTCTGTGGTAGAAAAGAAAGCCATTAGTCATGGTGCTGCAAATCTGGCAAAAACTGAAACCACTACTAAATCAAAGACTGAGACAGTTGTCAAAGTAGAAAGGACTGTGGTCAGTGCAACTAAAGCAGCTGCCAAAGCAGGAGCTACCAAAGCACCTAAACCCACAAAGGCATCAAGACCTGAACCCACAAAAGCGGCAAAGGCTGCAGCTACCAAAGCTCCAGCAGCAAAAGTCAAGACAGAGGTCACCAAGGTTAAAACAGTGGTCACAAAGGTCCCTCTGGTCAAATCCTCAACGAGCAAAGTAGTGAAGAATGTGGTCGAAAAGTTTTCCATCACAAAGAAGGCAGCCACGAGTCCTGCCCCTGTCCGACCCACTCCACCCAGACCCACGAAATCCAAGATGGCTTTGGACATTAATGTCAAATCGCAGCACAAACCCTTCCCACCGTTTGGCAAGTCAATGCTGAGTGGAACCGTCGTCCCAGCGAAGAAAATTACCAACGGTTTTCAACAGGTACAACAGGAGGACTCATAACCGAGTCAGAATGTCCGGACCGCAGTATGTCCCATCTGTCCCATCTGGTTACCAGCTCTTTCCACCATTGAAGGTCTGCAGCAATGTTTGTGTACAAGTCATTGTTTTTAATTTTAATAATTTTAAAGGGGATCTTTTTGATGAAACTGTAGTTTGGTGGCTGGCGGTGCACATTTTGATGCAGATCCTCAGTGGTGGACAATCTGGTCTTCAGAATGGAGGCTGATTCATACCAAGCTGGACAACTTTTCCTCTGTTTATATATCATATGATCTTCATGATCACTCCCACTGCTCCATATGATATGATACAGCAGCATGGCTAATTGTACAGTTCTGCTGTTCTTTATTTCACTTCACATTCCTACCTTCGAGCTGCTGAAACTGGACCTTCAAACCAAAATTCCATAATTCCATCGTGCTCCATCTTTCTTTTTGGGGCAAGAACCAGTCAAATGAATGGGCATGGATAACTATGGCACAAAAATGCAAATACTATCACAATGTACATACGTGCAAAACAACAGCACTCCTCTGTCACTCTGTCATTCTCTCTTCTCCCTTTTTTGTTCCTTTTTTTAAATAGTCACACTGTCATATTTATTCCTCACTTATGAAAAGAAATCAGCCTCACGGAAGCTAATGTCTAATGTCGGTTTCATTCATTCATGCAGCTTGGGACAGTGATATTTTGAGGTCCATGATCATTAACGGATTCTGGGAATTTAAGTGGACACTTGTCTTTTAAATGAATGAACAGAATTAGGTTCTGTGAGGTTGTTGATTTGGGTTGTTTGTCTGTTTTCTCGTCTTGGGTGAAACTAGACATCCCATATCATCATGTCAGTATGTGATGGTTTGTATTTAAAGGGATGGATAGAGGCTTATATAAGAGCTGACTTCACCCTTTCATTAATCTTTGCCTTGTGGACTTTTTAATGGTTCAACAACACAAAGAAAAGAAATCTCAGTGATGTACTGTATGCAATCTTAACTACTCCCTAAATCTTACATATGGCAGTGAGATTTATAGTCTCTGAGATTGCAAGACTGAAATTTCTTTTTTTAAATGGATCTTTGCACTTTAAAAATGTGAGTTGCCAGTCAACATCTCTCTGCGTCTGGCAACCACAGTTTTACGATGTGTTCCATTTTCGTCTTTTAACTCGTCATTGCCCACAAGCAGACTTTGAACTAACCACGCTCTTCCAATCAAATCTGCTTACTTCCTCCCTGCTCCCCACTTCCTGTCAACTTGACCAATCAGGATGTAGACACTGAATATACCGAGGCTGGCCACACCGCTACAGAGTCTGATTATTACTATGAGGAGACGGTCCCACTGCCAGAGGGTGAGGTGATTGGACATGAAGAGATCCCTGTGCAGGTAAAAAGAAAATTTACACACTGAGCAGTGACACAGGTGACATAGTCAGAGACGACCAACAGTAATATGTGTGGTGGTGAGCCCAGTCTTCTTAGTTTTTCCAAATAGTTGTACTTCCGTCTCTGTTCTAACCACACATCACTGGTTTGTTGGTACCGACGCCACGTGACAAGAGATAAGATTAACCCTCTGTCAAAAGAAAATGCATCACATTCATCTACATGTACAACATCCTCAAACATTTTTATGTGGTCCCTCTTTTTTCCCTAACAACAAGATTCCTGTTTTGTTCTCAGGACCAGAACCTGGGTTAGGATCTTGTCATAAGAACAAAAATCTTGAGGAAAAAGGGGGAGGAATTCACATTGGAATATTTGATGTGCAATTTTAATCTCAACAACAACTGTAGGTGAATGTAATGCACTGTCATTTGATAATAACTGTATAAATAACTGAACTGGACCATGAAGAACTGAATTTTCTTGCAGTTCTGATTCAACTCACAGTTCACTTATTTTGGCAATAACATGTATTGTCTTAATCACCATTTAAAGTACATTAGCTGACTTTGATGACTTGTTTTTGTTTACACTGTTATGGAGATATATTCTATATACTGTATGTCAGTCAGGCTCTACGGTGCATTTCAGTAACAAATATACTATATATTTATTATTTGTTGTTTCACATGTTTTTATTTATCATTCATTTTCCATAATATATTACTGCACAGTGTTTTTCCACTGGATTCATTTATTTATAAGCATGGTAAGTAAATTAGACTATGTTTTTGCTTTGCATAGCTCAGATCGTAGCAGCAGCTTGTTTTCACCAAGTGGTTCATATCAGCTGTGTGCTTTGTAAACCCAATTTTATAGCACTGGCAGATTTGGAGAAACTATTTGGCTACAGGTCATTACATACAAGCTGATGTGATATACTTTGATGGAAACAATTATAAGCTCCATTAAAGATGATTACTAGAAGTAGGTGTGAAGACCGAGGATAGAACTGCTTATCCGAGAGAAAATTAGACGTTACAGCAAAAGGGACTGATGGAGTCTCCTCAGTCTGTCAGATGACTTTTTGTTTTCTGTCCTTATGTCATTGTTTATTTTTTCTAAGGTAAGACTCACTTCTATCTACATATCTCTTCCACTCCCCGTCTGTATTTTTTGATACTTTACTAACACTTTCCCTTCATACATACTTCACCCTCCTCCTTACTTCTCTTCCTTCCTCCTTTTCCTTGAATCACCCTCCATCTACACCATCGTGCCTTTGATAAACCCAAAACAGCCCCAGGTGGAGCCACATTTGGTGGGAGAGGAGGTAGATGCTACCAAGGCAGGCGGTGCAGACGAGGAGGTCTTCACTGAGGAGTATGTGACCGGGGATGTGGGCCTCAAGGAGTACGACTATTCCTATAGAGACTACAATGAGCCATTAGTGGAGACTGGAGAGGTCGATGCCCACATGGGCCCCGCCCTGTCCGCTGTGACAGACGAGGGAGGCGTAAGTCGTTTTTGCTTCAGAGGCAAAAAAAAATGAAATAAAATAAATTTCAACCAACTTTGAGTCCCTCTTAACTCAAAATGTTTGAGTTTGCCATCCTTTAAAGCGATTTTAAGATCAATGTTATATAGAAAGTAGAATATTTATACATTTTTGTACATTTTATTTTCTTTTTATGCTCCAAGACCATTTCACCTTCTTACTCGTGGTAGCTAATTTAAATGCACATTGGCAATTTCACCAAAAAAGAAAGTAGTCATCTTTGGGCCGCAACAATTAATCAATTATTAATTGAATAATTATTCAATCCTGAACATTTGTATTAATTGAATTGGAAATTTAAGTGGTGTAAAGATTACTGATTTTTAGCTCTTTAAATGTGAATAGTCTTCGTGCTGCTTTGCTCTTCTACACCAAATAAATAAGAAAATGTATATAAACCTCTAAAAATATCTTTGGTCTGTGGACAAAACACTTTTTGGTGAAGTAATAATTTCAAGGTTTAGGAAACAAAGCAATTAACTCATTCAATTGCATTAATTTACAGTACATATTTGATATATTTAGTTTACCACCCACAGTGTGATGTAAATTACTTCAGCTTGATCACCATGCAAGTACAGATTCATATTCACTCCCGGCAAACTCAAATCATTCACAGAGAAAGCTGCATTTGATAAAAAATTCAAATACAGCTTGGTTGAAAGTGGTTTTATTCTTTATGTTACATATCACAAGAGTTTAAGTAAAAAAGCTATTACTATAGTACAAGCTACTTAAAACTACACTGCATTAAAAGGTATTATGAAGCGCACCAGGCCACTGCTTGCTGCATCTTGTGAGTAAGAGATAAGCGGCATCATTGTAGATGCCTCTTATCCACATATATACTGTAGCTTCATTTTGAGCTGCTGAGCCCAGATGATTTTCATTGTTCATGCATAAAAAAAGAATGGACTAAAAATATGGAGAACTTAATCTCATAATTTTATCACAAGAAAGACAAATTTTATAAATTTGTTCTTTACACTGGCATACAATTGTTTGTTGTGTGTCACGTGCAGTTTTGTGACTGTGTTTGTCGTTGCACTTGCACAGTGGCTGTGTGTGTACATGTCTCTGTTCTGACCGTGCTGTGTTGTTGGCCACATGTGTGTTTTCCTCAGGCTTCCATCAGAGGCCAGAAGGGAGACAAAGGAGAGCCTGCAGTCTTGGAGCCTGTAAGTTACTGAGTGTCTTTAGGCTGTTTGTACCTGAGTAGGTATAGAGTAGCCCTGTGACTTCTGCAGACTTCTAATGACCACTCATTTTTCTAAATGTGTTCATGTGTTTGATTCAAGGCAATGCAAGATAATTTAGTTGTATTCATTTCTGGATTCAAATACTCAAATTTTACAGCAACGTGCAAGCCAGAAACCAATCACAGGGCATACTGTATACAGCATGTATGTACTGTATACATCACATATGTACTGTATACAGCGTGTACTGTATGTACTGTTTATATACAGCTGGTATGTGAGGGTTTTTATAACTGTATTTGGCCTATTGACACACTGTTCATAACATAACAAATAGTACGTTGCCGTTTCAGTGATTCAGAACTGGGTTTTTACAGAACACCAATGAACAGCTTCTAAATCAGTGGTTAATGTTAGCATTAGCTAATGTTAGCTAGGTTTTCTGACTAGCATGTTAATTTAGTCTTAGTTGATAAACAAATCACATAAAACACATTAACAGCATGTCCACAGACACATTAGACACATAAAACAGATAGATATGCTAGTCAAAATTCCATATGTATGTTTAGAGCAGTTGAGTGCATACCAGTTTCCACACAACTCAAGGTAAATGTTAGCATTTTAGCTAGGCTTACCGATTAGTAAGCTAATGTATTCCATTTGATACACACAGTATTTACAGTATTTTATACATATAAACACCAGTAGAGCATGTCCACCGTCACCAGTAGAAAATTACTGTGTGTGCAACGTATTGAATTGGACATAAAAAGAGAGTATTTAATGTAATTTTTTTGGATCAGCCATTTTGAATTTTGAATATGAACAAGGTGTCAACTTCAGGAGTCATTCCAATTAAAACTTTAGACTCAAAACCGGGAAATTAAGAACACAAACTCCAAGAACACAAACTCACTATAATATATCGTCCTCTTGACTAGGAACTATGAGAGACTGGACATTTTCCACCTTTCCAGTGGGACAGAGCTATCAAGATGGTTTTATGTATTTTACAAAGCTGTAAAACAAACAGACTCATACCTGTATTTTATTTTGTTGTTTGTTTCTCTCCTGCATTACATTTTTAACATTATGTCAATTTTTTCCAGGGTATGCTGATTGAAGGACCTCCAGGACCTGAGGGACCTGCAGTAAGTAAATGTTGGTTCAGTTTTCCTGAACCCATGCCCTCATTTGGCTTTGGATTATTTACAGTACTAGGGTTATTTGCATTTTACATTTGTCCCTGGAGTGTAATGTTTAGGAAAACTCTAATAAAACCAAATGAACTGCACCTGATACTGAGTCCCTGACCTCTTCCAGGGTCCCACCGGCCCCCCTGGCTCTTCTGGACCTCCCGGATCTGTTGGTGACCCCGGCGAGAGGGTGAGTATGAGAGGGTTACTCGTTTGAATCTGTGTGCAGACAAATCTGGTCAGTGCACATAGGCTTTGATAAAGAATAAAAACAAAAACATTATCATATATTACTGCTGTTTCCTTGAATGCTGTCCTCAGGGACCTCCTGGAAAACCTGGTCTACCTGGAGCTGATGGCGTCCCTGGACCTCCTGGAAGCTCAATCATGTTGCCTGTGAGTCACTCTGAATATCAGTTTTATTTTGGCAGGGTCATTGATTGAGAGGGAAGGTAGCATCTTTATGTAGAGGTTGTACATTTTTTCATACAGGAACCCTACAAGATAAAAATGACACCAGGGGACCCCCTCATATATTCCCTGTAGAGAAAATTGATGATAAATTGTTCTGTTAGGTCTGTAATCTGATCTATTTCGGCTTATAAAATGTAACGTAATTTAATGTCTGTCGCAGTCGGAAGCTTTATTAAAAAAAATTTGACTTACAGTCAAAGTGATTATTTTAATAAAAGCATCTGGAATCTTTTTAGTAATGCCCTGATAGTGTGCCATTTTACAATCACTGTTTCATGGTGCAACTGTAGCCCAGTTTTGTGTGTTTATTAGACCCATTCAGTTAGTTTGATCCAATTTTTTGTTTACGATTGTTCTTTTTTTAATTTTAATATATCTTTTTTTTTAATTAGAAGGTTATATTGTTGATTTTTTTAATGCTGAATTGGTTCATTTTCTTTTTCTTTTCACAGTTCCGTTTTGGTCAGAGTGGAGGAGATAAGGGCCCTGTTGTTTCTGCACAGGAAGCTCAGGCAGCAGCCATCCTTTCTCAGGCCAGGGTCAGTCATCACTTTCACTCAATATTTCAGCTGTGGTGTAGTTTTGCAACAAGGAGTCTGGAGACATTCCTTTTTTCAGATGATGTCTCCATAGATTTGCTAAATATCCCGAACTAATTGCACTCCATAGAATGTGGTGCAAAATTAACAGAAAAGTTTAAATATACTGTAAATTTTTACATAATTATAGTGACATTATTAAGAGTACTATCATCTGCTCAGTGATGTGAGAAAACAAACAAAATGTCACACTTACCAAACAGAAATGGGCTCCATGTAAGACAAACACAGCAGAATGGTTCTACACATTTCCAGAGACATTTACAAAAAAGTGCAGCACCTATGTTCCTCCATGATAACTGATTTATGAGGTGTCGCTGTCTCTAGATGGCTCTGAAAGGACCTCCTGGACCAATGGGATTCACTGGACGTCCTGGACCCCTGGTATGTTACCTGTCCTCACCTGTTCACATCAAGTTTGCTGTTTGCTTTTAGTCCTTTTCAAGTGAAAGGGTGAGTCGTTTGGCTGATCATGATGGTGTCTGTTTCAGGGAAACCCTGGAAGTCCTGGTCTAAAGGGAGAGAGTGGAGACCCTGGTCCTCAGGTAAAAATGCTCTCACTTTGCAGTAAAATCAGCTCATGTGTACTAATAATGAACTTGCAGCACAGTCAAGTTACTGTATATATCTGCAGTGTGACAGGCACTTTTCACTGACATGTGTTTTATGTGACAGGGCCCCAGGGGGCCCCAGGGTTTGATGGGACCTCCAGGCAAAGCAGGAAGAAGAGTGAGTATAAAAAAAGAGATTACTCAAAGTGTACCTTGTCTGAAGGAGGCTCCTACTGGTCAAAATAAATTCTATAGTGGCTTTTAAATATTTAAGAATCTAGAATTCATTTTAAATTCTTGAGAACCTTTTCTCCCTCTGCTCGTACCCTAACAGGGCCGTGCTGGAGCTGATGGTGCCAGGGGAATGCCTGGAGAGCCTGGATCTAAGGTGAACTCTTGTCCTAATTAGACTGATTTTCTGCATATGAAAAATGTAATGTTTGTACATACTCTACCTGGTATTTTCAGCACTTACTAGTAGGGCTGGGTGTTGATTAAAATTTTAAATATTGACATCTGGACTTTTTTTTTTAATTATTCTTTTTTTCTTTGCAAATGTTATTAAATATGTTTTAACAAAAACATTAATTACACATTATGATAAATAGTTTTAGTGCCCTGGTTATCCTCTTGCAGTGTTTCTGTTTCTTTAGGGAACATGCTCCACTCTAACACTAGACGTAACTACCTGCACGTCTTCAGACAGCTGATCATGAGTTATAAAATCATAAAGTGCCACCCATTAAAATATGTGCACAAAGTAAAAGCAGCTTTACATAAAATAAAGTACAGAGATTAAAGTCAAGTATTAATTAAATAAGTCTAAAATTAATAGAGCAAAAGTCATAAAGACAAAACACAACATGTAAGAAAACACATGTTGAGAAAAGTTAGCAAAAGGCCTGTCAGAATAAAGATTATTATCAGTTTCATAAAAGGAAGAACATTCCATAGGAGGCAACTCAGTCACCTCTGGTTTTGTAGTCCTGGGAACAGCAAGTAAGTTTTAACCAGGCAGCTCGGGCTTATAGGGGCTAAGGTGGTCGGCAATGTAAAAGATCAATGTTTGAAACTGAAATATGTTTCCACAAGTCTTTAGATGTCTTTAATGAATCACATCCATGAAACAATGCATTTGTAGTTTTTACATTTGCACCTTACATGTCCATGTGCGTGAGTATGTCTCTCTCTCTCTCTCTCTCTCAGGGCGATCGTGGTTTTGATGGTCTTCCTGGTTTGCCTGGTGACAAAGGACACAGGGTGAGTCAACACCAAGATGATCTTAACACCACTTCTTCATCACACAGCAAACAGTTGGAGTGCTCAACAGTTTTTTGGTCACTCATTTCCTCAGGGTGACCCGGGGCCGATGGGACCCATCGGATCCCAAGGAGAGGACGGAGAGAGGGTATGAAGCTATGAGAACAGAATATTCACAAATATGTTGCTTCATATCCTTTTATTATCGGCATTTATTTGTCCTTGACATGTTGTTTTCTGTGTGTTTTCCAGGGAGACGACGGAGACGTTGGGCCCAGGGGTCTCCCAGGTGAACCAGTGAGTGTTTCCATAACAACTCAGCTGATTTTAATCTTGATTTGTTGTAGATGCACCCTTCCTTTCACTTGTGTTTTTCTGACCACAGCAGTATATCCTGCAGTAGCTTTTTCTTCTCTATGATTATGTGTGGGGTGATAATAAAGTAGGGACAGTTGGGTACATTAAAAGTTACATATACATGTACACTCTGAGTAGATTACTATGAAATTTTATCTATCAGTATATCGAAATCAGTCCATGTTTTATTTTTAGTTGGTCACTGCTGTAAGAGCTGTGATACAGCAGTGACGAACTGAATTAAAACATGGACTGTTTAGAATCCAATGTGGTGAATAAGTTATCCGTGACTTTTGTGCGTTCACCACTAATGAAGGAAGCACTGAAACATTTTACTGACACAAATGTCGAAATAGGGAAAAATCTACTCAAGTAAAAGTACAATTAGGACATAAACTTTTCTTCTTGGGTAAAAGTAAGTAATCTTAATTTAAAGTATTAGAATTAAAAGTACCTGCTGAGTGTCAGCATGCAACAATCTACATTATATTATATTATACTGTATATTGTATGTTTTCGCCATTGTTGGTTTGTCTGTCTGTCTGTCTGACAGCATAGTAACACAAAAAGTTGGACAGATTTAGATGAATCTTTCAGGTAAGGTGTTTAATGGGACATGGAACAGATGATTGGATTTTGGTGGTGATCCAGATCGCTGCCTGCACCCAGGAATTTTTTTGAAGGACTCTTTATCATTGCTTGATTGAGGTCTGCACTCTCCTCAGCTCTAGTCAATGACTAGAGTGCTTCTAGTCATTGACTGTGCTTATTGTATAGTTTGTATTTTCTACTACACCAGTAAATACTCGCATTATCATATTATTGTTTGAAATATTTTTATACCATGATTTCCATCCATGACACAGTCATACCATCAGGGAAAAATAACCAATACTACGAATTATCTTTAGAAGTTTTTTAATAGTACTATTGGTAGTAAGTATTACAAAATTAAATAATACATTCTGGGTGGTTAATGTTAGACCCCACCTCCTTCAATGTGAGCCACCTACACTGTTTGATCTATGGATCAATTTCCTCCTTTATACTGTATTTAAAATATAAATTTAAAAACATAAGTAAAGTCAAGGTCAAAAGTAAAAACAAATCTGTTTATGTGAAGAGCAAATGCATTAAAAATATACCTAAGTGCAGTAAATAAGTAAATGTACTTTGTTACATCCCACAACTATTGATGTCTAATGTGTCTTCACGTGTTTGTGTGTGTTTAGGGACCTCGTGGTTTGCTCGGACCTAAAGGTCCTCCTGGAATCCCTGGACCTCCAGTGAGTATAAACAGTCAGAAACTACATTGTGCTGCTGCTGCTGTCGTTATTTAGGTGTTTATGCATCAATTTTTTTTTGTTTCGTTTTTTACTCCCTCTGTGGCCACTGAACACCCGCAGTACCTCCCAAAAAAACAGCCTGTGATTTGAACACACACATGGGAATGTCCAGTCATCTAAAAAAAACCTGTAGTGTTCCCACGGTCACTTCAAAACAACACCAAGACACCCACTGTCACCATCTTCACAGTGTCCTTTTGACATTCATACATTATATTTATAGGCATAGAGTTGGTTGAAGAGGTGAAATAAGAAAAAAACGCAGTGTGTCATTACCTTTCTATAATTCTGTCACACTAACGATGGACATTTTTAAAAGGACTGTAAACTTTGATGAGATTTTGTCAAAATTTACATCAAATACTGTAGCTAAAAGTGTGTTATGACTCCAGAGGAGCACTTACTTTGTTCACCCCAAGATTTTTGTATTACAAAGTCATCATTTTTACCCCAAAGCAGAACTCAAGAGACATCCAAGAGACATTTATGAGACGTCACTCAGCTCCCACTGAAATGATTCATCAAGTGTCTTTTTCACAGAGCAGTTGTAAGAATCTCCAGAGTTTTCCTTAAAAGACATTTTTTGGCTTAAACATTTCATGATGATGTTAAAACTTTTCAAAACGCTGCATTCATCTTCACACAGGGATGTTCATTAACACACAACACAACAGTCTGAGGAAAACGATCTGTATTCTTACTTGTGTCTTCATATCAGTGACCAAACAGGAATCACATTAGACACAAAAGTCGTCTGTTGATCTTTGAAGGTGTTTAAGCGTCTGCAGACTTTCCACGCACACATCATCAAAATATAAATTCCTATGAGTTACTATGAAAAGGCCATAATTTTATTTGTGTGTTTTAAAATATTTGCCTTTTATTTGATGATTTTCATTATTGTCCCTTATGTGGACAAGCCTGAAAATCTTTCCCTATCATATACTTATTTATATTTTGGTGTTTGTTGTTTTTTTTTATTTGCATTATTTAGCACTTTGAGCTGCATGTTATGTATGAAAGGTGCTACATGAATAGAAGTACAGCATGTAGCACCTTTCATACATAAAATGCATACATAAAATGCATACATAATTATTGGTGACTGTGTTACATGACAGTGACGTTGATTGTGATTCATCTTCTCAGGGCGTACGAGGAAATGACGGGCCCCACGGTCCTAAAGGAAACTTGGTCAGTGTCAGTTTAAGCTGCAGTATCATCCATGATAACCTCTGTATCAGAAGATTATTAGTAGCAGGACATAATAAGTGATTCAATCTTCCTCGTCTCTCCTTCATGTCTGTTTCTCAGGGTCCTCAAGGAGAGCCAGGACCTCCAGGTCAGCAGGGAACCCCAGGAACTCAGGTAAGACACTTGTTATACTTTACATTAATAAAGTATACATAATAAAGCCAAAAGGAGACAGTGATACTGGGTGTGTTTATTCATTTCATACACTGAGCTTGTATTAGAGGTTTATTTTATTAATATTTTGTTTGTTTTGCAGGGAATGCCTGGACCTCAGGGAGCCATGGGACCACCAGGAGAGAAAGTAAGACCTAAAGTTAAAAGTAAAACATTTAAAAATAAAGTAAATAAATAAATGACCAGGATGAACAAATTGTAGTGATTCCTCTTGTTATATCTTTTCATTCATGAAGAAGAGACATAAATGACAAATAGCAAATTGTCTTCTCTTTCAGGAAGTTTACAATTTGAAAAATGTGATTTTTCTTTACACTGGATTTTATAAATAGTTCAAAGAAACAACCACAAAAAAACACTGGATCTTAGAGGATTTTTTTTTTTCATTATAAATTGACAAATGCTGTAATAATCTAATGATGTATTTATTCCAGTGGTTTGTAAATTATGATCAGATGCAGTTAGAGTTACAGTTTAATTAGACTCAGTATAATTTCATGATACATTTATATTTTGAATTTCTCTACATTATGGGATAAGGAGCATCACTGCTCAATAAATACACAGACTGATTGATAAAATGAAAATTCAGAGATATTCTATCAGACCTCACCATGTAATCATGGCAGGTGAAGAAATGCTGAGATCCTTCTTTCACATGAAATCTTTTCAGGAGAAAAAGCAGTGTTGGTATTGGATTTTAAATAATCAAAGACAAGCACTTTAGTCTGTATTTGTCCAAGTGTACCTGGTGCTTGTTGAGTTATTCGTTTTTGGAATAGCACCACCCAGTGGACTGGAGTACATCCTACTGCTAACTGCATCTACAAATGGATAACAGATATAATTTATGAGACATCTGAAATAAAGACTTATTTGGTGGTGTTGAGTTTATTTGTACCACTCATCATTGCCACTGTGTCGCCCTCTCCCTCAGGGTCCCACAGGGAAACCAGGTCTGCCGGGAATGCCAGGAGCTGACGGCCCTCCTGTAGGTTTTTTTTTTTCATATACAGTATATATACAGTATATATGATTAAAACTGAAGTGATTTGAATCCAACAATGCAGGATGTTTTTCCTCTCATCTCAGGGCCACCCAGGAAAGGAGGGGCCTGCTGGCACCAAAGGAAACCAGGTGGGTGTAGTTTATACCCCATCACCCATTCACCAAATAAATATAACTCATAGCAGCAACATGATTTAACTATGGTCCAATAAATGTAAAACCTTCATTGTGGTAGTATACGTCAATGTAAAAATGACATTTTTCCTTGTTGGTTGTCAACTTGTCCTTCTGTCCTCGACCGGCTCCAGGGTCCCTCAGGTCCTCAGGGACCCATTGGTTATCCTGGTCCTCGTGGCATCAAGGTTAGTATAATTCATTTATAAGAAATCATCTCATTGTGAGATAGTTACTTATTGCATGTGCAAAACAATTTAACCAATAAAAGACAATAAACCCCACTTTGTGTTATTATGTATTGTTGTGTGTATTGTTGTGTATTGTTGTTAATTATTTAATGCTTTGATTGCAGGGAGCTCAAGGAATTCGTGGTCTGAAGGGTCACAAGGGAGAGAAGGTGAGTGACAAACAAAATATTATTTCAAAATAAGGATGCACCTGTAAATTGTTGTTGATTTTGACCTATATACCGATCAGCAAATGAAAACAATCTGTTAAATAGACACTTAAAAGGCTCTAAAACTAGAACAAATAATAAAACAAAACTGTGCTGTTCAGTGTTTTCCTTTGTGTCAGAAAATTCAGTGGACTAGGTATCATGAAGAAAAATCTTCTAATTATATAAGTATTTTAATAAGGTGATAAAAGGCTAATACTTCAGTCATTTTGAGCTGTGATTTCAAAGATAGTACAATGAATAATTCTGTCTCCCTGCATCACTCCAACAACAAAACAAAACATCAGTATTAGCCAAACTGCTATTTTAAACATTGGCATTGGCCAGAATTCCACAATCAGTGCACAATTTAAAAATAAACTCTGCTAATATAGTGTTAATCACTGTTGTTTTACTGGATATGCCAGTTTCTTAAACCCCAATTTCCCAGTGGAGATGAATAAAATATTCTGATTCTGATATATGTGCAGAATACATATATATTTGTTTCCTGCTTGCTTGTGTTTGTAGGGGGAAGATGGATTTCCTGGTATTAAAGGAGATTTTGGTGCCAAGGGTGAAAGGGTAAGATGAAGAAATTGGTTGGTTCATTGATGAACACATGACAGACTGTCCTCACTAATTAAATGATTCCTTGTATTTTTTATTATTACTCTTTGTACATTGTGTTTTGTAATTGTGATGCTTACAGGGTGAGATTGGAGTACCAGGACCCAGAGGAGAGGACGGACCAGAGGGGCCAAAGGGCCGTGTCGGACCCCCTGGCGAGGTTGGACCCATTGGATTAGTTGGAGAGAAGGTACAAACACATAACATGAAGAAAGTATATTCTCAGGAGTATTATTTTGTATCATACATGGACTTAAATTTAGATATTTTTTAAATTTAAAGGATTGCTTCCTATTTGATAGATGATTAGGCAAGGAATCATCACTGTGCTGCCCTCTTGTTGTCACTTTTGCTCTAGGAGGAAACAGATGTAACATTTACACATGGTTTTTGAAGTACTTTAGAATTACACTACAGTATATTATTTTATACTGTACATTTGAGTTTGACAGTTTGTTCTGTATTCCGTATTGTATATACCTTTGCTATCATAACATATGTTCATAATTAAACATAATAAACACAATTTTATTGTGACTGAGTTATTGATTAATGAGGTTACCATATGGTTCCAGGGTAAACTTGGCGTTCCTGGACTTCCTGGATATCCTGGAAGGCAAGGACCAAAGGTAAGAGACAAACCGATGATGACAACATGATTAATCTGCCATTCTCTTTTCAAGCAGGCGCTGATGTTAATTTTGTTTTTCAGGGCTCTCTTGGATTCCCTGGATTCCCTGGTTCAAACGGCGAGAAGGGAACAAGGGTAAGTCAATAGTTCTGTGGAGGATTTTGCTGCAGGTGATTCTGCTCATTAAAGCTATAAATAATTTGATTTCAGCGACTTATTAATTATCTATTCTAATGTGCTGTTCGTGTGAGTGAACCATTTCTTATGTGTTTCAGGGTCTCACAGGCAAAGCAGGACCTCGAGGCCAGAGAGGACCCACGGTAAACCAAAGTTTTTAAGTCTTTCTTACATTCTGTTAAACACAGATGGATTTGAAAAGAAAAGATGCGTTCCTCCTGATGACACAAGGAATTTCTGATGGATGTGTTTGGTTGTTACACATTTAACCACATCAGACAGTGATGTCACAGGGTCCTACAGTACATGACTGCAGGGTGATTAGATCAAAGACTGTCTGTTGGATTACTCTCTAGATCTCATATTTTACATCATTTTACATGTTTAAAATGCACGTGAGATAACTGTAACATTTGAATCATGTTGTTTTATTTACTGCCTGTGACCTTCAGGGCCCCAGAGGGCAGAGAGGACCACGAGGTGCCACCGGCAAACCAGGGGCCAAGGTTTGTCCTTGTCATATTCTTCTTGTTATTAATTACTTGTCACTGATCATATTATAATCATTATGTACTAATAAAATTGAAGTATTATTATTATTTATTTTATTTAATAACTCAGTCTTGCAATTTCATGTTTTTCTGTTTAACTTGATTTGTGTACACAAAATATTTTTATTTTTGTGTGTATACAATTTTTATTTACTGTGTTTTTTGTTTGTTCTTTGTCAGGGAACTTCGGGTAGTGATGGTCCTCATGGTCCTCCTGGAGAGAGGGTAAGGCTAAGGTTGATTTAGAGAGCCTGCTGTGCCTCATATTATCTATATTATAGATTATATGCTCTGAATATATCATATGCTGTTGTGTCACCAGGGATTGCCTGGGCCTCAGGGAGCCAACGGTTTCCCCGGACCAAAGGGACCTCCTGTAAGAAAGTGTTTAGAATCCACATTCTTAGAGACTTATTTTGCCTGTTCATATATTGATTAAATATTGGTTTCCTTACAGGGACCACCAGGAAAGGATGGGCTGCCTGGACACCCAGGACAGAGAGGAGAAGTTGTAAGTTTGGTTTAGGGTTGTTCACCCATAAGTAGAAGATGTTCCTGACTTTTGTCACAGCGTTTTGTCGGGATGGGTACATGGTAAATACAGATCAAACAGGCGGAAGTTTTGATTTGAAAATTGATAAATATAACAGCAGTTAGTAAGACAGTATGACAGAGTTTTCTTTACTCAGGAGTCAGTAATTACATCAGCTACAATACTACATCAGGCTCTGAGGTCACTACACCTATAATGTGCTGACAAGGCCAAATTCTAAGAGTAAAAGTTTCAGACATGAGCTGTCTGACTGAACTAAGTTTATCTCCTTCAGGGTTTCCAAGGTAAGGTGGGTCCACCTGGACCTCCCGGAGTTGTCGGACCTCAGGTGAGTTTCTTTAACTTGTTTAAAGAGATATCTATGATTTAACTTTTCTGTACACACTCTCATCTTTGTTGCATGTCCTCTTTGCTCTGCTTCTCTCTGTCATGTCTCTACAACCAGGGTCCATCAGGAGAGACTGGACCAATGGGTGAGCGCGGACACCCCGGACCCCCAGGTCCACCTGGAGAGCAAGGACTTTCTGGTCCATCAGGGAAGGAGGGCACCAAGGGAGACCCTGGTCCCCCAGGAGGCCCCGGTAAAGACGGACCCCCAGGTTTGAGAGGTTTCCCTGGAGAGAGAGGATTGCCTGGAACTCCTGTTAGTATGACCTGGACATAGTGTCAGTTCACTATATACTGTATATAGTGTGGTATTTACCTTTAACTGTGTATCTGAGTTATTTTCTATATGAGAACTGGAAATTTGCACTAATAAAGTAATTTCCCATCCGTGCAAGGTAACGCAGACTAGCTGATCCAAGATTTGTTAGAATTGTTGTGTTAATCACCACCATGGTGTGTATGTTTTTCTTTAGAAATTGTGAAGCAAATTAATTCTAAGTAGTTCAGAAACCAAACATAATAACAGACAATGTGGTGGCATCTCCACTCACACACAGCTTATACTAATTGGGTTGTATCAATTAATTTTACGCTGTGTAAATGGGGGCATGAAGGGGGTTGCAACTAGTAATCACTAAGAAAATATTCTAACCACAAATAACTTACATTTGATGAAAATACAATTCAAGTTTTCCATCCAGTCACAACAAAGATTTGTACAAATAAATCAGATCTTTTCTTGACTGGCTTTTATTTTGAAATTCCTAGAACTCACCAAAGCAGAGTAAAAAAATTGTCTGACTTTCAAAACGTGGTCCAACAGAGACTGATTAACTACCTTTGGTCTTTTTCCAGGGAGGCGGAGGACTGAAGGGAAGTGAAGGACCTGCTGGACCCCCTGGACCTGCTGTATGTGATAATCATATTTACTACCTAAGCAAAAAACAGTAATATATAGTTAAACCACACCAGTGAAAGCACTGTAGTTCATCACAGAGAATTTAACTCACTTTTGAGATTTTCAACACCAACATCTGTATTTTCTCTGACCATGAATGTGTATGAGTTTATAAATTTTCAAATATTTAATTATCACTCGTCAGTGTGAAGTTGCTGAATAAATCAGTTCATGGACATGTGATATTGAAATCCATAATATCATTGTCCAGGGCTCTCCTGGTGAGAGGGGACAAGCTGGCACTGCTGGACCTGTTGGACCTCCTGGCAGACCTGGCCCTCAGGGGCCTCCAGGAGCCGCTGGAGAGAAGGGAGTTCCTGTGAGTATTCTGGATCTGGTCTGTATTCTGGATTGTCCATGTGGCAAATGGCAAAACATCAACATCTGATTCTCCTCTGTGTTTCTCTTGTGAAGGGTGAGAAAGGCCCGATTGGCCCAGCAGGTCGTGATGGTGTTCAGGGACCTGTGGGTCTGCCTGGTCCTGCTGGATCACCTGGAGTACCTGGAGAGGATGGAGACAAGGTCACAAACACACCATTATGTGTCATAAAGTCCACTGTGTCAGTGCAGCTGATGATCATTCTCTGCTTTGTCTTTGCTATAACGTTACAAATTGTCATTGCAGGGTGAGGTTGGAGAACCTGGTCAGAAGGGCGCCAAGGGAGCAAAAGGAGAACATGTGAGCAAGATTTAGTGTCTGATAGAAATTATCTGGCCAAGTCTGCTGCTTTTTCAGTTTTCTGACAGTTTTCTCTATTGGTTGACAGGGTCCTCCTGGTCCACCCGGGCCAATGGGTCCCGTCGGTCAGCCTGGTCCTGCTGTAAGTTTAAACTTTAACTTGTTGAAATAAAAACAGTTTGCAATGATGATTTGTTGTACTTGTTCCTTAATGTGTGGGTGTTGCTGCAGGGAGCTGATGGAGAGCTTGGACCCAGAGGCCAGCAAGGGCATTTTGGAGCTAAAGGTGACGAAGGAACCAGAGGATTCCCTGGAGCTCCAGGGCCGATCGGACTGCAGGTAAAAACCACACAAAAGGAAGGAGGAAGATTCAAATCTTTATGAACTCTTCAGACTATAAGTTCTAGTGTCCACTCGTACAGACTCACAGACATTGATAAGTCAGTCAGAGCTTAGTTCAGTCCCATTGTGAAATCATTTGAGCACTTTATGTTCACTTTCCATAAGTTGGCGTCTTTGCAGACTTTGTCTGAGGAAATGACTGGAAGTTACTGATTGGAAACAAACCAATCAGTAACTTGAGGGTAATGTAAAAAAAAAAAAAAAAAAGACAATGTCCTTATTTAAATTAATAAATTTAAATGTACTATACTGCACAGTTTTTGCATAATGATAGTATTTTGTTCAAGAGTAATTCATTATTTTTTAAACAACTCCTCATCCACGCTTGAAGTCAATGGACAGCAAACAACATAAAATAAAAAGTTTGAAAGTTTTTGGCATCATCAAAGTAAAGTAATATAGAGTATGAAGAATTGTCCTTTCACACACACTGAGCAGGGGGTGACATCAAAATCCATGAGGGTTCAAGGTTTAAAGATTTAGAGGGGGCATTGTGAATCAGTATCTTGAAATTTGAGCTACACTCTTGTGCTAAGTTGCTAAGCTAATCTAGTTCTTTGTGTGACTGTCACCTCTGTCCTGCAGGGGCTGCCAGGGCCACCAGGTGAGAAGGGAGAGACAGGAGATGTTGGGCCTCTGGTGAGTTTCCCTGATGCTCATTTGAGTGACTTCCTGTATCAAAGTAAACCTCGTAAAAAATGATGAAAGTACAACCAGTTTTATTTTTCCAGGGTCCTCCAGGACCTCCAGGACCCCGTGGACCTGCTGGACCCAATGGTGCTGATGTGAGTGTTTTACAGCTTTTATTTTTGGCGTCTATTCAAAGAGCTGCTGTACAATTCTTGCTCCTCTAATCCCTCAGTGTAACATCAGCATCAACTGTCATATGAAGTTAAACTTGGACTACAATTTCTTAATGTAAAAAAAAAAAAAGTTGAGTAACTATTTGTTTTGCTGATAACAACCATTTTTACATAAATTATTTAATCTTTCTGTCTGAATTTTTTTCAGGGTCCTCAAGGTGGTCCTGGTGGTTTGGGTAACCCTGGTCCTGCTGGAGAGAAGGTTTGGACATTAAACTTTGAATCAAGATAAAGAAACTGAATTCATTTAAAGTTGTCTCAAAAACTAACAGAAACACTGTTTGCTTCACAGGGAGAGCCCGGTGAGTCCGGACCACCTGGAATTGTAGGAGAGCCTGGAAAGAAGGTGAGTGTTTCCCACAGGAGCCTGTGCCTTTGCTGATTGGTCAGTATCACCTGTGAGTTAATGTGTCGTCCTGCCACCAGGGTCCTCGTGGTGAGCGTGGAGAGAAGGGAGAGGCTGGACAACCTGGAACTGCTGGACCTGCCGGTGGACGAGGACGACCTGGAGATGACGGACCCAAAGGAAACCCGGTATGACACCCTCAATGAGGCGTTTACAAACAAACACACTTCAGTAAGGTTACACTCCTCTACAGGATGAACAAGTGATTTTCTCTTGTACACTTTGTAACATCAGGGTCCTGTTGGTTTCCCTGGTGATCCTGGTCCTCCTGGTGAGGTTGGGCCCAGAGTGAGTATAATTTCCTATTTAATCACAACACATTTAAGATATTCTATGATAAATTAAAATAATATTTCCAATCATATAATCTGTGGCTGCAGTTACTAATCCTGACCTGCTTTACCTCAGGGTCAAGATGGTGCAAAGGGAGAGCGTGGAGAAGATGGTGAACCAGGAGAATCTGTAAGTTGAAAAACTCACAGAATGCAGACACATGAGTAATTAAAGTTTTAGTCACCTTAATCCTCTCTCTGCCTGATACTGCAGGGCTCCCCTGGACCTCCTGGTGAGAATGGACCTCCTGGCCCCCCAGGAAAGAGGGTACGGTCACTATCTTCATTTGGTGCTACTAATTAGCACTTCTATATGAACAGCACTTCTTTCCCCTGCAGTATAGTGTCACTGAATGTTACAGGAGGGCAATGATTTTATCATTATCAATTATACTATCTATTAAAATATGTAATATATAATTAATAAACAAATATAATATTTGTTGTCAAACATTATTATATTACAACCACTTATGGTTTTATATAGGAAATGGTGTTGATTCCCCTTCAGCCTTAGAAAAATCCCCTCTCATCAGTCTTGATTGTTTGTTGTGTTGCTTCTTGTTTGTTGCCATAATTAATTGAAGGAATTCGAACCCACTGAATAAAATTCGATTTTATGTTTTTATATTATATGTTATGTTTTTATATATATGTATTTTATTTTATATGTATTTTTTAGGGTCCAGCTGGAACGAGAGGACCAGAGGGACGTCAAGGAGAGAAGGGAACCAAGGTGAGTTCAGACCTTTTTGGTGCATTTATTTATCTCCCTGTGGTCCTACATTGATCATTCAAAACAGTAATGAGCCTGTGATGGTGAAATTCTAACAGTAATTTGCATTACTTATCCCAGCATGTAGAGCTAACAAGTTCTGCTATGTCACATATACTGTTGTATAAGGAGTGAAACACCTTATCTCAATTCCGTTTTTTTATCATCACTATCATTTACAGGGAGACCCAGGAGCTGTTGGCCCTCCAGGAAAAACTGGTCCTGTTGGCCCCCAGGGTCAACCAGGAAAACCAGGAACAGAGGGTCTCAGGGGACTTCCAGGACCAGTGGTCAGCAAAACTTTTAGATTGTTTTTGTATTTGTTATTAACTTGTGTGCTGTGTCAGAGAGCCACCTGCTGAATCTGTGTCTGTGTTTCAGGGTGAGCAAGGATCTCCAGGACTTGCTGGGCAGAAAGGACCACCTGGACCTCTTGTAAGTGAACAAAACCATTGTGGTTTCACCTGTCCACTTCCTTCCCTCCATCTATAAGGCCCAGTTAAGACCTGATAGTGTTAAGCACAACTGTTCACTCCTGGCATGTGTTTGTGTGTTTGCATGAGTGACAGGTAGAGAGAGAAAAAAGTCAGCAGGAGCTGAGTAAATCAAATCCTTACCCTCAACATTGTGATAAGACTAACTATTAGAAATATATTCCTCTTCTCCTCTCTATCCTCTTGCAGGGACCTCCTGGTTTGCCTGGTCTACGTGGAGACCCCGGTTCCAAGGGAGAGAAGGGACACCCAGGTCTTATCGGCCTTATCGGACCCCCAGGAGAGCAGGGAGAGAAGGGAGATCGTGGTCTACCTGGGCCTCAGGGATCCTCTGGACCCAAAGGAGAGCCTGTAAGTCCAACCTCCACCACAGCTCAGGCAATATAATTCACATTTATGTTAGTGAATTCTCATGTCATGATTCATATGTGATTACAGGGAATCTCTGGAGGTACTGGACCACTTGGCCCTGCTGGTCCACCTGGTCTACCTGTGAGTGCTTTCACAGCTTAATCCCATCTAAATGTCATTTCACTTTCCTTCACCTCGGCTTCACTAATCTTTTGTAGTTTTGTAGTAAAATAAATAAACAATGATGGATTATCACTATTGTAAAATTAAACCATTGTGTTGTTTCCAGGGTCCACAAGGTATCAAAGGAGCTAAAGGTTCTGCTGTGAGTACCATGAATTCTACCATGATTTGAGTGAAATAGTTCACAGTGATGTTTATTCCCTACTCTTATGCTTCTCAAATCTCTCCTTTGTTGTGTGTTTAGGGAGGAGCTGGTCCAAAGGGAGAAAAGGGTGTTCAAGGACCTCCTGGACCACCTGTGAGTGATTCTTTGAGGGTATACCATTAAATTTTATCTCTTTCACTCTTTGCCCCTCATTGCTGATGTGGATTTGCTTCTCAGGGCCCACCAGGTGAAGTCATTCAGCCCTTACCAATCCAGAGGAGTCCCAAGTCCAAGCGCTCCATCGATGCCAGCCAGTTGCTCCCAGAGTCCGATCCTGACATGCCTGCTTCTGACACCGCTGGCACCGAGTTCCTGATGGGCAGCGAGGGCATGGAGGAGATCTTTGGCTCTCTCAACTCTCTTCGCCAGGAGATTGAGACCATGCGGTTCCCTCTGGGCACCCAGGACAGTCCTGCCCGCACCTGCCAGGACCTGCACCTCAGCCAGCCAGACCTCAAAGAAGGTGAGAGGCTCAAGAGCGACATTTACCGGCTTTCTGCTGAGTGTAATAATCCCTGCATCTGTCTCTGGCTTGTTAAAAAGTATTTCAGAAAAAAATATATATTTCCTAAATATTTCAATTAAACATCAAATGCAAACACTGATTTATAAGATTTGTTCACCTTGCCTCATCTCTTTGTCACCGTCTGCAGGAGAGTACTGGATTGACCCCAACCAGGGCTGCTCTAGAGACTCCTTCAAGGTCTTCTGTAATTTCACAAATGGAGCAGAGACGTGTCTGTATCCCAGCAAGAGCATCAGCACGGTCAGTTTTCAGATTCCACAGTTGAAAGGATTAGCCCATTCACCCAAACCGGTTTCCTCTCAGTGACAATGTAGTTTCTTTTCTATTTTATTTTGGAAACTACTGTAGACTGGGTTGTCAGTAGCTTTTAGCTAAAAGCCACATCTTTTGCAAAAATATTTGAAAGGTGTAAATAATTGTAGTTTGCAGTCTTGGATTTACTACTTTTTAGAAGTTACTTGCTGTTTAAACATGTCAAAATCAAACTAAACACGTGTTGTGGACATGTCTGATGGCAGGTGAAGATGAGCTCCTGGGACAAAGAGACTCCAGGATCCTGGTACAGTCAGTTCAGAACTGGGAGTAAGGTTAGTAAATATGATTGTGAGACATTTATTTTGTCTGTTGAAGTATTTTGTTCTCACTTTGTGCCTCTATCGTCCTCTCCTCCTCCTCCTCTTCCTCCTCCCAGTTTTCTTATGTGGACTCTAATGGTGAGCCAGTGGGCGTGGTCCAGCTGGGCTTCCTGCGTCTCCTGAGCGTCCAGGCCCACCAGACAATCACCTACCACTGCCACCGCTCTGTGGCCTGGGCCGACCAAAGTGCCAAGAACAGCTACAACAGGGCGCTGCACCTGCAGAGCGCCAACGAGGAGGAGCTGAGCTACGAGACCAACCCTTACATCAAAGCCTTGGTGGACGGCTGCTCTGTGAGTTCTCACACACAGTCTGCTTTCCATGACTTCAGAGGACATTACATTGACTTCCACTCATTTCCTGGAGACACTCTAACCCTTAACCATAATTACTAGTGCCCTAACCATAACCCTGACCCTAACCCTAATGTCAGCCTAACCTTAAAACATGCCTTCAACTTGAAATGGAGTCATTTACGTTATGGGGAGTTGATTTTTGTCCCCATAAGGAAGACAAGTCCCCATAATGTGAGTGTGGAGACAGATTTAGGTCCCCATAACATAAGGAATACCAGGTACACACACATAAACTGGAAAAGTTGGACGTCTTGGACAACAGTGTAACTCCTCATGACCCCATTCTCCTCTGTTAGGCATAATTCATCCATCTATCTAATGAAGCTAACACATACCTGAACAGTCCCTCTGCCTGTCTCTTTTGCTTGACAAAAAAGCAAGAGAACATGTCAATTAATTATTTTTGGTTTTTGTTTTTACCAGCAGTGTTTCTGTTATTTTAGGTAGTACTCGTTATAAACCTCTTTTTTCTGTACCAAATCTAGCCATTAGCAAACCTAAAGTTGGCTTCATTAGTACTGACTTTGAATGTTGTTTATCCACAAATGGTCCAATCATTATGTCTTTACAGGCTCTGTTTGAATCTTTTGTGATTCAAACTCTGGAATAAAATGGCATCATCGCCACAAGATGGCAGTGAATGTATTCTATTTTTTTTCTTTTAATTAGCTTTACTTGGTCATCATTGAACCTTTCTTCTTTATCCTCTTTAGGTCAGGTCAATTTTATTTTTATAGCAGTGACACCTTCTTCCTTAAACCCTCACCAGAGAAGAGACCGTTTACTATTATTCACAAGTTTCCAATTATTTGTTTTTGGCATTTGACTGAGTTTAGTGGCTTTGATAAACTGATTGTGGAGACAGTGGCAGGAAGTGGACACTTTAAGCACATTTCATTGGTCTACACTGCAGCAGCAGTAAATCATAGTTATGCAGGAATATTTTTGCTCATTTCACGTGTAAATACGTTGACCCCGATGTGTGACGTGTGTTTGTTTTCTCTCTGCAGTATCGTAAGGGCTTCGACAGGACAGTCCTGGAGATCAACACGCCGCAGGTGGAGCATCTCCCTCTGCTGGATATCAAGGTGTCAGACTTTGGGGAGAGCAACCAGCAGTTTGGCTTTGAAGTGGGACCTGTCTGTTTCCAAGGCTAAAAACACACATACACATACAAACACACACACATACACAGAGAACAACATGCACACACATGCACTTAGAGACACACTTATGTATATCATAACATACATGCCCAGTAATTTGTAAATTATCTTGTAAATGATATGAAACACACACACACACACACACACACACAGATGCTGTTGTGAGAAACACACAGAGCACTCACACTTAAGTACGTGCCTGGGAAAAGCGACATCCTCCCAACAATTAATGGACGTCAAAATAAAAGCAAAGAGGAGAGAAATAATAATAATAATAATAAAAAACTTATGAAGAGGAAAAAAGGAGACCATCGCTTCAGAGTACGTCAGCGAGGAAGGAAGAAAAAACGAGTTTTCTTCAGAGAAAGAGTGTTTTTCTCTACCAGCAGCAAAGGAGAGAGAGAAGAGAGTAAGCTGGCAACTGGAGGCCTTAAGGCCTCACCGCCTCCATCACCTCCACCCTCTGTCTCCCTCTGATCCCCCTCACACTCCTCTCTCCTCCCTGCTCTCTCTCTTTCTTTGACCCCACTCATCCCACCTGCTCTACCTCCCCCTCCTTCACCACCTTCACACTGCGAGCAGTGACCACATGTGCTCGAGGCTCCTGTAAGTGCCGTCTGCTTCCACCGTGTTCCAAACGGTGGCCTTGTGTTGTGGTTCGTCGCTTGTGTTTGTTCTTTCAGTCGTTCATAGGGCTGGGTGTTAAACGTCAACACTCCAGAGGTATCGACCGAGTATTGAACTTTCCCTGTATCATCTAATGTCACAAACGTGTTGTAATTCAGTATTTTGATTGCAATGGTTTTTAGCAATATAAACAGAGATTGAGTCGATAAGCATCCAGTGGGCTTTTTGACTGAGCTCTAACAGCTAAAACACAAAGAATTTTACCATAATGAGTCATTTTGTTAAAACAGATTGAATAAATTGATATCAAAAGTATCGTTCAGGTTTCAAAGTCCAGATAAAAATATCAATACTATATCAAAATGTTCTGATCATTACCCAGTCCCTTGTCATTCAGATAGAAAGTTGCTGAGAATTGAGAGCTTGTTTAATCAACTTTTCATCTGACAAAAGTTCTCATGAAGAACCACAATCAAACATTTGACGACCCGAGATCTCGGATGTTAACAAACCTCAGTGTCACTTCTGTAAAGCTCAGCTCTAAGGTTGTTACATCAAAATAGACCAAAGAATAAACGGCGCCTGTTTCCATCAAGTGGCTTCCTGCTCGTTAGACTGATCGATTTTTATTTCACTCAACCTGAAGTGAATCTCTGACTCGGTTTTCTCCTCACGACCACCTCACAGTGTCAATAAAACTGATGATTCATTCTTGGTAGTGGTGTGATTCCGTGAGGTTAAAGTGTTTCCAATGTGACACGGGATTTTTATTTTCTTTAAACTGGACGATCTTTCCTCAGCCTCATTTCATTTTGTTGTTTGTTTACATCCAAGCAAACCTTCTGCGTGCAGTGAGTCACGACAGTAGACGTGTCCTCACCATACATGAGTGAACTTTAAAGCCATTATTTTTACAAACTGTGCTGAACATGGTGCTGTTGTGGTAGCATGTTAGCGGTGCCTGATTCTTCATTGTCTGTCAGTCATGGGTCACTACCACACTTCCACTTTCAGGGTTCTTTGATTATTGTTTTTGCATCCCAGCACAAATCATCGTCGTCAACAACAATGTGGGGTTTCAAATATGTAAAATCACAGTCAAAGTTTCCTCCTTCTCTTTTTATTTTTGCAGCAGTGAATAAAGTGCATGCTTTACTGAAAGAAACTGTGTGGCAAGGTGCTAATTATACCAAAGCATAAATGTCCTCCATTTTCTTTAGTCTCTACTTTTTTCATATCATAACGCTTCTTAGTGGGGAAAATGTGCATTACATTCCATTTGTACAGAAATAGTGATATTCTATTGTATTTATTTAAAACAAACAGGGTGCTTAAAGATTTAAAGAGGAAAAACAAGAACCACCAAATCTTCCAGTCAAATGTGGTATGTTTCATTTGTATTTATTTCCTGCAGCTGACACTTGAAGGTGGAGTGAAGCGAGTGACTTGCATGTTGAACTCACTGCCAGCCTGAGTTATGGTGCTTCTGTTCACGCCCTTTCCAAACCAAAGAATCTGTGACCATATTTTATTGTAATATCCCTTTTGTTAGTGTTTTCATCAACTGTACTGTGCTATTTAAATTTTGCCTCCACTGTAATGATTAAATGGTGACTCTCCAGTTCTGTCACACTTCCCTTGTCGTTGCTACTGTTTGACTTTGGCCTTTATTGGTTTCTTTGCTTTTTCCTGTCTTTTCAAAAGCAAATTCAGTTTTTGATTTAGTCAGCAACTTAAAGAAGTATAAGTACACACATACGCACGCACACACGACCCTCATCTTTTTTAAATATTCCATGTGAGACCACAGCGCGTAGGAGAAATGAGAGAGAGGGGGGCCATTAAAACAGACTAATAAAGTTATTGTTTGTAGTATATAGTGGCGATGAGGTGATACCATAGGGGTCAATCTTATTTGTTGTTTGTTTGTTTGTTTTATTTGCTCCTCTTTTTTTAATGTAGAGAAAAACAGGACGGGATGGCCAAAACCTCAAAATAATTAATAAAACCTGTCCTGGATTCTCCACAGAGGAACGACTTTGTCTTTTTGTTTGTGTCATAAAAAAAATGGTGCTGAAAAGAGAAAAAAAAAATTTTTGAAACTGTGTGTAAGTAATTTTAAAAAAAAATCCTGTTTCTGTAATATATAATCTTTTTTGAAAAGAGCTGCCCGACTCTTGTATTTCTTCAAACCACCCTCATCAGTACAGCTTTTTTGCCACTAGATGGCGCTGAAAAAAGGCTGTAACCACAGACACACAATCTCAGGGTCTGGAAAGCTGTATTTTCATCAACCATTCAGTCAGAGGGTTAGGGTTAGAGTTAGGGTTATTTATGCAAATCTACTTTCCTTTGTTTGTTTTTTTCTATTGTTATTTTTAAGGAAAACATGGATAGCTCTGATTTTTCTCTTTAGTTGCACTATTTAAATGTTGGTTTATGGTTTGTAAAACTTGTTAATTGCCTCTAGACCTAAACTGAATTTTAGGTCTGGTGTTTAAGAGAAAATAGTTTTGCTAGTTATTGTTTCGGCAGCTGCAGAAACATAACGGCCTTAAACAAGAAGCAAAAGACTCAGAAAAACAATGAAAAGTGAGGACGTTTGATGGTGTAGTGACAGCAACAACATTAATATCTAAAAAGATTTGCTGGTTTAAAATACAAATGTTCCAAAGTTACAGTTAAAACATTGCTGAAGTATTTATTAAAATATATTTACATGTGTTTGGCACAAGTTCACAGTCAGATTCATAAAATGCAATTTACAGCAATCATGATCAAAGACCCAGTAAAAGGTAGAATATCCCTTTAATGACTAAAGAATTATGAAGAAACTCGCCTCCTAGTGGTCTTCTTCGGTATGACAGGCTTTTGACTTAACCCATGAAAAGTCCACCTGCAGCAACAAAGGTAAGTTTTAGCACCAAATCTTCACTGTTCAAAATTGTAATTGTGGTTTTTAAACTTCACTTAAAATGAATAACATTTTTTTTTATTCATTATCCAAAAACGGAGGTAAACGCTGGAGGAGCCGTGAATCAAACCGTACCTGACACTTCGATACTCGCTCCTGTGACGTACCGAGAGTCATCAGAGGCGAGAAAGGCACAGACATCAGCGACCTCTAGAGGAGAACCGAGAGAAGAACATGTCAAGAGCGTGACAACGTCACGGACATCAAATCAGATAAACGAGGAGGAGCAGGAGGAGCAGGAGGAGCAGGAGGAGACAGGAGGAGACAGGAGGAGACAGGAGGAGACAGGAGG
Organism: Brachirus orientalis; assembly: GCA_016785285.1. Taxonomy (NCBI): domain Eukaryota; kingdom Metazoa; phylum Chordata; class Actinopteri; order Pleuronectiformes; family Soleidae; genus Brachirus; species Brachirus orientalis. The sequence goes on from JAFBJR010000119.1 coordinate 492,211, forward strand.
AGACAGGAGGACAGAGGAAGCATCAAGAAAGGAAAGTCTTTTTAAGTGTTTTATGAAAATTTTTCATCCTACTTCAAATTGTTTATTTCACAGTTGGGAAAATCATTTAACTGCTCAGCTATTTAAAAAAAACAGGTACGACAGAGACTGAAAACACTGTTGTTGTTGTTGTTGTTGTTGTTGTTGTTGTTGTTGTTGTTGTTGTTGTTGTTGTTGTTGTTGTTGCTGTTGCTGTTGCTGCTGTTGCTGCTGTTGCTGTTGCAGTGAAAGTTGATCCGTTGTGTATATTAACTCACCTGCAGGTTCACCCATTCTTCCCATCGGTATCAAGGACTTCATCTGAAACACAGAGGTAAAATAAATCTTCACACCTTCACCAAACTCTTTCCACTGCTAAGGCAATAAAACATGAATCCAGTACAGATGATATTATGTATTTCTGCTATTTATTGCATACTCATGTTTTGTTATTTGGTAGCAAAGGGAAAGCAAAGCTTTTCTTTATATGTGAAAAGAGCCTTTAAAGTCTACTGTGACTCTTTGTGTTTAACTCAGGTCGAGTTTCAGGTCATGCATTATAGTAAAAACTAAAAAATAATTTGAATTTAAACTGTATTTTATCATGAATAAATACATTTATTTTGGATTTTTCTCTTTAGCTTTATTAAAATGTCCTTTTTTTATCAAGTGAAATGCACCAAAAAAACGATTAATGACTACTAAATTAACCATCAAGTATTTTGATAATCAATTAATGGGTTTGAGGGTTTTTTTATAAAAAACATTCTGTCAATATAACAAAAAAAAAAACATTGAAGCTGAATAATTTTGAATCTTACTTCATATCTGATCCTCAAGTGTGCATGTGTGTGTGTCTGTGTTGTACCTTGGTTATGACCTTCTCTGGAACTTTGTCCGTCATTGGAGTCGATATAAATCCTGGTAGGATGCAGTTACACCGAATCCCAAACCTTGAGGAAGGAGCAGTGTTGTTTTGGTACTGTGTGTGTGCGTGAGTGTGTGTGTGCGTGAGTGTGTGTGTGAGTTGTCCTCAGTCAGACTCACCTGCTCAGCTCTTTGGCAGCAGTTCTGGTTAAACCCTCCACTCCAGCCTTAGAGGAGGAATAATTCACCTGTCCAATGTTTCCCACCTACACACACACACACACACACATCAGCGACCTCTAGAGGAGAACTCAGAGAAGAACATGTCACCAACGTGAGAACGTCATGGACATCAAATCAGACAAACAAGGAGGATTTTTATTTTGTCAGCAGCCTTACTTCAACATCAACATCTGAACGACGATTTAACAACTTTTGTATCAGGTGCTGGAATTTTGTGGCTTTCAAACCACCTGTGATTCCAAGGACTTTATTTTGAAAGGCCTTATATTCCTTTAAAAAAAATGTATGTAACATGATTAAAATCAAATCAGTTTTATTTGTGTGCGGACAAATCACAACATACATTATCGCGAGGCACTTTGCATCAAAAGTCCATGACTTTACAATATGACAATAGGAAAAGAGCTGAGACTGTCAGACGTGCTGGTGTCTCACCTTCCCCACGATGCTGCCCACACTAATGATGGATCCTCTGGACGCTCCACAGGACACCAGGGCCTGAGCAACAGCCTGTGTCACCAAGAAGGAGCCCTGGGGACAAACAAATATCGTGGGTTTGATTCCCGGCTCCACTAGTGTGCCTGGCAGCGTGACAGATATGTGACAGATATGTTGTATGAACGTGTGAGTGAATGGAGCAGCTTTGACAAACGTTCTACGGTTTATAAATACACACAGGTGAACAGAACCAGACAAAGTACATTGTAGGTTTTGTCAGATCTACCGACCTTCAGGTTGACCTGGATGACCTTGTCGAACTGCTCCTCCGTCATGTTGAGCAGGAAGTTGTCCTGAGTGATGCCTGCTGCGTTCACACACACTGACGGAGGCTGGAAGTAACGAGTCTGCAGAGACGGGAAAAGATAAAGGATGAGAAAAGAAAAAGACAAAGACGGGTTTAGACAAGTGTTGCAGCTGTGTAACTTTTGGTGCGTTTGTGTTCTTGTTTTTTGGTTTGTTGTTGTTCTTATTTTGCTGAGTGCGGGGTAAAAAAAACCAAACATGTCATGTAAAACTGTCAGACCTGACTTAGGGAGTGCTTGTGTATATACAGCAGTAGAGCAGGGGTGGGTGGAGACAAGAAGCATTTATACCATCAAAGTGCTGAACGACCGAGTTATCGGAGCAGTAGAATTCACTTCTGAAACTTTCTGTGGACACTTGTTTGTGTTTTCAGTCAAACTCCAGCCTGTCCGCAGTCGTCTCAGTGCACTAGCTCAGTGCTGTTGTTGGCTCCGTCTGCCTTGACTTAAAACTCATCACTTCCTGTGCGCAGTGCAGCAGTGTCACCAGGCGACACAGAGAGTCATGTGGAGCTGAGAGACTTAATTAGCTCTATGGTTTAAATGTTGTAAACAAGTTTTAATATTCACACTTTACAGTTTTAACAGGAACACCGTGTAACACACACACACACACACCTGAATACTTGTGACCAGCTTGGAGATGCTCTCCTTTGACGTGACGTCCACCACGGTTGCCATGTGACCCTGACCTTTGAGGTCACTCTTCAGGCTCCCCAGTGTCTGATTGGCCGACTCCTCACTGATGTCAGCAACCACCACAGACGCGCCCTCAGAGGCGAAACGCTGGCACACAGCCCGTCCAATCCCACTTCCTCCTCCTGCATGACAGAGAAGTTACAGGACACTTGGAGTTCCTCTCTGACACACAGGAAGGAGAGTGTCAGCACAGAGGCTCAGGCCTCATCATACTTCTATTCACACTAAAACATATCTGCTTAATTCATTTAAGAGATTTTGACTTTAGCTGCATTTGTTTATCTATCTGTTAACTTTGCAAGATGAAGTGTATAGACACCGTGGGAAACTGAACGACCTGATTTCTCTAATTAATTATCTCTGTTTTAATCTGTGTTTATTTCTTCCTGCCAAAAAAACAAACAAACCAGAATTTGATTGTACTTGCCTCATCTCAAAGAGCATCAACTTCATTACAGCACAATGGCATGATGTTGTTGTTTGTGCATGAAAATTAAATTTGTATTTGATTTGCACAATGAAATACCTAAAATATATAAATAAAAAGAGACAGTACAAGGAGGGTTAAAAGTCCACTTAAAAATGTACAGGAACTTATAATGTATTATTGTTATTTATGTAATTAATAGTTTGTAATCAATGTAGTCTGGACATGACGTGAAAAGTTAAGATCAAAATTAAGGTGTAAAATTGTGACCTTGAATTCATATAATTTGGTATTTCTTTCATTTATCGTTTAAATTACCTTGACTGGTGTCGTCATGTTACTGATTTGTGTAAAATGGATCAATGTGGTTGAAATTTTAGCTTCCAGCGTTGACAGAATCGAATTAACTGCGTCAAACTTCAGCAATAAAACTTAAATGTTAATTTAAACTTCAGATGTAATGACTTGGTTTAATGGGAAACTGACACTGACGCGTATAAAGTTAAACGAAACCTTAAAATATAATTTGATAAATAGCGAAAAATACACGTTGTCTGTATTTATTTATCCACCGAAATACGATGAAAATGTGTTCGAACGTAAACATACCAGTAACTAGTGTCAACCTTGATATGAGTCTTGTGGCCGCCGCCATGTTTGTTTTCTTCCGTGTTGTTGTAATCTTCGGTTGCTCCACTTGTTGGCGCCAAAACACAATGTGATTTGGTGTGGTTTTATTTTAGCTGAGTTGCAAAAAGAATTTTCATTGCATTTTATAAATATACAGTTGTCTGACGAGAGCAGAAATTCCACTATCGTTCAGTACATGTGGGCGTAACATGCACGAAGATGCAGTAAAGCCCTGTGGCCACCGGAAGGTCTTTTGTGAGAGCATTACAAGTATTTCCGATTAAAACTACCAAATTAAAAGTGTATCGCTTTACGAGTGATAAATTATGAATTGGGGTTCAAAATGCTACATCATTTGTTTCAAAGTCTCTAAAAAGAACCCAGAAAAACATTAATCAAAGAGAAATGTTTATTTAAAACATAGTTAAAATCGCGTTTTCTCCCGCAAATACATTTGTTGGTAGCGTCTTCCTACAAACAAGGGAGAACAAACCGCCGACTGATTGATCTGAAATAAAGTGGCTTGTTCTAGTTTGACGCTGAGCCCAAACTGGTTTACTTTGAAATCTGTTGCCGGAATTGCTGTTATAACAAATATATCTAACTTTATACTAGGGGCTGCAATTGCTCGTTGTGGCCACGAGAGGGCAGTGTATATAGTAAAATCATCTGTTATAAGACACAGAAGTATTTCCGCTGATGACGATCAGATTAAAAATACATTTGCCTTTTCAATGACAGGTTGTAGATTGATATTCAAAACGATAAATTTTTGTTTCAAAACGTGTCAACGCAAACTTGAGGTCTGTGGTTTGGCCATCAAATCAAAACAAATAAAAATAAATAAATAAATAAATAAATAAATAAATAAATAAATAAATAAAACCGATTTATAGAATTCCCAATTGCTTATTAAAAAAACTTTAATTTAATATTTATTTTCAATGACTGTTGACATTTACTTTATTAAGCGTAATTAATCATTTGGGTCCAAAGGATAAATATAGTTTAAAATAAAAAGTTTTGATTAATGTCAGAGGAAAACGAAACAGGAAGGAGGTGGTTGGCGCAATCACTGATGTGCGCAACGCACCTGCGTGACATCTCCAAACCTGGATACAAACCACAGCAGCTTTCACAGTGAGCAGATCGCAGAGGCCCATAGTCTGTGTGGGGTTGATTATTATTATTATGAACCCAAAGAGGCAGACGGTAAGACGTTTTGCAATTCTTTGCTGATGTAAAGTGCCTTTTGGCACAAATTGTCGATGGTGCGCTGCCACCGCGGGCGCACAATTTGTTTGTAGTCTGACGCACATGTTATTTATGGCCCACGTTTGAGTTGCAGGGTATTTGGTTTAAAATTATCTGCTAACTGTATACAGGTATTTTCGTCTAAAAGAAAATAAAAGAAAAGAAGAACTTCCTGGGTCCGACTTAAAGTCATTTCACGTTTTTAATCGCTCGTTATAGATCGGGACTGAAATGCAAAATGGTTCGTGTTCGAACACGTAAACAATGTTTTGGCTAACGTAGATGTTTACGTTTAAGCTGCTCAGCAACCAAAACCTTCATCAGCAACAAGTGTTTCTCGTAAACTAGCCTGTCATAAATACAGATGTTTTATTTTGAAATCTACTACCGGAATTACTGTTATAACAAATATATCAAATTTTATACTAGTGCTGCTAGTACTGCAATTGCTCGTTGTGACCACGAGAGGGCACTGTATATAGTAAAATCAGCTTTTACAAGATATAGAAGTATTTCCCCTCAAAACTATCAGATTAAAATTACTTCCGCATTTTGAACGAGACAACAGTTCGGGGTTAAAACGCTACATTTTCGTTTCAAAGCGTCTAAAAAGTACCATAATCAACGTCGACAAAAGCACAGTGTTTATTTAAAACACCATTAGTTAAAATTAAGCTTACGATTTAATAATCTCTCGTAATGTTACGTCCGTTGACTACTAATGTTTTATTTTTATATTTTTTACCGAAAACGTCTATTATGTAAATATATAGTCGGCTTTATAGCTTTACATTCACCAATATCATCGATATTGACATTATTTATGTACATGTTCAGGTAAGATTTAAATTTCTGACAAACTGCAGAAAAGCAAGTGGAGTAGATTTATGTCCTGGAATAGGAACAAAGAAAATACAAGTGTACGTAAATAATTAAAAGAAGTGTACCACGTTTTTCTCAATCTCACGTCTGAAAAAAAATAAACGAAAGAATGAAAACTTCCTGGGTACGACTTAAATTAATTTCACATTTTTAATCGCTCGTTATAGATCGGGACTGAAATGCAAAATGGTTCGTGTTCAAGCATGTAAAACATGTTTGCCTAACGTAGACGTTTACGTTTAAGCTGTTCAGCAACAAGTGTTTCTCGTAAACTAGCCTGTCACACATACAGATGTTTTATTTTGAAATCTACTGTAGGAATTGCTGTTATAATAAATATATCTAACTTTATACTCGTGCTGCAATTGCCCGTTGTGACCACGAGAGGGCAGTGTATATAGTAAAATCATCTTTTATAACATGTAAGTTTTTCCGGTCAAAACTCTCAGATTAAAATGACTTCCGCATTTTGAACGAGACAGCAGTTCGGGATTAAGACGCTACATTTTCATTTCAAAACGTCTACAAAAATTACCATATTAAAAAAATGTTTTGGCTAACGTAGATGTTTACGTTTAAGCTGTTCAGCAACAAGTGTTTCTCGTAAACTAGCCTGTCACACATACAGATGTTTTATTTTGAAATCTACTGTAGGAATTGCTGTTATAATAAATATATCTAACTTTATACTCGTGCTGCAATTGCCCGTTGTGACCACGAGATGGCAGTGTATATAGTAAAATCATCTTTTATAACATGTAAGTTTTTCCGGTCAAAACTCTCAGATTAAAATTACTTCCGCATTTTGAACGAGACAACAGTTCGGGATTAAGACGCTACATTTTCATTTCAAAACGTCTACAAAAATTACCATAATCAAAAAATATTTTGGCTAACGTAGATGTTTACGTTTAAGCTGCTCAGCAACCAAAACCTTCATCAGCAACAAGTGTTTCTCGTAAACTAGCCTGTTACAAATACAGATGTTTTTGGAACTGTTACAACAATTACATCTAACTTTACACTAGTGTTGCAATTACTCGTTGTGACCACGAGGGGGCAGTGTATATAGTAAAATCATCTGTTATAAGATAAAAAGGTATTTCCGGATCAGATTACTAATACGTTCGTCTTTTTAATGCAAAATTGTTCGTGTTCAAGCATGTAAAATATGTTTTGGCTAACATATATGGTTACGTTTAGTATAGTCATTAGCCAAATACTTTATCAGAAACAACTGTTTCTCGTAGTCTGACAAATACAATGTTTTATTTTGAAATCTATCGCCGGAATTACTGTTATAACAAATAGATCTAACTATATACTAAAGCTGCAATTGCTCATTATGACCACGACAGGGCAGAAATCGCACCGTCATACTGTACTTGTAGTCGCGACACAAATGTAGATGTAATAACGCCCTGTGGCCACCGGGGGCAGTGTATATAGTAAAACTCATCTGTTATAACATATAGCCATTTCCCGTCAAAATTATCAGATTAAAATTACTTCCGCATTTTTAGTGACACAGCGGTTCGGAGTTAAAAACGCTACGTTTTCGTTTCAAAACGTCTTAAATAAACACTGAATCCTTGTCAACGTTGATTATAGTTATTTTTAAACACCATTAAAATTTAAAATTGCTTACGTTTTCCTAGTCCCTCGTAATGTTTCGTCTGTCGATTGTTAATGTTTTATTTTGATATTACTTAAAGAAAACGTCTATTATGTAAATATATAGCCGGCTTTATAGCTTTACCTTCACCAGTATCATCGATTAATTAAAAAAAAAAATAACCAAAGTCAGTGAAAAAGATGGAAGTAGTTTATTTCTGTACAGATGTTCAGGTGATATTTTAATTTCTGCAGAAAAGCAAGGCTGACAACTGGAGTAGATTTGTGTCCTGGAATATGAATAAAGAAAAAATAAAAGGAAAAACAGATTTTTATTTTTTTTTAATTTAAGGATGAAATAAAATGTGCTGAAATGTTGAAACTGTAAATTCAGTACAATCCTTCAGTTACTACAGCTAATCTGTGTTTATTTCATAGACTACAACTTAAAAGCTTTTCATCACTTTCAGAACTATGAAAACAAAATAATCTCCATTCAAATTCCTCCTAAATAAATAAACAGAATAGTCATAACTCAAGCCATAAAGTTTCAAAAAAAATTATACACACATTACCTAAATCACAACTCTTTTAGTAGTACCACCAAAACAAACAGTGCATTATTCAGAACATTTAACCTGCCTTGCCCGTATAATGTTAAATAAAACATTTCAACCAACCAAAGACTTGTTTACCTGCCATTATCTAATTGAATTCATAGTTAAGACCTTAGAAACATCAAATTACTGAGTATTTTATCCCACCAATAAAATCTTCCTTACTCAAAACAGCAGACATTTTTCTAGATTTCAATGGCCAAGTTACTGTAAAGACATGGCCAAAAAAGCTTGACCTACTTTAAATAAAAACACCAAATATGAAAAACTATTAAGTTTTTTTGTCTCGTAAGTCTGAATACCAAGAAAAAAAAGACCAGGATGTTTTATGGGCAGGGGTAAGTGGACAAGATGTGTCCTCACAATTTATTAGCAGATTGGTCACAGGATGAGAAAAAGCAACACATTTACAAAGAAATGAGGGGAAAACAGGAACGGCTTACACAGAAACAGAAATACTTACTATCAAACTCATGTGTAATGGTGTCACATTTCTATACAGTGGCTAAGTGTTTTAGACAAGTACATGAGAACACAAGAATGCAGGAAAATAGTACATATAAGTTATGCAGGTGTTTGTCAGCTTCTCTGTATTGCATGCATTGTTTTCTTCTGAACCAAGGTGCTTCTGCGTGCAGACTGATTTTTCAACGCCTGCGTCAAAACTATGAGGGACTTCACAAGGCTGCGGTGCTGCATCATACACTTTCACACTAACACACACACACACATTTTCCCCTGTAACTCAAACAAACAAAAAAAAACTCAACAAACCACAGCTCCACCCATACACCAGTTCATCGTTCCCACAATGAGGGATAAGTAACTCCATAAAATGCTTCTTTATAAAAGAAAAATAGATATTTATACAACTGTACAGCACAGGGACAGGGAGCACGGTGAGAAGGGAAATTATCTCCAGAAATAAGACAAGATTCTGGCTCTAGCACCTTAATCCCTCCAACGCATGTGGTTCTCTTCTCCTTTTATCTGTGGGAGAAGGAACATCCCTCACTCTGCCCAACGAGGCCAGTTCAGAGAATGGATAGGACTTTACACAAGTCTTTTATGATCCATTCATTCATCCATTTATCCTCCACTAGTGTGTCCAGGACTGGATGAATGAGCTGAGTGCAAAGAAAAGCCCCGCCCCCTTGGTCTTTAGGTAAGACGCTTCATGATGTGTTGTTTTCATTCCTCTCAGCAGCTCTTCCACAGATTCAGTCTTCTCGGCGGGAAGCAAATTCCAGAGGGTCCATCACATAATCCTTCAGACGTGAAAACCCGCCGCTGTTTCTCAGCCGGAGTCCGAGTCGCTCGTGTCCGATGAGGAGGAGGAAGATGATGACGAGGAGGAGTCTGAGGAGGAGCTGCTGGCGCTGAGACGTGACGGCTGAGTGTGGGTCTCAGCTGCAGGTTTATCTGCTGCACCAGAAAAAAATACAGTCAAGAATGCATGATTTAGAACAAACACACATCAAATAAACAACATAAAAACCATCATTTCAAGACAGTACAACACAAACAAGTGGCACATTAAGGTTGAATATGTGGAGAAAAGTATTATTCAACTGTTATTGCTTTTTATATTGTTTTATAGCTTTTGAAAAAAAATCATGTTTTAGATATTCACATAATGGTTATTGTCTCCACCATAGAGGTTACACATTTTAGATCACGGTTGTTTGATTTAGTTTAACAATTAACTAAGGGCCTTTTGAATTTGTTTAAGTTTGAAAAGTTGTGTATTAAGAGAAGGGCGCAGTTGATATAATAACTGACAAAGGTTTGATGCTGGTCCCCTCCAAAATAAATAAAATAAAAGCCTGATTTGATCTTCAAATGACATGTCAACTCTTCATTTAGCACAGATGACACATCTTTGTTAAGGAATTAAAAAAAAAAAAAAAAAAGTATAATCAGCACCATCTTAATATCAAAATGTTCTGTGTTTCCCACTGTGTTCTTTAAAAAAACATGTATGTGAGTGACTTACGTTTGGTCTTTGGAGGCTTCTTTCCAGAGTTGAGCTGACCACTGACGTCCATCAGCCTTCTCTCCAGCTCCAGCTGCTTCTCAAGAGCGAGCTCTTCACGTGACTTTCCAGCACTGTTCTTACTACTTGCTACATGCAAACAGACAAAAACATGACTTAAGGACAATGTTTAAAATATCAAATATCAATTTTTTTCACAAGACTCTGTAAAATATTCTAGATTTTAAATATTATCTTTTACAAAACTCAAAAAGAAAACATCTGAATAGAAATACACATACAATGATCTTGTGACCTTTGTTCTACTTACCATATGGTTTTCGAGGTTTTTTCCTCAGACACGTCATGACGTATCTCTCCAGCTCCCGCAGCGTCGATGGCTTCAGTGTTTCAAAGTCAATCTCAATCTCCTCAGGGTTGGTGTCTCTGAGTGAGGGCTCGCGGGACTGGATGATGTAAACAACACGGCCCAGCTTCTCACCAGGCAGCTTGTTGATGTCCAGGCTGAGCTGACGCTTCTCGTCATACGACATGGGTGTCGTCTCCTCCTCTTCGTCAGAGTCAAAATGACTCACGATGGGGGTCGGGAGCGGCTGCGGTGTGCTAAACATCATGCTGCTCTTTTTGGTTCTGATGGGAGGAGAGACACAAGATAAAAGCATGGTCATATGAAAGTGAACATGAGTGAAATGTAACTGACTAATCTTTTTAAAACATGGTACAGTCTGTTTGACTGGGTGTCAAGAGACAAGCAATTTTCATGGCACTGTAAAAAAAAAATTTGTGGGGCATGTTTCTAATGCTGCGACTAACACATCATACAACACATACTTTCAGTTCCAAAACTGTCCACTCGGTGCCAGTACTCACTTGCTCTTGTTGTTTTTCTTGCTTGGTGCTTTCTTCATCGGTATCACAGGACAGCCCACTCCACCTCGGCTGCTTTTTGTTTTTGGAGTCTTGGTTAGTTTTGGCGTTTTGACTGGTTTAATAGGCAGTAGCTCTTCCTCTATCCTCCGATGCTTCTCCTTTTCTACCTTCTTCTTCTTCTTCTTGTCTTTCTTCTCTTTCTTTTTCTTGGGCTTGACAATGGGGCCCTGGGAGAGAGCTGTGAGCTGCTCGTGCACAGCTTTTAGCTGACAGGAAACAAGTGAAATGAAAGTGAAAGTGAAATGTCATGAATGAAATTACAGAATGGAAATCAAATGGCTAAATTAAAACACTCTAGTCAGTACATACCTGTTCTTGCAGTTCTGCCAAACGATTTGCTCTTTCTTCCTCCGAGTCAGAGCTAGGGCTGCTCTCACTTTCTTCACTTTCACTGCTGAGCTCACTTTCTGATGAGGATGAAGAAGAGGAGGAGGAGGAAGAGGAGCTGGGCGGTGCTGGTGGCTCATCTGGCATCTTAGCAAAACAGAACTCAAAGACATCCTAAAAAGAAAGAAAAATAATGTGTGAGAATCAGTTGAAAGGAAAAAATAATGGTTTGATAATTGATTGACTCAACTGAAACAGAAACACTACCTGGAGTTTTCTGGCCATGGCCACCACATCATGGTCAGGAGGGTTGTACTTGTAGCAGTTGGAGAACATCAGTCGAACATCAGCTGAAAACTGCTGGGCATCACGATACTCTCTGCTGTCCATCTTTTGCTAAAAAGTGAGAAGCGATTTTAGCTCAACTCGACATTTCAGAATAACATAAAAATGTCTGGGATTTTAAGTGCAAGCCAAAATAAACCATGAGCTTTTTAAATAATTGAGTTTAAGAAACACTTTTAATGCAACTTCCATCTTTGATCAAGTGCAACCTATAGTTTTCAAAGATCATATGAGCACTATGTCACAGCTGTGGCCTATTTTCATTCTACACCTGCACCGGTGCCTCCGTGCTGGAAACATTAACACCATGCTCCTTTACAACTGACGGCTCTGTTTTTCTTTACCTTTATGGTGCTGAGGTCCATGGGCTGCTTGATGATGTCATGGTAGTCATGAAGACCAAGTGACGTGGCATCGACAGGCTTGTAGAACGGCCACGCGTATGCTGCATGCTTCTTTGACAACAGCTCCTTCAGGACTCCACTGCAGTAGCGCAGCTGTGGACTCAGTTTGCTGCGACGCACTGGTGGAGGCACAATAGAGTCTGGCAAATCTTTTTTTGGAGGCTTGATGGGGCGGCCACTTACTCCTCTTCTGCTGTTTGCCGCTGCTTTGGCATCCATCATGACTGTACCATGGCCCATTCCCATTCCCATGTCCATGCCAATCCCCATTCCCATTCCCATCCCTATTCCCATCCCCTGGCTGAGGCTGAGACCTTGGTTAATCCCGAGGGCAGAGTTGTGGTCCATCCCAAGAGAAGTCAGGGTGAGTGGAGAGTTGTGTCCATCGCCCATCCCCAGGCCAATCCCACTGACGCCCATTGTGCTCATAACCGGCATGGCTACAGTGGTAGGAGTGGTTGTGTCCGCCTTCCTCTTCACACCTTTTTTCTGTGATTGCAGAGAAGGAGACGGTGGATCAGAGTGGGGTGTTATGTCTGCTTTCCTCACCAATTTTCCCTTTAAAAAATGCCTGTCTTACTAAAATAAAACACAATTACCTTGGCAGTGGGTTGTGTGGGAGGTAGACTGGTGATGGTGGGGATGTTTTGTTCAGTTGGAAGCATGGGCAGGAAGCTCTTGCTCACAAGTGTTTGTGGAGGGGTAGAGACAATGTAGTCAGGGGTTTCTGGAGTGGGAGGCGAGTACGCGGACTGAGAGACGGCTGGGACCTGATGAGCTGTCGTTACTCCTCCAGAGACTGAAAGAAAGAAGAGGCAGATTCTGAATAAATATACAAACATTCTGTAAAACTGATTCATGCTCATATGTATTATAATACTGTATGTGGGTTTTCTGTTATTTCGGTTATTTTTCTTGCAGCCAGTGCTCCCTGTATTACCTCTGCCTTTTCTGCCAAGTTTGGCTGGTTTGCTTCTTGGGGGCGGTGGAGGTAGCTCCAATTCCTCCTGGGGCATCTGGGCAACTTTCTGCAAGAATGCTTTCTCCAAAGACTGAGCCATCAGGACAATGTCATCTGTCGGCTGCAGAGCAGAACATTTGGAAAAGGAGTTACAAGAGCATATAGGTCAAGTTTTACCTGAAAAAGCAGTCACTTATGAATCCAGCGAAAATAAGTAGCAAGAGTATTTCTTCTTTTTAAAAACTCTGGCTGCACTTTTGTGACATCTAACATCTTAAACTTTTGCTGATTCCTGGAGGAACTTGGACTTACTCAGAATCACATCCATGTTTTTCCTCACATTGATAAAAGGCCTCTCCGTTAAAAATATTTTCATTGTTATCCGTTAATAAGGAAGTTTCAATCTACAATTAACTTCCAACTTTTACTCGGAGGGAAAAAAACATCTTTGATTACAGAAATTGACCACTCTGGAAAAGAAATAACACTTCACACATTGTTGCCTAGCCCTACTGGCACAAAATGCTATCTTGGATCCCATACACACCCTCTTACCTTGTTATAAATGTAGCAGTTGGTAAACATGGTGTTGAAATCCTGCATACACTCACTGGCACTGCGGTAGTAGTTATTTTCAAGTCTCTTCTTAATTGTGCCCATGTCCATGGGGGTTTTAATGATCTTGTGATAGTCCTGGAAGAAAACAAATATTTTCAGGTCAGAAAACAAAGCCTATTCAGGCATAAAAACTCAAAAAAGCTAGTGTTTGTAACACTTAATATATTTATTTAATAATTGATATGACATAGTAAGGTAGTGGATATAAAATAGATACATGTAATGATTCATCTCCACAATGGTGATGAAATTTAGTGGAAGTGGAAGAGTTAAACCTATAGCAAATGTATTTCAAAGCACCAGTGAAAAATTATTACAACACAATGGACTTATGTCTGAAAAAGGCTTTTGTCTCCCTCCCTAACCCCAGGCAGTAACTGTGACAAATGGTTGTTGATTAGGCATTTTGTTTTGTTTGACTAATGCACAAATCCACACTCACTGGCAAGTTGAGCTTGACTGCATCTACAGGTTCATGGAAGGGCCAGGCAAAGTGGTGCCTCCACAGAGACTTAAGCAGGACTTTCTGCAAAAACTGAAGTTGGTTGGTCATCTTCCCCTGGCGGTTGGGGTCTTTCACAGGGGGTTGTGGGGGTCCCAGAGGGGTCACATGACTGATGGGAGGCATCCCAGGACTTTCAAAGCCCTCATACAGCAGTGATGGTTTTCTGATGCGTTTTCCAGCCATACCAGTGCCCTGGTCCAATGGTGCAACTCCCATTATGCCCATGTCAACCCCAATGTGGGCGCTGCAGAGAGTTGAACAAACAAGTTACAATCAAACAAACAAACAAACAAACCAATGAGCTGTGTGAGAACTGAGACCTTGCAAACATTATTCTGCCAGAAAATAAGTCCTAATGGAACTTCACGTTCCAACAGACTGGGTTTATATACATAACACATTTTAGTCATGTTGTATGGGTTTAGGTTAAGATGAAAAGTGTAAGACATATATAGAATGTCATGAAAGCACACAGACAGTTTGATTGATTGTGCCTTCTGAGGCAGAACATCTTCAAAGTCATTAAAGGCACACCAAGACCAACTATGCCCACAACAGCCAAACCATCCCATCAATGTGCAACCTTACAGCAACAGAAACGCATGTCCATACATGCTAAGGGACTTTTTGTGCAAGCTGTTTATCAAAATGGACATATATTAAGAGAGACTTAACAGAATTTCAAAACATAGTCATTTTAATAGAGCTAGGTGCACTGAGGTTAAACAGAGGAATACCTATATAATAATTATCCTTTATGACTTAGGGTTAGAAAAGGAAACAATTCTTAGTTTCCTTTTCATTAGGGTAACTTTTCCTTAGAATGGGGAAAATCTTTGGCCTGGGGAAGGAGCGACAAATTAAATTGAAACGTTTTATAAATTGACTGCCAGCTATTTTAATTATCAGTTAGACCCTTTAATGCAATATTTACTCATTTTCTACTTCATAAATGTGAATCTTTCATTGTTTCTTTGCTACTTGATATGAAATAGAAAACTGATTCTCTTTTTTGAGGACAAAACAACCAGATGCTTGATTTTATATATATATATATATTATTGATTTGAAGCCCTACTATTAATCTCTGACCAGGCCAAACAGTCACTAGACTAGAAACATCAAAGTTGACATCAAACATCAAATGTATCTTAAAGCATTAACTATTTATCTTATAGTGTCATCCTAATATTCATTGGCTTTTGTCCTACCAAAAACAATTATCTGATATACTCACAAGCATATACTAACCACGCAAATCCCCTTCACAAGGCAAGCACAAGTCACACATTCTTTACATTACTCAGTCCAGCTTCAAATGCACAACTCCCAAACCAACTGGGAGGATGGACATTACAACTACTTCCTCCTCTGCTTTTACCTCACAGGCAGAAACTCCACCCACAACTCACAAAAAAAATCTCCTGAATGATAAAAGCACTGAGCTTCGGCTACTGTGTTATATTCTTGACTTTTCTAAATTAAATGATTATGACATGCCTAAAATTTTCAACCAATGGCAGTCATGATAAAAATATACATTCTATTATGCAGAGACGCATGACATCAGTTTTACTAGGGCTCTGTTGCCATTGGAATGCACTTAGTTTCCAGCAGGGCTTCTGTTGGCCTGTGAGGTCATAACAAAGATTAAGAAAAAATATTCAGCTCCATAACCGGGCTTCAAAAAAGCATTAATCACTTTGAAGTATGAGCAACACAAGACATAGTATTTCAATAGTTTTGCTTTAATCTGGCTTCTGAAACAGTATGAAGATGCAAAACAAATACCACCATGTTTGTTGACCCACTCACATTCACACCTATCACCTTTATGTGACTGAATCTAGATCAAGTTGACACATCGTGTGATGGGTCAGATGTGATGAACAAAAAAAAGCATGTTGGCATACTTGGGTTAAAAATTTAAACAGATTTAAGTGGGTCACATAAGACCTTGAGAATTAAATTGGGCCACTGCATTCTTCAGGCAACTACCTGGAAATGTGTTAAAATAACATCAAATGCCCATTTCATCTCTCAAGGATACGTAATAGAGTTTCATTTGAAATTCAATACATAAGTGTAATGTTCTAAGCTGACCTGACTTACCTTTCTAAACTACATAGTCACCTCCAGTAGTCTCATGTCCACAGGTGCAAACAACAAATACTAACCCCCCCTCCCAAAAAAATGCTGAATGCAGTGTGTGATATTCTCAAGCCCTCGGGGATTAGGTAGTATATGCAGACTATACAAACTTAAAATTACTTTTTAGTTGAACTTATCTTTTGAAATTTTTGAAGTTATGTTTGCATCATATTGTGAATAACAAATCACCTGGGGCAATCATCATTTAGCTGTGCATTCTTAGACCATGGTTGCACTCTGAAGACAGGACATAACAGTATTAACTCTTAATTTCAAGTTTGAGCAAAGCATTTTCAATGATGCAACTTTTGGAAACACATTAGAGTTAGTATACTTTATTATTAAAAAGGAATTATATACATCACACAATACAACTAAACAAAAAATTATATAGCGGACAAATGGGAGGAATTATTTCGTGCATAAAAAACAATGTCCTTTGAATGATGCAACTGATAAATCAGTTACGATGGCTAAAATGAAAAAAAAAACTTTTAACTTTTAAACTAAAACTTTTAAACCGCAATGAAAGCCTTTCCACACGCTTGAGTTGAGTGACACTGAGCGCTGTAACCAGGCAACCGATTGAAACACCCAGCACACATTGACAACCCAAGCCATTAAATTTACCTATTGACCCAGCTGGTCATGAACAAACACATAACTAATTGTGCTATGTTAGCAACAATTGTGTAAATACCACTGCTAGCTTCTTATTCCGGGCGCTGCATCCAAGCGTCGTTTTAACAACGATCATATCAGCCCTGAACGTCACATGACTACAATAACAAACCGACGAAACAGGCGCAAACAGTGGGCTTATATGCTATAAACCCTTATCAGACGACTTCATATTATCACATTTCTTCCGTGACGCGTTAAATCGCCACTTAAGGTTACCGCCAGTACGATGAATCCATTACTTTAGATTCGCACCGGAAGATTTGAAGCTAATGCTAGCAATGCTAACGCCTACTGCCGGGCAGCGATAGAGCGCCAAGCGGCAGAGGCGCTACGAAGATGGCGCCGGCATATTCCCACTTACAACCATCGGACATTTATGAATTCTCCACATAATTTTTGTGGCTTCCTCCTGCAGCACAATTCCACTGTGCCAAAGAGTCCACTTTATCCGTCACACGTAATAACGGAAAACACGGGGTGCCAGAATCGACAGTCAGGGGAAAAAAAACACGAACATGTTTAATAAATACTCCGTCTGGTGGAAAGTTGAGAGTCAATTTTACCGGTAGATACCTGTCAAGAGGCGGGTTAACAGCCATATCCATGAGGATGGATCCGGATTGCGATTAACCCTAGACTCAAACCAGGATCCGTCTCTGTTCGTCAATGATTCCGTTCCCCACCACGACGACCACCTTCCTGTGCGTTTCGTTGAAATGGCGACTCTGCGACTACACCCGTTCTTTTATAGACCAACAGTTCACTCTATTGGATAGTCCTCCCCAATATGTCCGCGCCCTCTGCGTTTCTATTGGCTACTGGAGATGCCCGTCAAAGTTTCCACACCCCTGCACGCAGAAGTTCCACTGACAGACTTTCGACCCAACCTATTCGCGAAGTTTGCCTGTCAATCAATCGAGATCCACGTTGCTGTTGGTTGAGTGTACCCAACACAGAGACGCTGCTTCGAACTGGTTCCTCATTGGATAGTGTACAAAATGGAGAAACACCAAAACCGCCATTCTACTTATCGTATTACATTACGTGAACGTGTGCAAAGCGGCAGCGGTGATTGGTCGAGCCGAGTGTAACGCGGGCTTCCAAAGCGAATACCAACAATCCAATTGGTTCTTCTACTGGGTCACGTGTAATCCTCAAGAGTCAGAGGCCTCTCCCCGATAGATCACCCTTTACCAGAATATCCGCATTTCTGTCTCACAACAGGCGCCCGGTCGCCATCTTGACGCACAGTGAAACCACAGTATTCAGTCGAAATATGTACAATATGGCGGAAAAAACACACATAAAACCTAAGAATAATGAAGTTCAGCCAAATATACATAATAAAATACCAAAACCACTGCTAATAAGAGCCTGGAATTCGGAACACAGTCAAATGAGGCCTCTATGGTCTCTAACACAAATGATTAACAAAGAAAAATCTCAAAATTTCAACTTAATATACAACACTGACGAACCAGACACAATTTATATCAACACAGCAAAGGCAAGAACTAACCATTCATACTATCACACACAATAACTAGCCAACCACTGAATGACACAGCAGTTTCTACCACTGATTTGAGGCCACGCCTGTAAAAATACGTTTTCTTCCAAGGTAGACAAAACACACAAATTAAATTTTAAATAACTAAATAAAGCTCAAATTATACATATTATACCGGACGTTTGAGGTTGTAAATGACTGATTAAAAACGAACTGTACCAATGACCAAGATTAGAGTTATCAAGACGACAAACCTTTAGACGTAATATATTTAAAGCAAAAAAAAAAATGACTGAAACTCCAAATTCCACAACCATACAAAGAGGTTACCTAATCACATGCGCCCATCCCCCAACCCAAGGTTACAGCTGCTCTGCAATGTCACTCAAATAAACGAAAGTAACAATTGTATCCTTAAAATAATGAGTATTGAATTACCACAAGTTTTGACAACTTAATTCACTAAAACAAAGTAAACGTTGTGTAAAAAAAAAAGTTCTGCAATAAAAATCCAAAAGAAAATAAATATTTTTCAAATATAAAAAAATCGAACTTAAAGTTAATTAATTATCGACTGGTAAATTCCAAATTAAAACGACACCTTTTCTTCAAATAATCTTCTTGTCTTCCAACTCGATACTCTTTAACCAACACATTTCCCTCCAATATGTCCGCCTTCTTCCACGATTCCCAGCACAGAGTGGGGGAGGGGAGTCATGTGACGAAATACGCCCAACCGCATTGTTAATCAAACTTGAACACGTGGCATTACGCTAAAGGCAAACACTCATTAAAACATATCCACACATGCATCCGTTCTCGCAAAACACACCCCAGTGTCCACGCGACACGTTATGTTTCGAGATTCATGCTCAGGTTTGAGAGTAGAGTTGAAAAAATATCCGAACAAAGAGCAAAAACGAAAACGCTCTCTTCCTTTGGTTCGCTGTGATTGGCCCGGCTTGATCACATGACAGAGACAACGTTAGTATCGTCGATGGTGCTGTTTTACAGCCTTCTTCACTGAGAACGTTTCCCTGTAATTGATCGATATAATCCTTCTTGGCTCACCCTGCTCCACGAGTAGTCTCAAAAGTGTCACCTGTAGCTGCTTCTTCGGGATGACCATTGCTCTCGGGCTCAGTGTCTTTTTCATTTCAAAGTGTGCGCATGCGTCTCAAACGAGCCTCAAAAGAAGTGCAAGAGGTTGAGCCAAAAGTCCCCCCCCCGAAAAATATTGCCTTTAAGTGCAAAGGGTGTTTGTCGGCTTCCACGTAAATAAATAAATTATTTAGTACAAATGTATCACTGTCTGCAGATAACAGACATCTGTTGTAAAAATGTATAACCAAGACCAATATCTGTTAAAATTTAAATTTAAATTTAATTCCGTGTTCTTATGTATTACTCACATAATTTCAGTGTAGAGCTCGTCTCAGACCAAAACAGCACCATGGTTTAAAACTGAATTGCACAGTGCACACGTTCATATGTTCATGGTTCTCTGTATAGTTGTGGCATATGTTCTTATATTTCATATATGTTATTCTGATATTTTAATTCCTATTCCCTCTATAAGTGTGGTTCTTGTAATATAAATATTGATCATGTGATTCTTTATACCTAAATATTGAAGTAGACTTTTCAGTAAAGGGCCTTGTTTTATAACAATCTTTGGAATACTTTGCTTTTTTTCTGCTGATTGCTGTTTCATATCATCATATCTGTTTGATGCCTTTTGTTTTTTGTCTTACTTAGATTACACTACATTGTCAAATCTAATATCTTTATTGTCACTGTTGCCAATCACATGTGGAAAATAAAAATAGTTATTCTTCCCAGAGATAAAAGATAAAAGTATACTTTTTTTTTCTTTTTTTTTTTAATTTATTTTTTGTTTGTTTGTTTCTTTTGCTCTTTGTTTCCTTTATTTGTGTGTGTGTCTTTGTGTATCTGACCTGCAGGAAAAGTCATTTTTGGTGGGGGTTAATGGAAGGAGGGAGGGTTGGGTGGATTACGTCAGAATCTGGCTTCTCTGACTCATCAGGAGAGCTCTCTCTCTCTCTCTCTCTCTCTCTCTCTCTCTCTCTCTCTCTGACACAGATAATAGTCTTACAGTGTGAGTCGTGAAGACACTTATTGATCTACTGTGTTCCATATCTCCTTGGTCACATTAAACATCATAATGAACTAAACCCAACCTTGACCCTTATAATAACAAAGTTTACCAACACCTATTCATATTAATAATGTTCCTTTTGAGAGCTGAAGATCCATCAGAATGTCCTCACCACACTGATTTCCAACCATAATTCTTTAACACAACCAGAGAATGACACATACATACACACATTCAACAAATGGTTGCCAATAAACCTCTTTCCACCACAACACCTATGTACTGAGTCAACTTGTGAATTTTATCAGTATCACTGTTTGCATAAAAACCACAGTGTCATAAAACACACTAAATTGTAAAATATATGTATATCTGGGATTCAATTCATTCACTTTTTTTTGTAACTACACAAAAGTCCCCTGGCAACTGATGACTATGTTTTGTATAGATATTTGTTTTGCGCATGGAATCAGTTTTTCATTTGCATTAATTTCATGTGCTTTACATAGTCTGTATGCAAAAACAACACCTGTATGTTTTCTGTTGTGTTGTTGCAAGGTGCCTATAATCTCTATTTTACCACCTTGCAAACATAATCATGTGATATTATTTCCTGATGAAACAAAAATGTTCAAATATAAATTTGGTCCTGAAAAAAAATGTACATTTATTTTTTTGTTGTATGCTTTTAAGACCCAAACATCCCAAACCAACAATATCATGTATTTCACTCTTAATATTATTGTATTTTTATTCTTACATTAATTGGTTTGCAAACTAATAAAATAATAAGATAGTGATGACAGGGCAGCTCACTGTTGTGAAGTATTTTATGGTGTGATTGTATTATAATATATATATATATATTAAAAATTTGAATTTTTGTCTGTTGTTGCATTTCATTTACCAGAAACCCAAAACTTATGACACAGGTGCTAACATTGTGTTGTTGCTGTTGTTGTTGTTTACATCATATATTTTCATAAGGCAGCTGAGGCAAAACTCACACTGTGAAACTTTCCACAGCTTTGACAACAGAAAGTGCTTAATGATGTAGTCATGCAAAATACTTGATATCTCACACTCTTCAAAAGACTAAGCAAAGAACCTGAGAACACTGACCTCCATAGATATAAGTACATATTACAACAACAACACAATCCAGCTACTGGACAGGACATTGCAGAGACAAAAGAAAATCAACAAATACAAGCACTGATAAGGAATAAAATAAACATGCATAATTATGTAAACGTAATCTGTTTGATAGCATTATGAGGGATGCAGCTGTAGATTACAGTTTGTGTTTTCTAAGCCAACTTCAAGTCAAAATAGAGTTTAAAAGATAAAGTGCAAGATTGATGCAACCTCAAAACTATGCAGAACTTATGAGCATTAAACAAAAGACAAATTTGAAAAAGAACATTTAAAATGGCAATAAATTAATTACATGTATATTTAAAAAAAACACACAAGTAACAATTGATCAAACCAACTCCTTTCTCAAATAAGGAATTATCTTTGATATCAATGGCTATTGATGAAAATATGAAATTCTTATTTAAAAAAAAAAAAAAAAAAAACAGTTCGAATGAGTTTTCAAATGCTTTAATGTGCTTTGTCACCACCTTGCAGGTTATCAAAATATATTGTGGTATGTTGCCATCTAGTGGCCATTGTATTTAGATGGAAGTCAAATCAATTCAGCCATAAATGTTAGAGTGGAGGCAAAGTTTTTCACACATTTAATCCAAATAATGCAAATCTGTTCATCATGGTTTTAGCATGAGGCAGTTTGTAATCCAAAGAAAGGGTAAAAATAAAAACGCTGAGGTCACCAGAGCATCTTCTAAACTAACAATGTTGTAATATTTCAAATGATGTATGTTACAAACAAAGCAACTGAAATAAAAATGTTGAGTCAAGTCACGAGTCTTGACAATTAGGTTTTAAGTGCTGACAAGCAAATTTATATCTGTACAGTTACAGCAGGTACACAGATATTTGGACAAAGACACACATTTTGTTCATTGTTGTGGTCTACAGACCATTTAGAATTTAGAATTTAAAGAAATTATAAGCTTTTTGCTTTTTTAGAATTATTGTCATGGGCTCAGAGTCAATTGTGCACTTCTAAAAAGCAGTTTCATGGCCAGATGTGGCCTGTTACCTCACTATTCCCTGTCAGACTAAGCAGATAAACACCCTAACATATGACATCAGAAACTCAGATTCTCTTTCAAATTCTGGCTCAAAACTCACCTCTTCAGACAGTTACTTACTCTCATAGACATGATTTAAGATTCACACTTTATATTCTCATCTTTAAAATGTTGGTGTGTTTATATGTTGTTCCTTTATTTTATTTATCTACACTTTCTCACTGAATTCAGTCACAAAGTGTGTCCAAGTGTGTCAATGCAAGTGAAGAAGGCCAAAATTGAGAAACAAAATAAGAGAGAAAAATCAGAGAGAAAAATATAAGGAGTGGTACATTTAAAAAAAAAAAAAAAAAAAAAAAGAAGGAATCCACTGGTAAACCCAGAAACACAAAAGGACCTGGAGGACCATGGAAGACAAGTAAAGTAGATGATCAGAGAATTCTTCTGTTGTAAAGAAAACCCCCTTTACAAGCGGAGAACACTCTTGAGGAGGCAGGGGTGTCATTTATCAAGTCTACTATCAGGAGTGTTAGAGTGCAAACTACTGTTAACACTCAACATCAGGAAAGATAGATTAGAATTTAATAGAAATTATCTTTAATCTAACAAAGATGAACTTGTAGCAGAATGATGGGAAGAAAGGAACAGCCCATGATCATCAGTCCAACATGGAGGAGGCAGTGTTATGACATGAGCACACATGGCTGCCAGTGGACCAGGCTCACTTGTGTCTATTGATGATGTGACTGCTAATAGAAAGAGGAGGGTGACTTCTGAAGGGGACATGATTATAATCATCTCTGCTCACATTCAGCCAAATGACGCAAAACATACTGCAAAAACACGAGCGTTTCTGAAAGTCATTCAATGGAATATTTGTCAGTGACCAAGTCAGTCACCTGATCTCAACCCATGATTAAGTATAACAGTGATATGCAGCACATGAAATTAACATTTTTAAATGCCCGATGTATTATATCAAACATATTTCCAAATATGTTCTACCTTGAACACTTTTATTCAAAGTGCCTCTGTTTCTGAACTGTGTGTGTCTTTGTCTACTTTTGGGAAAATGTAAAAAAATGAAAGAAAAAAGACCATATGGTCCTTTAATCTGTAGAAGAAAATGGTTTGTAATTACCAGTCAGCCACTGTAAACTGCATAGAAGAAACTGAATTTCATTACCTCCAGTGCATTTTATTCACCTCTTGTTTTGCTCACTTGGGGGCAGTCGAGATCTATCATTTAAATCTGTAAATGACTTGGCTCACCATACTGATGCGTTTAAAAGAAATCACATGATGATTTGGATTTGTTGTGGAAATGCCTGTGATTAACACCTGAGGTGCTGTTGTTCCACCCAAAAAACTTCACCTCAGCTCTGTTTCAGACAAATTACATCATTTTCCGATGTCATTCTGCTGTGGGAATCTGGCTGACCCTGTATAACCTTAACTTCTGACTGATTGCAAACTTGCCTAATAATGACAGTGTGCAGTAATATCTGCCATTTTTCTCTTTGAAGAGTAGAAATTAAATTTTGAAATATCATTCACTCTGTGCTTGCTGCTAAAATATGCAGAGATTACAATGTCTGGTCACTTCTGAACACACATCAGCTCCTTCTAAGTGGCTTTGCATCCACATTGCACTGCGCATGTTACTGCACTTTTACAACTAGAGTTGATATAGACATATCACATCTCCCACACAGAATCTGTGATGTTCTGGAAGTGGAAAAACTGCCTCATTACAAAACTGTTCTGCAGTACTGCAGTAGGTGTCAGTCAAGGGCAATGATTTCAATATGCCAGCCTGGTGGTTTCCAGGAAATCACATGGCTGTCGGTAAAAGTGCCTAATACAACCAGGCAGGGTGTGATTACACTGCCCACATTTTTATGGCACATACAGGTTTTTAACTGATAAAAGATTAGTATCTGTTTTTGCAATCTGCTGATAATGTTCTTGGATGTTTTTCTTTTATTATTATTGTACCACAAAGTCCTAAGGCGGTTAACTTCTGCTTCCATATAAGTCTTAGAATTGCTTCATTCCCCAGGGTAATTTAGGGGATTCACAAAACAACACTGGGGATTTACCTAGATACAAAACAATATGAAACTCAGAAGTGATTGCACAGTGTATACATGTAGTTACAGTTACCTCATGAAAACTATATATCCCTAAATAATATATTAGGAGACATAAACAAATGTTATTTACATAAATCAACTTGTGGAAATTCTTTCAGACTTTGTGGTGCAACATGTTTTTTTCATCTGTTCTAATCACCTGTTTTTTAAATATGCTAAAGAGATGAAAGGTAGTTACATTACGTCATTGCTGTGTATCTGTTGTGCTTGATGCTGCATCAGTTCAGGTAACGCGTTTGGTTTAATGGCATGTTTGCTTCAATGACTCCCACAACTAAAGCAATTGTAGGAGATAGATATTCACAGAACAGCAGGCAGATGACACATGACTCTGAAAACATTTACAGTTTAATATTACTTTTGAGCCTTCTACATTCCATAATAATCTTTCAGCATTACGTACATCAAATGATCTGAAACAGAGTCTGACAATAAACATAAATTAACACTTTTTTCCTAGTGATAATACCCACAGCAGCTTTGAGGCATGTAGAAGGAAAATTATATAGATTTTTTTCCCTTAATTTTTAATAAAAATTACATTCATCAGCAGTCCACGGTGAAAGCAGTCAGCAATAGCAAATGTAGTATATAATATCAAACATGAAATGTCAGCTACTGACACAGTCAGCAAACACTTCAAACCAAAAAAGGTAATCCACAATGCTTTCAGTCATTCTGGTCATTCTTGTCAGTCTGGGCTTGGCTGTGGTTTGGCTGAGTCAGGAAGCCACTGATCACTCAACACAACTAAAACAGAAAGTGAAATCAAAAAGCAAAGACAGGGACTTTCCAGCTTGGCTGTTTGGTAACGTGATATGGCACAGAACAGGTTGTATCACATTACAACAACAGATTCAAGAGGACATCTTTCATTTGTCTTTCATTTGCGATATTTGCCTACCCGCCATTTTGTGTGCTGACTTAATCTAAAATGGCATCGACTTTCGATTACTGATTCACCATGGGCAAAGTGATCCTTTTATTTCATCCAGGAAATAAAAAAAAGGTTTGAAAACACATCATTTTAACAACACTTAAATTCAGTGCAGATGATAAGAGGGATATTAATTTAAGAGCGATAAAAAGAGATTTTGTTTTTTTAAAATCCTGCTGTCATTAAAATCTGGGGAAAACAAAATGAATGACCTAGAGAAGACATGTGACCATAGCCACCATTGTGTGAATGAATAGAAGTCTTCATAAAATGGCGACTAGTGCATAAACGGAGGTGCTGATGTTTAAGACTCAATTCACCAGGCAACAGTCCAAAACCTCACACTGCCAGGAAAACAAAATACTTCCAGAATCACTCAAACAATAGAACCCAACCCTAACCTGTCTTTCAGTGCATTAGAATGCAGTTGGCTGGTTTAAAATTAGAAATAAACATAATAACATAACAACCACAGGACAACAAACTAGCACAATATAGTTCTTACAGTGATATGTAATTATATTTGAATCATTATTTGGTTTTGTTTTAAGTAGTGTTTCCCTTCTTTTATATGTATATGCAATGGTCTTTGCTTAGTGAATTTTACTAACACTGTATACTTGTGGTGACTTTTATAAAATAATTACCTGACCATCTTATTTACTTTTGCTGAAAGCCTTTGTTCTGTTTATTTAAGCTGTAATTTATTGTGTGGATATAACTGGATTCAAAGCTTTATAAATATGTTAAATATCTATATCAACATTTTTGAAGACAATTGATTTAATGGAGGCTGACACTGATGATCCAAGATAACACTGCTAATTAATGTTTTATCTGTGAAATTTTGGCCACTCAATTCTTAAATGAAAGTTTATGATGTCAATTGTGTTATGTCACATACTTAAAGAATACAAGGCAGCAAAATTAAAAATCATACACAATACTGCACATGATGCATCTTTCTCATTGTAAAAATAAGAACTAGGTCTGATAACAGAGTAAATGATTTATTTGTCATGAATACAGTTAAATAAAGTGAAATACCATATCCATTGCAACATTTAATGAATTTTTTCAGGCCTCATTCTTTTACCACATTTAATGCAAATTAAAAGACACATTAAAACATAACCTACTTAAAGATGAACATATGCTACTAAATATTCAAAGATATATACAGAGCAAATATCTAAAAGAATGAGGAATTGGATTCATCATTCATACACAACATTCTGAACATGTAAACCACAATAAGCACAGCACACTATATACAGAGCATTTTCACAGTAATGGTGTAGAGATTCACTCGGCGAAGAGCTTCTCCACCAACTTGTAGTAGCTGCCCTTCTTATCCATCAGTTCACAGTGAGTCCCTTGTTCCTCCACTTTTCCACCACCGATCACAATTATCTGATCTGCCTTCTCAATTGTTGGCAGCTTGTGAGCGATCACCAAAAGGGTCTGGTCAGGGATGCCAGTCAGGGCCTGCTGAACCTGTGCACCGTCCAAGACCAAAGAAGTTCATCATTTTTAAATGAAAAGTTAAAGGATAATGGAGATTGTTCATTTCTCCCT
The DNA here is from genome assembly GCA_016785285.1 of Brachirus orientalis. Classification (NCBI taxonomy): domain Eukaryota; kingdom Metazoa; phylum Chordata; class Actinopteri; order Pleuronectiformes; family Soleidae; genus Brachirus; species Brachirus orientalis. The sequence continues at coordinate 519,648 of JAFBJR010000119.1, forward strand.
GTCTGGGGTTTGCCACAGCAAATGATCTGCACACATGAATTGGCAGATTTTTTTGCTGGATGCCCTTCTGGGATCAATTTAGAGTGTCTAATTAAGAATGAGCAATGAGCCCTTGACCTGGTGGGAACTTGATCAAGCAACCTTCCCATTACAGGCCACATTCACTTTCCACTTGGCCATAGGCTTACTGGAGAACTCAGAGAAAACCCAGACACACATGGGGAGAACATGCAAACTCCATGCAGAAAGGCCCTTGTTCCGACCAGAAATATTAAAAAGGTTTCAGTGAAAAATATATGTGCGTGTGTCTTCTTATTCTATTTATTTGCCAGTTTGCAAGGTAAAGCAGTGAACACATTGTGCACTTAATGCAACATTTTACATTACAAGACAACCTTTAATTAAAGGATATCAATTATATGACATTTAAGGCACAAACTGTACCTCATTTTCACTGTCAGCATCCAGAGAACTTGTTATTTCATCTAGTATGAGGACCTGTGGCCTCCTGACCAGAGCGCGAGCAATGGCGATTCGCTGCTTCTCACTCTTGGATAACTGGCTGCCACCCTCACCAACCTCTGAGACATAAAAACATCAGAATAGAATGGCATTAATTTCACTGTAAACGTCATAGACAAGAAGATATGAGGATTTTAAAACTCAATTACCAGAGATAAGATATTCACTAACCACCAAAATACTCTAAATCTATTTAGGGTTTATTATGCATAAACCAAATTACTGCTGTTAAAATACTGCTCAAATTAAATTAATATTAGTCATATAGAGACATTTTCCATTTTCACAGCTTTTTTCCTCAGGACTTAAGTTGGTCTTCATGTAGGCAGTCAGCCATGTAACGGAGCTTGACATTACAACAGTTACCTGTATCGTAGCCTTTTGCCAGCTGCGTGATGAAGTCATGGGCACTGGCTTTGCGTGCTGCCTCCTGGATTTCATCCAATGAGCAGTTAGAAAGTCCATAGGTGATGTTGTCTCTAATGGAGCCAGAGAAGAGCACAGGGTCCTGGCTCACTACAGTAACCTGTGAAACACAATTTCATCAGCTCCATTTGTTGAACAAACACATGATAGAAAAACACTACACTTAAATACAGTAGAAGCCAGAATTATACTTGTACTGTGTAATGTATTATCTTTATTATGTTTCAGTGGCCAAAAACATGTTTGTGTGTCCACCCTGACCTTGACCTTTGAGCATCCAAGTCAACATTTTTCATCCCTGAGTCAAACCTTAGTATAAAATGTGTATATTTGCAACTAAAAATCTCTCAATGCATTCTTGACATACTCTGTGACCCAGAATGAGATAGACAGACATACAATCCTACACTATAAAGGCCTAAATCCTCTGGCTGCCAATAATTTATTACCTTATTGTGGAGGAAGCTGTGGTCATAAGATTTCAATGGCTCATTGTCCAAAAGGATTTCTCCTGCTTGCGGGTCATAGAATCGCTGCAGCAAACTCACACAGGTGCTCTTTCCTCCACCAGATGGACCAACCAGTGCTGTCATCTGACCCGGCTTCAGCTCCAGAGAAAAATTCTAAATTAATGAGACAAAATGGCTGTAAAGATGCATTATGACAAAAATGTCTGCAGGAAGAATGAATACATACATGTATATCTTAATTCATCACATTAAACTGAGTTTGTGTTTCTGATTTGTATCACACATTTGCATGTATCAATAAATACTGTTGGCTATTTGCTTTTTCCTTATGTACCAGCCTGTCTATTTACAGGATTTACCTCAGTCATCCTGCTGCTAACATCTCACCTGCAGCACATTGTTGTCAGGGTTTGCAGGATAGGCGAAGCTCAGATTGTGGAAGTTGACGTGTCCTCTCAGCTCATCAGGTTTGAGTTTCCCATCTGTGCTGACCAGAGGTTTTCGGTCCATGTACTCAAAGACTTTCCCAGCAGCCCCTACCGAGTTCAGCATGTCCCCAATGCTGTAAGCGAGTGCCTGAAAGATGACAGTCAAAGGACCAGGCTGGAAAAGTGATCACTTAATAACACGTTTTCATTGACAGACTGCCTAACCGCTAAACTGTTCACCTTCCAAGCCACTGCTGAGTGTACTGTGGCTGCAGTCACCAGCTCTAACTGAAATCAAACCACAAAGCATTATGGGATACCCTGATGCCGTCTCCAACGTTGGACTGGTAGAGGATGAAGGATAGGAGACTGCCAGTGGTCATCTGTCCACTCTGGATGAACTGTCTGCCGAAGTACAACATTAAGACCTGCATGCTCAACCCGGTCAACTGAGGGTCACACACACACACACACACATGCACAGAAACAAATAATTCAACCCTCTGTGATCTCCAAAAAATGAAATAAAACACACTTTGACAACCAGCTTCTCACCCTCCGTACAAGTAGGTAAACTGCTCTGACTGCGCCTCGCCGGGTCGTGAGAGCATGTGTGTTCATCAGGCGGACATCATAGCGACATGCTTCGTGGTTTTCTGCATGAAAGCTGCGAACCACATGAACATTGGACACTATCTCATTCACTGCTTCATTTGCCAAAGCCATAGAGTCCTGCATTGCCAAAGTCAGCCTCTGTGGAAGCAATTACATGGAGAAGAATGAGCATTTCAGCATAAGTCTACAATCTGGAGAGAACAGTTAACAACCAAATCAGGATAAATGATTTCATGTTGAATTAAAAATAATCAGCAATGCATACAAAATTGATACAAAAACCTTTATTCAGGCAAAATATACAATGTGGTGCAGAAAAAAAGAATGAACATGGTTAACATAAAATGTTTGGTGTAAATTGTATCCTTACCTGTTACTATTTATTTAGTTAGACCATGTAACATTCATTTACACTATAATACAACAGTTAAAGTGAAAGCCTCTATTACATTCAAAGGGTGTCATATTCACATCTCATTGTCAGAAAAACATTTTTGTGCGTGTGAGTGTTAATTCATTTGACCTTCTTTTACCTGGTAGTGTGTGTCATGGATGTTCTGAATGAGGCCAGTGATGGGTGTTTCCATCAGTATGATCAACGTGAGCTTCCATGAAAGGTTCAGCATCAGGAAGATCATGCCGATCGTCCTGATGAACGTCCTCAGCAGCACATTGACGTTCAAGCACACTGTTTGCCCCATCAGTTTAGTGTCTTTGGACAACCTTTGTGTCAGTTCACCTTTATAGAACATAAAAACAGCCTTGTCCAGTTCCATTCTCCACTGTCGTATTCCATTAATCTTGTCTTGTCCTGTTTTATTTTGTCCCATATGTCTCATCCTGTCCCACACTGCCTGATTCCATCTTATTCTTGCACTTGAGTCATACAACATATTACTTTATAAGAGCCTTACCTGTCTTAGTGGTCTCAAAGAATCCAATTTCCTGTTTGGTCAAAGCCCCAAAAAGCTTGGCTTTCACTCTGCATGTGAATGCACTGATGGAACAGAATAGAAGACCCCCTCTGCAGCCTGCACTCACAGAACTGATGAGTCACAGAGAGAGAGTTGTTATGGTTAGATGTGACCTGCAGAGAAACACAGGCTTTTACATACAGTGAAGGAGCGAAAACATTAACGTCCCATACCTTCCCAGGGAGTACAGGCCCATAAAGAGAAGGGCAGATTCAAATTCAGTCTGCTGGTACCAACCACCCAAGATGTCAATGACTTTCCCGGTGTAGAATGGGATAGACATCTCACCTTAGAGGACATACATAAACACAGGTATGATCATAGGACATGAGTGTGTTCATTATCACCCCTCCCCACTAGTATGTTTATTTATTGATGGCAATGAACGAGTCTGTAACAACAACACTGTCAGACACCCATGAAGTGCATCATGACTCCAGGAAGTCTAAAAAAGAAACAGAGTGGGTCTCAGTTTTTGATGTGGTCCCCATGTTCCTTTTTGCCAAACGACCCTGAAGTCCCATGAAGTGCACAGGCTTTACACAGAGAATCACAACAAAAAAAAAAACTGAACATTATCATCATCAGACATTTATCTCACTTCACTGCCACCACTTACACAGAACCGCCAGGGTCAAGAAGACAAACCCTCCAAACAGCAGCGGGTAGTCGGGTCTGTACAGACGCAGCACTCTCACAAACAGAACTCTCGCCTTCTGCTTCGCCTCTCTCCCGGCCGCAGCCTCGTCCGTGTCCGGGACAGTGACCTCCCAGAACAGTGCAGCAGCCAGGGATGCAGCGGTGCACAGCAGCCAGCAGCGCACGTCCAGCAGCCGGCCACACTGGCTCTCCTCATGGTACAGCGCCCTGGAGCCTGTCTCAAACACCGCAGGGAGCAGACTGTGCGCCGTTACAACGCGAAGCAGTAACGGTTTGATGTGTCCAACTGTGAGCTTAAGCACAGCAGCTAAAACCAAGCACCGGAGAAGCGCGAACACCCAGGGGTGAGCGACACGTGCAGAGACGCTGTGCGTCACGACGGATCCATGTGTGTAAAACAAGGACAGATCGACGCAGACGGCGCAACACAGAGCAGCGACTTTGTGAACGACTGTCGTTTTGTTTTCTGCCATTTTTCGTCCTGGTGTGACTGACTGCTGTGTACAGCGATAAGCTTGTTATATTTCGTTAACTTTTGGTTTCGATTTCAGGCAAGAGCAGGAGCAGGAGCAGGAGCAGGGGCTTCCCTGAAACCCAAACATACCAAAGTGAAACCATGGACTTAGTTCAGGTCAAACAAATCATTTTCCAGCTATAATTGAGCACCTCATTCTCAGCACTGGATGAAATCTGCTGTTAGACCATGCACTGTGTTTGAGTCAAAACTGAGTCAGAACAAATACAAATGTTTTTATAATTGTTGACTAACAAAAAACGAAAACAAATATCATAGAAATGATTATATGAGCATATCAGGACGGTATGATGAGCAGGCCTGGCACCAGTGTGAGGTGACTTTAACAACTGTCAGGGGGCAACTTTTTTATGATATAAAATTGTTTTAAACATAGAAGTGAAGAAGGCTACATACAAACAGCACAGCTGTAGTGGACAATTTTATATTGTTTGGTATTCATGAATGACTTTCAGTTATAATCAGCCAATAAAAACAGCTATTATTATCGTATTTATTTTCTATACAACAGTCCTTGCACATATGTCCAATAATTCTGTTACAGCTGAGCCCCCACATGGTGTGGAGCCCAACTGTGAGTCCATCCAGTACATTTTTAAAAGCATCAAACTGTCATTGTTGTGTTTATATAAAAACACAAACTGCTAAACAGGAGACAAATCTTTATTGGTGTAAAATCTGTGACTTTCACTTTCACTGGGCCTATTACTTTAAAACTGTTAGTGTCATACCATTGCCATGCATCAGTGAAATAATAGCAAGGTACAAAGGAAAGGTAGCAAGATGAAAAAATAAAGTGGTGTTATGTTTGTTCACTTAAACAGAAAATAAGACAACATGGACCATGAAAAAACTGTTCATGTGTCTTCACTGGCCATGCTTCAAGTCAAATACATACACATCACTCACTATGTCTCCTGCATGTGAGAACACCATGTCCTTGACCTTTAAATTAAAATTTAAAGATGATTCAACACATTGATAAGATACATTTACAAGGCAAAGAAAGGTGTGGAGAAATAAAAAAATTCTTGATATCAGGCATAAAATTACAGGGAGATTAACAAAGTTGTATGCTTTTTTTCCCTTTTATTAAAATTATTAGTAAAAATATACTTATCCAGTACATTTCAGCTGAAAATCTGATTTGGTTAACAGAATGTGACTGACGGGTCTAAACAAGAGACATGGCTATTGTAACCAATAATATAGTATAATTACAAATGCATACATAATAATTTGCTGATCACTGGTCAAAGAATGTGGGTAAGTCATTAGCTAGAATGACTTTTTCCTCTGTGCTGTGTTTGTCAATGGTGACCATGTAGGCCACGCCACCGCTGGAGCCATCGCGGCTCATCGCCAAAGAGAGAGCTAAAAGAGAAAGAAAGATAATTGAAGATGGGGCTGAGACAGATGAGGAGACTGGGTTTTAAGGGGTACTGACATAAAGGCAGCGCTGACTGCACTGTGCACACCACCAGAACAAACATGTTGCCCACTCTCCCACACCAAAGTCTATCGAGAAAATTAACGTTTTTAGTTTGGAGGAACACAGGAGCTGCTGGTCTATTAGCTGCCATGTGGGGTCAGTTAATGTTGCTGAGGTAAATCTGAACAAACAATTTCAAACACTGATGACATAAGCAAGTTCACATTTGAATTTGCTGATAGAATCAGCAGTGGATCAACAGCTTCTGAGCACTGTGATGTGAAATTACAGATTTTTCAGCAGACATTGGTGCAGGAAGGTCAGAAGAGGCACCAGGAAATCTTGTTTTGTGGCTAAAATCTTCTGTCCCCACTGGGAGCCATGTTTTACTATTCAGTTTACTGAAAGTGTCCTTCTCATTTAGTGCTGACAATGACTCAGTACCCTATAAAACCACAATTTAAAAAATCCTTAACTATCACTTTAGGTTTACAAGATAAAAACACATTTAAGTTAACATTATAGAGTATAATGAATGAGCTTCTCTTCCGCTGTCCATCGGTTTGTTTGGCAAAAAAACAAAAAACTCTTACTGTTGACAACAAACTGCTGGCACTCCTCTTTGCTCATGCCCTTGCGATACTCAGCATCAACAAAGCCATAAACATAGAAGCTACCAGAGCCACCAACTGCAAATGGCTGCCTTGTCAGGAGCCCATTGAGGGTTGCAAACACCTGGGAGAGGTAAAGAGGCACAGGAAGAGAGACAAGTGACTGCAGTGTGATTCTTTACATCAAATATGAGTGATAGATTAGGTCAATTATTATACAGGAAGTTTTCTACCATTACCACACACGTTTACTGACCTGCCCTCCCCCTCTTCTGTCCCAGCCGGCCACGATGAGATGTGCCGACAGCTCCTCCTTATACTTGTATGAGATGTTCCGCACCAGAGTGGCAGCTGAGCGAACCTGGGGGTCCTCACCTATCTCAATACTGACAGAAGACATTAAAGGCATAGTTTGATATTTTTGATGTAGGCTTGAATGAGATACCTAAACTTAGCTAACATACAGGTAACTGTGCTCTGTGTGCTCCCTGTGCCGAGTGTGAATGAGTTCAGTGATAATATGGCAGTTTCCTGTCATAAAATGTCATCTAAAAGCAAGGTAAAGCAGAGAAAACTTTATAAAAACAACATACACTTAAGCTGATGTTGTTTTGTCCCAGGTGATTTCTTTCTAAAGGTGTTGTCCTTGGTCATTGTTTGTTGCACACCCACCTCTGGATGTTTCTTGGAAACAGGAGGGTTCATGGTGCAGTCTATATAAGTATCCATTAAATATTCGTTCGGGGCCATTCGTGAAATTGTGATAAACATATTTTGACTGAATTCATTTTAGAATGATCAGTTCCATAACTTCATTTCAGCTTGATACTTAATGCCAGTTAAGATTGCAGCCAGTTCTGGGTTCTGATGATGTAGGTGGTTTATCATGTGCCTTTGCTGGTTAAAAGGTTTAATTAAAGCTATGGAGCTTGGAGAGAACATTAGGTTTTATTTTTCTATTTTGTATTTGAAGAAATCTTATGTCAATCAGTCCATGAGTCCATCAGACTGCCATCATTGCATGTCAACAGTACCTGTGGACATCTAGCTGGTAGTTGACGATCTCTGCAATGGTCTGGGCATCAGCTGCAGATCCTGACAGAGCGCAGTAGATCTTGTCATGGAGTGGTGACAGTTTGTTCATTACCCTGTTCACCACAGACTCTCTGGATGGAGGGAAGAGGAGAGAGAGAGAGCGTGTGGAGATGTTCATACATGTAATGACAGAAGGATTTAACTGGACACATGCGCTGACTCACCCTGCTGACACCCTTGAATCAGAGCCCAGCACAACACCGCCGTTGAACTCAATGGCAATAATAGTTGTCTACAAACAGAGGGAAAAGAATGTTATGTCCCACCAACATACAAACAAAGAGGTATACAATGAAACACCCATGATCATATATAGTGTATGAATAAAATTATGAATGCATGTTCAAAAAAAGCACTACACGGATATAATGAAGCTTATACTTATGCTTCTTAAATAGTCAAGATGGTGTAGTGCCAGTCTGTGTTTGTTTCCCTACCTGATAAGGTGTAAAGATAAATAAATAAAAATTCTTATCAATCAATTAATTACATCTTGACAGTTTCAGAAAATTGTATTTTTCAGGTCTTAATCCAGCCTAAGTTTATCTAACACTGTGGAGACACTGGCGCTCTAGTCTCGACGAGGTGACTGTTTCCATCCTTTGACACGGTGGTAAAGTTTTAACGTAGAAATTAAAACAAGACCATCAGAGGTAAATGAATACATACAAAAAGTAAAACAATAACAAGTGGTAATCTAATATACATTTCCTAAGTGAAACTGTGCGCAGAAGCACCACAAGTGACGCGTAATTACGCACATTGAAGAGGAGAATAACACAGAGAAAACATTAAAGTGGGAAACAAAAGTCATTAAAAATGTGTTTTACTCACTCCGGTTTTCACCTCCTCCGACAACCACGCAGGTCCCGTGTCTCTGTCTCCCGACATGATGATGTCCTTTTACAGCGACACTGTCTGTGTCTGACTGACGAGCAGGAAAAGACGCCAGAGCCAAACTGCAAAGATCAGCTGAGCTGAGCTCTTCTTCTCTTTCTTCTCTGGGAAACCTGCTGTGAAAATGTCTGATAGACTGATAATCGACACCTATTTGCCTTTTAAGACACAAACAAGGATCAGTCGGACTCCATGTTTCCTGAGTCAAACCGAAATTGAAAGTTAAATAGTTCCCCCTCTGCAAGAAATGCAGGGGCATTTTGTTCTGTGCAAGTACTGTGTAACTCTGCAGTTAAGTGATCTGCACCACAGTGCCACAATATTAACTATTTATACTTTGAAAATAAATAGTCAAGGACAAATTGAGAGAATGTGAGATACAATTTACATAATATATTTTTTACAGTTATTTTTTTTTATACTACTCTGTTATTTGCTAATTGTTTGATTATTTATCTTTTTGATTACCTCTTTTTTGTTTGCATACTTTATTGCATTGCAACCCTGGCACAACAATTTCCTGTGGGATTAATAAAGTTCTTATCTTATCTTATAAGCCTACAGCATCAAGAATAAAGTAATGTAGACCACATTAGAAAAACAATGAAGCACATAATAGGTTTAGAAAACATTTTCATTTATTTTAATTTTACATATATCCTCATATTTAAAAAAAAATCAACAGAAAGCATTAAAGACAAACAGAAACTTAGAGGAAAGGAAATAATTTGGTTTCAGAGAAGATGAAGGAATTTTGAGGACTGATCTAAACAGAGTGTATCAATACACACTCAACAGGTCACACCACTATTTCCTTCTATGATCAGAAGTTCATAGTTCACTGTTACATTCCAGTTCATCACAGAAATGGACACAGAACTGTGATGTTAGAAATTCAACATATAAACTGTAATGGTTGTCATTCATCATGGAACTTGGGCAGCTTGTTGCCAGGAACAACCACATGCTCCACCCCCGTTTCCGTGATCACCACCAGGTGAGCCACGCCCCCACTGACGTTGTCTCGACCCATGGCCAACGCAAGAGCTGTGAGGAGGAAAAGGGATTTTTCAGGAATGAGGTAAATCCACGGTCACAATAACACAACTGAATGTATTCATGGAGAGGATTAACAACTCCTGTGTGTCATGATGTAAAATGACTCAGTTTTACTGATCTTTTTATTAATGAGCACAAATTTCCTCTGAATTATAAACCCTGTTTCCTGACACGAAGCTTATAAACACAAAAAAACAAAACAAATTCACATATATCTGAGTGAATTAAACTATGATAGTACCATTGATGGCAAACTGTAGGCATTCTTCTCTGCTCATTTTGGGTTTGTATTTAGCATCAACGTAACCATAGATGTACGTGCTGCCCGAGCCTCCGATGGTCACAGGCTGACTGATTAACATCCCCCCGAGTGACACGACGTACACCTGCAGAACCATGGATGACATCAGTATATGACCGCGTGAACACTGTCATCATTATCACTGATTCGCTGACGCGTCTTCATGACCTCTACCAACCTGTGGTCCTTTCTTCTTGTCCCAGCCTGCTGTGATGAAGCCGGCCTGCAGCTCCTCTTTGTTTTTGTAGCAAAGTTCCTTCAGCACCGATGCTGCTGCAATCACCAGTGGCGGCGTCTCCATCTGGACACTAAAGGATCGGGAGGATCAACAAACATCAGCCGGAGTCCATAACAGTGAAGGGCTCTTTATACAGTTTAATGATGTTTGCTGGTTCACTGTCCTGAACTGAGCCATCAGTAAGTTTCTGTCTCTGTTTTTCTTTTTTCATATTCTGTCACTGTTCCTGATTATCATTTTGTCACCATCATAATCACATCATCATCACTACTGTATATGTATATATTTTGATTTTGGGCACATTTGGCAATGTCTGTTTTATCATCAGTCTCTCTGCTTGTTGCTTGTTTTAAAATGTCTTATTCTATAAAAGCCCAAAATGAGCTGCAAGTTAGCTAAGTTCAGACATCCTATATACATTTTATTAAGATAGAACAATGTTTTTATGTATCGTCCCTGTCAAATAAGTTTATAAAATTTAAAATTTAAAAGTCAAAATGGCTTCTGTGCCACCTAAATTTTCCAATTGTCGCTCTTATTTTGCAACATTTCTATTTCTTCATTGTGGTCTTTTCTAAAACTAGGCAACCAATTACAAATTATCAGCTTCCCTTTAACATCCTGCACTGTGTGTAAATGTATCAGCTTGGAAATTTGAAAGCAAAAGACTAAAATGAGAGTCATGTAATACTGTATGTATACATATATATATATATATGCATGTGTAACCTGTGGAAAGACAGGTGGAATTTAGCAGCTTTGGTGACAGCTTGAGCATCTGCCAGTGAGCCAGCCATGCAGCAGAAGATCCGGTCGTGAACCTGAATCACCTTGTTGATGGTTTTTGATGACACGTATTCACTGAAGAGGAGGCGAAAAAAAAAAGAAAAAAAAAGACAAAACTCAGTGAGACATAATATCACTGAATTCTTACTTTAGTTTCATGACTACATTTTATTTACATTTATATATATTGCATTTGATAACAACATCTTAGGAATCAATGCAGTTTTGTTAAAAACTGTGTGTTTGTGTATGACGTCTCCACAAATTCATATTGATAAAATACTAAGTAGAGTACTAACACCGTGTAACAATCATAAAGGAGTTTAAATTTTAGGTGTGATGTAGTTTTTACTGGATGAGTGTAGTAGATCAGCATAGGGCCTTTAGTGTTGGCACTGAAGCTTAAAAACAGATTATTATATAATATTACAGTAGAAATACTTGTGTGAAGAAATCGGTTCATGTGTATGTGGACATTTTTCGTCTTATCATAGCGTAACATAGTGTCCCTCTATGTTGTCACGGCGACTTCATCCTCACCCTCCAATTGAAGCTCTGGAGTCTGAACCGATCACGACGCCTCCATCAAAGATGGCAGCCAGGATGGTGGTCTGTGGGAGGACAGGGAGAAGCTTGGTCATTTGTGCTTCTCAGATAAAAACAAAACAGTCTATAACAACTGGACAATGATCACAGACACGCTCTTTATGCAACACATCAGAGAAGTATGTGTTTGTCTGTGGTAACACAAGTCCCAACCAAGAGCACTTGAATATCTAACAAGACAATACTTTATAAAGTACTACATTATGTCAACTTTAATCAATCCACATGTAACATACTGTTACATCATTAAATCATATTAACTATTTTCCAAGTTAACTTTAAGTGTTGCTGTTTCTGGCCTGGTTTGTTAGGCTGTATTCCCTTGCAGTGCAATTCTCTCTTCAAATGAATGAAAAATATCAACTGTTTTCAACACAGATATTTTTTTAAACCTGTTTCTTTGTATAAAGAGTGAGATAAACCTAAGATTTTTCATGTACTGTAGCAGTAATTCACATGTACGTAATTGCTCAACTAGTCAACTAGTCTTAATTCTCCATTAAATACTGTAAAACATCTTAATTCAGCAGCCTACTATATGAAGTCAGCACCTCAGTGTCAATATTGATCACTTTGATCCAAACTTGTATTGCTGCTTTTTAAAATATGCTTTAACTCCTTACTTGTTCCACTGCAATGTTTTAGAAAACGTCCTAATGACCTAAAATTGAGTCACTCTGTGCTGTTGTGCGGTTTTCATTCAAAAATTTAATTAAATGATCAAATAAGGACCAGCAGTCTTGATGATGCGCCTTGGATCAACTCTGCTTGTTCCTCAGGACGCATTCATTCAGACGGACCAAAGCTATGAACTCTGGGACTTGGAGTTCTTTGAAAATGAAAGCGCTGCCTGTCGCTTCTTTGGGTCAATTTGGACGGAAAAGTTGCTCAGATAAAATAAGTATGTGCATATTTTTCATTCTAAAACATGTGGAGAATACAGTCGCTGTAATTCTACTTTGTCACACGGTCAATGTCAGATACAGCATCACCTGAGGCGGTTCCTTCACTAGATCTGCTATTGATTACTTTAGGAAGAACAGGCTTCGGTGCTGCTTCAGTAGAAAGAGAAAACAGCCCGTGCTGACCCGGGTTTACTCACCCCTGTGCTGACTCCTTTGACTCCCGAGTCCGAGCAGCGTTTCTCCATTTTCACTCCAAAATCGAAAGAGACGAAGAGGAGACGCTCTCAGCAGCGACCCCAGGCTCACGCGCACAGACGCACCAGTGGATCCGGAATGGCGCTATCAAATCTCCTGGAAACTCCAGCAGCCGGCTTTAATTTCGACAACGCCACAAGGTAAGAGCTTCTTTTTCTGATTCTGAGCAGCAGACAGTGTCAGTGCTGAGCAGAATGTCATGGAACTGACGCTAACACTGACATTTCACCGAGAGCCAAAGTGAAAGTAACTTTTTACCTGCTGGTTTAGTCCGTTTTACCACTGCAACAGTACATTGTTCATGTATTCATGTGTTATTATATGTTCACCACTTCACCCCCTGTAGAAATGCTGCATTAGAGGGTCTTTTGGAAGGACAGAAACCAAAACCTATGAAAACAGGCACCACCATAGCAGGAGTGGTGTTCAAGGCAAGTATAACCTTATGTAAACTCATCAAGCAAATAAACACATTAAATATAAGTTGTTTGCAACAGGAGGACATTTAATAAATGCAGAGTTAGACATTGAATAACATTAAAATCAACAAAGGAACCATTTCAAAGCCAAAAAATATAATTAAAAATTGTTAGTTTGTTAAACGTCCAGTGTGTTACATTTACGAGGGTTTAGTAGCAGAAATTAAATATACTACTCATAAGTAAATATGTTTTTATAAGTGTATATTTGTCTAAAAATAAAAAAATCATTTGGTTTTTGCAGCCGTTTCTATGTACTTGAAGCAAGGGTCTTGTATCACAGAGGCCGCCATCTTGTGCTGCATTTTTACAGCAGCCCAAACAGACAAACCAGCTCCAGTGTGCATTGTGTGTTTTGAAGTGGACTCTCACCACACAAACAAACAAAAGCACATAAGCAAAAATAAATCTTTCTGGTGTACAAAGGCCATACACTTTGGAAAGAGTGGGATGAGAACCATTAGATGCCACTAAATCTTACACACTGGACCTTTTAGGGAACAAAAAAGGAATTAGGGGAATAGAAATGTAAAAGAAGTTTATAAAAGATCCATTTATGTTCATATTAAGTTGACTTGATAACCCTGTTGTCCTGGTACAGGATGGTGTGGTACTGGGAGCTGATACAAGAGCTACGTCCAGTGAAGTCGTGGCAGACAAGATGTGTGCCAAGATCCATTACGTTGCCCCAAATATATAGTAAGTCTATTTGGTGTTGATTTGCAGTGAAGCCTTGTCATTTGCAATGTTCTGCCATAACTTGCCCCGTCTAGTCTTTTAAGTTGTTCAGATTAACAGCCACAATGCTCAAATCCCCATCATTACACTTCAGATTTTATGGTTCTTTCATCACTTTCCCCCTCTTCTATTTGAATTCTTCTCCCTCTCATCAGCTGTTGTGGAGCAGGTACAGCAGCTGACACAGAGAAGACCACAGACCTTGTAGCCTCCAACCTCGCTATCTTCTCGCTGAACAGTGGGAGGAATCCTCGCGTCATCATGGCCGTCAACATACTACAGGATATGTTGTACAGGTGTGCACATGTACTCGTAACAGTGTGTGGACAGGCTACACGGTAAAATAAAGATTTTGAAGTTGAGGTTGTACTCTTTTAAAGAAAAATAACTGTGGCGTTGTTGGATCGTCTTTAGGTATCGGGGCCAAATCGGTGCCAATCTTATACTGGGAGGAGTAGATTGCACTGGGAACCACCTGTACACAGTGGGGCCATATGGAAGTGTAAATACGATGCCCTACCTTGCAATGGGTATGTGACATAAGCATTTGTAGCACTGATTTCTGCTGTGTCTCTAGTCATGCTGCAACTGCTGCTCAGTTTATGTTCTTTATTTTTTTATTTGGTGCATGAAATGGATTTCAGCCTAATCATGTCACGTGTATTTATACAGATTGATAACTTGCCAGTGTTTTGTATGAAAGTGTTGCAGACACACTGTATGTTTTATTCCCACTGGGTCAGTGTTTCATCTGGCTTTACTTTGTGTTCATGCAGGATCTGGTGATCTGGCTGCTCTCGGGATTTTAGAGGATGGGTTCAAACCTAATCTGGAGGTACGCACAGTAGATAGATTCCTTCATGAACTCAACAAGTCTAGAACCTTACAAGCATGCAACAGCAGACATATAAGAAACACACAAGAAAACATAATCATAATAAAGCAAAAAAAAAAAAAATAACAGGATCATGCAAAACCAGTGGAACCAACAATCCCATAGAAGGGAAATAAATAATCTAAAAAAATGATCTAAATGCAATCTTTATGTGATTATCACAGCTGTGGTTGAGAAAGGGACAAACAAGTTCTTTAACCGATTATCAGTTAACATCCTTAGAAAACTGTAAAATGACTTAGGTGAAATTTCAGACACTTTCAGACAGCGCTTAGACCACATAAGCATCTAATGTAGGTTATGAAAACACATTCAAAACACTTTGCTCCAATTTACATTATGTCTGGTAAAAAAAAAGAAGAAAAGCCTCCATTTCTCCATCATTTCCCACGATTTATCTCACCTTTCTCAGTTGGAGGAGGCCAAGCAGCTGGTGCGCGTGGCCATTCACGCAGGCATCATGAATGACCTCGGCTCAGGCAACAACATCGACATCTGTGTCATCACCAGACAAGGGGTAGACTACAACAGACCGTACCAGGAGTCAGAGTATAAAGACAACAGGTAACTCTGCCTCTGTATGTGACAAGAGTGTGACAGTGACCATCATCGGCTGCTGCTGACGCCAGATTAGTAAATGCAGGTTTTAAAAGTGGACGAAGTCAAGCTAAAAATCTTCATTTCATACATCTTTCCCACCGACCCTGAAATATATTTGAAAAACGGACGTGGGCCACCTTTGTAATACGAGTCCAGGAACCCAAAGGAATGTCTGATTTTAATTCAGAAAAATGAGAGTGGTGTTTTATTCAGTGTAAAAGTTTAATAGGATTAAGATTAATTAAAGCTCCTTTTTTTCCCTCTTTCCAAGGAAAGTGAAATATAGATACCGTCCAAGCACAACACCGGTTCTGACAGAGAAAGTCATCTCGTTAAAGCTGGAGCTGGTGCAGGAGACGGTGCAGGAGATGGACACGGCCTGATCCACGGTCACATCATAGGAACACGTTATGAGACGTCATCTTTTATTTTGTAAATGCAGTATCACTGTTTGCAACAAGCAACAATAAACACAAAGAAATAAATGAAATAATTTGATCTAATCTGTCCAATTTCTTTTTGTGCCTTCATGAACATATAAACATAAACATCAGTGTTTGATTGAACTGTGACGTCATCGTAACCTGAGTGCTGTTGATCTGCTTAGAAACAGATGATGAGGAAATACTAAAATCCTATTGGTTTGTCCCTTTCTTTATTTAATATACATATAATGGAGTTTTCGACTGATCCACAAGCCGTTTTAAGAACAAAATAATTTCACGTGCATATTTATTGATAGTCATATCAGTGTTTTATGTCGTTGACGCGTTTCCATTTTATTTTGAGGAAAAACTGAAACGTCCAAAAAACTTTCACTTTCGAATCTTTGTTACGCACAAGGAAACTATTCTTTACGCGTTTGTCCGACGTCTGTTGTCATTTTGATACAAATACACAGTTAAAGTAAATATTCGTATATTCTAATAGATTATGGCTCTGTTCGACGTAAGTGGCTTTAAACCCGGTTCTGAAATCCGTGGGCAGATATTTCCAGCGAAGACGCATCTCGTGGACCGAACCAACCACTACAGTTTTGGGACCAAAACGCAAGAATTTGCGGTTCCCTTGGGCGTCGATGTGAGTATGAAGAGTTCTGTTACAGCGAACATGACATAAATGTGACATGACATAAATATCACGTAAACCGGACACAGACACGCGGCGTCTGACGCCAACTTACTTTACGCGTCTCTCGACACTTTTACGCGTCTCTTGTTCTCGGTGCGTCTGCGTTTGATTAAGAGTAATTGGAAAAAATATTCGGTCAAATTTACTTCATTGTCTTGTGTGTCTTCTCTCTCTCTCTCTGTGTGTGTGTGTGTGTGAGGGAGAGAGAGAGACACTGCGTCTTCTTAAAGATCTACATTGATGAGACTCTGCCTCATTAGGTTTTAGTCTGAAAAAGTCAGCGTTTAATAGAAAAGGCCCTGATGTTATAACATAAAGGTGTATAAACATACACACACAGTTGAGCAACATATTATTAGGAGTTTCTGACTTTTTTATACTCATGTCTGTAACAGTTAATAATGATTTGAAAATGTAAGGCAGACATTTCCAATAGATCCATAATGATAAATTAGTCAGAAATTCAGTTAATGTTGTTATATAAAGCATAAACACACAAATCTTGAATAAAATGCTCTAAAGTTAATCTTCAAATTGCATCTGCCTTAACCGTTCCCATGGTCGTGGTCTGGACTGACCCGGTCTCTGGGATTTGTCATTATTTCTTATGCATCTCAATGTGCTTTGGTTCCATCACAGCCGTCAGGGTTTCTCAAGTCCTGCAACAGTGAGGGAGGTGTGTGCATTGACCTGAACCACGGCACGACCACACTAGCCTTCAAGTTCAAACATGGAGTCATCGTGGCCGTGGACTCCAGAGCCTCAGCCGGACGTTACTTATGCAAGTAGAGAGTCTGGAAATGACTTTACACCTACTTTTCTTTTGGTACACCTTCATCAACGTAGTGGGCTAACATTAGAAATATCTAATAACAAGGATTACAAGTGTAACCAGGGAGCTTCTTCCTGCTTTGTCATTTAACATTTCTCCTTTTCCAAAATTGTCACAGCATCTAACGATGTCAACAAGGTCATAGAGATCAACCCCTACCTGCTGGGCACCATGTCAGGCAGCGCTGCAGACTGTCAGTACTGGGAGAGACTCTTGGCTAAAGAATGCAGGTCAGTATTGCAGTTTCTTTTGCCATTTAATATTCAGTCTATTCCCATTTGTCAACATGTCCCTGTTTAATGCACATCTTGTCCAGGAAGCTGCGGCAACTATAAAACATACAAAAAGAAACAAGAGATAAATGTAAATTTAAAATATCTATGCCATCTTGCTGCTTATCTCACCAATAAGCGTCCTTTTCTGACTGAGTTTGTTTGAAAGTGCTCACTCTCCTGGACCAAAGTCCGTTCCATATGAACCAAACTGAACTGTATGGTGTAATCTGAGCGCTCCATGTTATCAGCGAGAGTCAGCCTGTCTGTCTCATGCTGCGTTAACACGCGACAGGAATTTTCACACACGGCATCACTTTGTATTTTTGTGTATTCACGTCACTTGTGACACTCTCACTCACTCTCTCACTCATTTTCTACCGCTTTATCCACTAGGGGTCGCGGGGGGCGCTGGTGCCTATCTCCAGCTAACATAGGGCGAGAGGCAGGGTACACCCTGGACAGGTCGCCAGTCCATCACAGGGCCCACCAATGACACAAATTCTGGAATTAGGCACATTTTGGCAATGATTATGATAATGACAGTGTTAATGATTGATGTATCTATTATTATGTTGTGGACATGATAGGTTGACTGATTCCCTCAACTGATTTGCCTTAAAGCGGACATTCAATGGAAATTCAAATGTCTGATGTTTTTTGGTGTGTCCCTGTGTCCTTCCCGTATCTAAGCATCACTAAAGTGTCACAATAAACACTTCAGCCACTTTTTAGAAAAAAGGGCTTCTCTGTTTATCTGTGCTCAAGCAAGCGGTTTTGAAAAGTCCAGTTTAGTTTCGTAACTAGCACATTTGCTGTGCATTGAACCGTCCCCCAACAGCTACTCCCGGTCATGGGCTAAAACATTCAACCTGAAGAAGAAGAAGCTGAATCGCTTCCACCATTACAACTATTGTATCTGTTGAGAGCAGCATGTCTCAGAAGAAAGGTTCAGTTCATTGTTGCTCTGTTGCTGGTTGTCAAAAAACAACACCAGACGCTTCATAGACACCCTTCTAATAAGGAACAAAGAGCAGAGTGGATATCTTTCATTTTTGATAGTAATATCCCTGCTAAGCTTCCTGAAATGCTGTTTGTTTGTAGCAGTCACTTTGAAGTGAATAGTTATACAAACTTTGGGCAATACAACACGGGACTCATCAGCAGGAAGCAGCTCCAACAATCTGTAATGGATTTCCTGAAGACAATGTAACTTTTTCCAAATGAAGTAATAATGTCTTTGTGAGCTTGCCTGCTTCTTCTCTTGTGTAGCAATAGCTAACTACGGATAATTGTGTGTTCACCTTTTCTCTGTCTCAGTAGTGATATAAATTGAGTGAGAGTGAGTGTTTGTCTCAGCTCCACGATACTGTTTACAAACAAAACGCTGCACAACTTCTGTGAAAATGTGTGTATTTTTGTGTTGTTTTGCGAGTGTGCTTGGGTTAGCACATATGCTAACTAGCATCAGCACAGACTGCGGAAGGCAGAGATCGTGTGTGCTCGCGTGTGTGCTTTTTGTTTGTCTCGGCTCGTGTGCATAGGGAACAACTTATTAATGGTTTATTTTACATGTAAATTAAACAACGCAGGCACTCAAACTGACGCTCCTGCGGTTTGGGGGCAAAGCACAGCGCAGCAGTTAGTCCGCTCGTAGCTTGTTAGCCTTGTTAGCTGCTTGTTAGCCGTCCAATCGCAAGAGACTCAGTGTTCTGGGGGGCGGGCATTAGCTTCCGAAACAGAGCGCCTGTTCAAATGCTGTCAGAGATGAGCAATAAACTGGCTTAATCTGAAGAGACTATGAGGTTTTTGACCATAAATATTATTTAGTTTATCTAAGTAGACATCAGTAATCTCGATTTTTGGTTAAAAAAGACCATTCTACTTCTCCTTTAATAACTGTTTTTTTTCTTGGTTGTTATGTCTTTCAGGCTGTACAGGCTGAGGAACAACCACAGGATCTCTGTTGCTGCTGCCTCCAAACTGCTGTCAAACATGATGCTGGGTTACAGAGGCATGGGCCTCTCTATGGGCAGCATGATCTGTGGGTGGGACAAAAAGGTAAACTGAGGTTGTGTCTCTATCTAAACATCGTCTGAACATCACAGAGGTTATAGCATTTTCCAGTCCATGTCACTGTGGGAGTGGACTGTGATGTTGTGGGTTTCAAACCAGAAAGTGTTTGAGGTTGTTGGTTGTTGGGAGGACAGGTGAGTTTGAAGAGTTTAAATGGTCAGTGGAGCGTTTATTTTAACATTAAAACAAACACAACACTACTACATGTTTAAAGCTGGTAAAGATGAGTGCAGGCACTGGAGCCATGAGACTTTTTTGGTGAAGACAAACTAGTGGAAAAGTGACTCAAATCTCTCCTAAAACCTGCCATGTAACTTTTTGTTCATCAAACAATTAAAAAAAGAAAATATTAGTTTTTTTTAAAAAATCTATGTAACAATCTTAATAAATGATTGGCAATGGGGGCATATTATTGTTACAGTGTTTGAGAATTGTTAGAAAGAGTTTAAGTTCCATTTCTAATGCAAGCTTGCGGTACAGTGTGGTAGTTTAGAATAAATTATTGGACATAAGTTGTAGGAATAAATCTGCCTCCTGTAAAGTCTGAATTTGGGAAGCCTTTTTTTAACACCATCATAAGTTAGGGTTGGTAATTATGGTGAGCCATTGAAATACTTGTTACTTTCCATACTTGGGCTGAAAATACATACAAAAAAATACTGTTTCTTATTTTTTATGTGAAGCTTGCAAAGATCTGAGAATTCATATTTCCTGCAGACCCTGTAATGACTGTGTTTTTCTCACCAGGGACCTGGATTGTACTATGTGGATGATAATGGGACGCGTCTGTCTGGCTCAATGTTCTCCACCGGCTGTGGAAACAGTTACGCCTACGGTGTGGTGGACAGCGGTTACAGGGAAGACATGACGGTAGAGGAGGCGTACGAACTAGGTCGTCGTGGCATCGTTCACGCGACGCACAGGGACGCCTACTCTGGCGGAGTGGTCAACAGTGAGTATGCTCTAAAGAAAAAGATTCATTGTTGTCTGTGCTCTTTCATTTGTCAGTCGTGACTGTTTCATATCTGTGACTGACCTGCCAGTGGATGAAGGCATTATGTTTTCAAATGTCATGTTACACCCACCGCAGAGTCAAACTCAGCACTGCAAAACAGGGGGGAAATAAATAAGTAAATCAAGCAATCAAAATCAAAGTTTATGAAATGCAAATTCATCATGAATGTTGATACTAGGCTCATAGAAGTAGGTCAATCTGTTCTGCTTTTATTCTGAAATAAGCTTTGAACCTCCAGACACTGCACATAAATGGCACTCAAAACCACTTTAAGGAAATTTCTGTTCACTTGAATTATACCTGAATAATCTGTGACCTCCCTCATAGGCCACATCATTTAATCTGCCTCAAACATTCCTTTTGATTTAAGTTAAAGGGTCAAAGGTCACTGTGACTCATAAACACAGTTGTTGCCTTGAATTACCTTAAAAGACGAGAGACTTATCTCACACCTGACCCAAATGTTCACACAGACTCAGAGATCCACTGTTCACAGTTGATTCATGTCACATGCTATATTAGTGCGGAAAAAGAAATTGAAGTTGTGTGTGTGTGTGTGTTTGTCCAGTGTACCACATGCAGGAAGACGGCTGGATTAAAGTGTGTAAGGAGGACGTGTCAGAGCTGATCCATCGCTACAGGAAGGGAATGTTCTGAGTTTGACCCCAGCACCGAGGTCAACTTTCATCTTCTCTGACAACAGACCAATCATAGGTTTATTTTTCAAACAATGACACTTTTTAATTTAGGTAAGGAAATAAAAACTTTAATGTTGATGTGTTAATGTGAGTGTGTAATGTAGCGTTTAATGGTCTGTTGCTGATTTTCGATCAATGAAACATCGTTCTGAAAGTAAACATTATTGGGTCAGACTGTCCTCCTTAATTGTTAGTTTCTTTATTCATGTGTGTCCTGTACATGTTGATACTGTAACAGCAAGTTTCACTGTGGTATTCACACAGCTCTGAATAAAGATTATTATTCGACACACTCCTGTGTCCTGTGATTATTAACCAGTGCTGTTGAATTATGCTGCCATATCCTACAAAGTGGAAGGAACAACATCTTTCCATCTTGTGAATAGTTATTCAAGATTTTAGATATACACTACCAGTCAAAAGTGTGAACACACCTTGTGACGTTCAAAGTTTTTGCAATTTTCCAGACTGACTGACCTTCAGTTCCTTAAAGTAATGATGGACGGTTGTTTCTCTTTACTTAGCTGATTGGTTCTTGCCATAATATGAATTCTAACAGTTGTCAAATAGTGCTGTCAGCTGTGGACCAACCTGACTTCTCCAAAACACAACTGATGGTCCCAACTCCGTTAAGAAGGCAAGAAATTCCACAAATAACCCTGACAAGGCGCCAGGCGACGACATCATGAAGCTCATTGAGAGAAGGCCAAGGGTTTGCAGCGCTGTCAACAAAGGGTGGCTACTTTGAGGAATCTAAAATATTAACATATTTAGAGTTATTTCACAATTTTTTTGTTTACTACATAGTTCCATATGTGTTCATTCATAGTTTTGATGCCTTCAGTGAGAATCTACAATGTAAATAGTCATAAAAAAATAAAGAAAATAAGGTGTGTCCACACTCTTGATTGGTAGTGTAGTTGATTAAAAAAAAAAGGAAACAGTTTTGTTCTTCTAATCATGGTGAAATATTGTATGATATGGCATCTTGTCTACATCCTTCTAAAATACAGTACGGGTTAATTTGTCTCAGTACTAACTGCTTTTAAACTAACTGCTTTGTTGTACTTTTAGGTCCATATGTAGGATTTCTTTAATAATTTTTATAATAAAATATCAAGTGGGTTAGTAATGCACCGAGTCAGATCAGTTTGAGTTCATACATCAGTTAAAAAAAAACATTTCTGGTCATGACTTAAAAACACAAAATGTTATTAACTGGTAGGAAATTCTATGACGTACTCTCTTTAATCAAGTCAAACTTAATGTGTATAGCATATACAGTGGAGCAAAAAATACATATTTAGATAAACAACAAACATTTAAAACAAAATTATTACACAAAATAACAGATTAAAATCAAGGTGTCAACACCAATCAAGAGCCAATGTAAAGAAATGTGTCTTTGTAAGAGATATTGTAATGTTTGTGTGATCTGAGCAGGGAAATCCAGAAGCAGCAGGTTGGATGACTTCAGCGAGCAACAGCTCAGTTTAAATAAAAATATTCCCACCCAATAAAAAATCTGAAAGGGAGCACTTTAATCTTACAGTTTCTCTTTCGAATTAACTGGAAGGAGCCACAGAACTGAAATGGCAGCTGTGATGTCATCAGTTACCGGGCAGATTTTAGTGCTGCAGGTTTTTACTGCAGAACACGAGCGTGATGTGAGCGGTTTGTCCCACAGATACAAGACGTCTGTCAGTCCTGTACAATTGACATTAGTATTTGGTCTATTTTCTCTCAAATTAAATGTAAATCACTTTTTGATGAGATAATACAGTAAATAACAATGATAACACATGATATTGGTCGGTGATATTAAATTTCTTGTTAGGGACAGCAGCAATCCAGACAAAGGACAATTTATTTACAAAGGTTTTCTTCTAAAATGTACTTTCTGTTACAATTTTCTGTAGATATGTAGAGTTACACAAGACAGAGGTCTGCAAGGTTTACAATAAAAAGAGCCATTTATGGTCCGTCCATCCCCAGATTTAATTCATTTGGAGACATATTTAAAGTTTTAAACATAGTTATACTATACACAGTGCTTTGAAACCATCAGACTTGTTGAATTAGCAATGTTATAATGGCTACAGTATTATTATTTTTCAGTTACTTTAGTGGAATACATCCAGAAATATGGGAAACATATGTAGTATTAAAATAACAATTTTATTTATTTTCTTATTTTTTATTTTCCACAAAGGTCATGGAAAAAAAAATAACATTTTCACCTAAAAGCAGCTTCTACAAGTTAAAGTGTCAGGTACTTAGAGAAACCTTCACTTAGACTTGAACAAAAACACAACCCTGGTTCACTTAAGCCTGGAGTGGAACCATAATTAATGTTACTGTAAAACCTGTGTTTGAAGAATGTGCTGTGAAAAAGGTCATAACATTGTTGTTTGATTGTTACTTGATTGAGTTAAAGTCACTGACAGTTTGTTAAAATATAAGACCAACTTTCAGTTGCATATTTCCAATCAAAATTCTTATAATCACATAATTCCACAGATGGACCACTCTCCTAAAATAAGGTTTGTTTTAAAAATAAACAATATTTTCTTTCCTTGAGGTTGTTAAAAAGAAACCATATTGTAAATTGCGTGAAATTGCAACTAGATTCTTTTTTTTAAGTCCCTATGTATATGTAGTGCTTTGTATTTTATTTATTTAATTTTGTTTATGTCTATAGCCCTGTAAATTTTATTTATAATGAAGATTTATTTCTTTATTGTAAGAAGGATGCACAAGGTCCTGTGAAACTTTTGTATATAATGGAAATTAATATACATTTATATATTGAGACTTTTACACAGTACTGTATATAAAACTACATTTATTAAATCATAGAGCTACAAAAAGAGAAGAGCAATTTTATTGCTGTTTTGATTTATATACCGAATAAGGGAAACACCAAACCCTTGTGAAGAGGATGAAAAGAAAATGTACGTGTAGGCTTATTATTTAACTTGTGGTTTCTTATTTGTGGAAAACTGATGGAAGAAATAGCAAATTTTGATACAAGTTAAACTTAGCTGCATTTAACAAAATGAATGGGACTCCAACTGCATAAAACTTCACGTTAACAAAGGTTTTAAAACAACTTTGTCAGGTTGATGGAGGTTTTTCAGCATCACTCCTCTTGTGCTTCTGAGAAAATGTCATTTTAGAGATCGACCATCGACCTTCAGCAGCCATTTCACATTCAAGATCAGACTAAGTTACTCCAGCAAATGCAGACAAGGTGAAAAGAGAACAGGAGAATTGAATTAACCGATAATAAAGAAATAGCCATTTTGTATATATACATTTTTTAAAGTTGCAACAGAAAGTCTTTGTAAATGAAGAAAAACTACACAGAGACTGCAGAGATTGGGGAATTTGGGGGAATTTATTTAATATTGCAAAACAAGGTAGAAGAACAAAATTAAAGAAATAACAGTGCATTTTAACATTAATTCATTTCACCAAACACAATAAGTATCAGTATCGCTGTTCAATTTAAAATTCCCGCACACCTTTTCTATCATCTCAGTTAACTAAAACAATCAATAATCAATATATTATGACAGCAAAAAAACACCTTAATAAGTATCACTCACATCCTAAAAGGAAAATTAAACTTTTAACGTTTAAAGTTGTAAAGAAATAAAAATAAAAGAAAAATATTTATGCAACAGTGTGTTTAGAGATGAAACACAAACCAGGTGGAAATGTGTCCAATCACATTCTACCTTGGCCAAATTGGAGCACAAATAAAAGTACAGCTAATTTACAGTCTCTATTTGACGTGATAAATGAGTTTGAACGATGCAGATGATTTACACTGTTGTCCCCAGTGATTTCACACAAGCAGAGAATGAAAAGAAAGGCTTGTTCAGGACAGATTATGGAGAACAGTGGTTCCCAAACACTGGATTAGGACCCACAGATGGGCCACAACAGATTCTTTTGGGGGTCCCCAAACAAATGAGCAGAATTTACCCCACACTTTATTCAAATTGTATATGTTTATGTTTTAAATAACATCCATAAAGTTGTAGTTGTAATTCATTTAGCAAACATTGACTGGTTTACCAAGTCAAAATAATAAATGAATCATTCCACTTTGCAAAAATGAGCTCTGTTGTGATTAATATTGTGATTTGGGTGATGAGAGTTTGTCATGTTTAAAAAGTGGGTCTCCATGGACAAAGTTTGGGAAACACTGATGTAGAAAAGTCTGATAAGACTGATTAACAATCAATATTTTTCTTTTGGTGACGCTGCTCCTTGTTCCAATAGATGAAATTATTTTGTGAACCTACAAACAGAAAATAACATTTAATGACAATAAATATATGAAAAACATTTTAAAGACATATTTCATGAATCCATGATGTTTTTACTTTGACTAAACTTCATTGATTTGTTTTAATTTCAGTTCATCTTCATTTTAAGTGACTGGTGAGACGGTAGAGCTGGTATTATGACCAAAAAGTTGATCCTGACACAAATGTTCATATTCACTATCGCTTTTAACTTCTTTAAGGACAGAAAACACCTTGTAGTGTTTCATAAATCTGAGGTAAAACATCTAAAGTTATTCTACATGTTATAACACAAAGTGTCTTTGTATAATGTGGTAACAATATAGCCATATTGTTATTATTTATATGGGTCTTGTTCCACTGATAAAAAAGATAATCAGAACAATTGTTCAGTTGTGAATAAATCAATAATATTAGTCATTTAGTTTTACTCACAAAGGAAGTCAGTGTTCAGAGGGTGGTGTATTTGTCATTCAATCACCGTCGGTTCTCAGCTGCTGCACCTCAGTGCTGCTCGCAGCTGTGGGGTCACAAACACAGTGTTGTTAGCACAGATCACACTTTTCTTTTCCTTTTTTATTTTACAAACGCTGCAAGAAAACAGGACTTTTTAATCAACAAGAACTAACTTTTTGCATGAAAACCTAAGCTCTCAAATGTCTGTATGAACAGATATAAAACTGGACGTGTTCTGTAAATATGATGTGATGTAAAAATATATCATTAAAAAGAATAGAAATACAAATTTTACTTACGAGATGGAGAGCGTTTGACTGAAATGGAAAGAAAATGACGATCATTTTAGTTAGAGTTAAAAAGACAAATGAATTTTACAGTCACCAGTGATCTGTTTGTCTTCAACTCACACAAACTGAAACATAAATCACTGTCAGAAGAGAAACTTTGAAAAAATCAGCCTGGTCAGAAGAAATAAATGGAACAGAATAGTTTAGTAAAATTGAATTAGTGATGTTGATGATGATACACGTTTACAAATATTATCAATATGTGAATAAATCTGATCCAGTGTGATCACCTTTGTGACTTTAAAGCATCAAAGTGAACAAAGTGTCAGTGTTTGTGTGTTGCTCTCACCGTTCATTCTTCTGTACAAGAAGAAAGCAGCAGCAGCAAAGATGAAGATGGCAAGAACAACCACTGCAATGATGATGATGATGGTCGTGTCCATGGGCTTCTCTGTTGAGCAAAAAACAAAGCAAAAATCTGTGACTGTGCGGTGTTTTTCATTTCATCTCTATTTTCACTCACATGATCAGAATCTTTGTGTTTGTCAAGAAGAAAACTTTACTTTTCAGATGAAAAACTGCAGAAAAAGTCTTTAAATGAGGTCAAACTCCCCCTGCTGGACTGGAGTTATTACAAACACGTTTTACCAAATCGGTAAATACAGTTCAATCTTTTAATGCATCATTGATTCATTTACATTCATTATTTTTATTATAATTACTAAAATCCAAGATAATGTTCATAATGCCTTTATTTTTATATATTTTTATTCTTTTATATTTTTCTTTTATAGGTTAATAATGGATAAAAATCATCTTATAATTAATTATTTTTCTAAATATGTAAATAAGCACATACATCTGGACTGGAACCCAAAAGTTCATATTAGAACATTGCTAAAAATAATTCTATTAAAACTGTGAACAATCAGACCGATCAATATTACTTTAATTAATTCATGCAGTAAGTTAATCTACCCATTTTCTAAACATCATCAGCAGTGAAATAATGTTGTAAAATGTAATTATTAATAATGATAAAAATAACATGAATTTTATCTGTGGATCACTGCAGAACAGCTGAGTGACATTAAAGTTTTATGATGATTGAGCCCTAGATTGACTTTATAAAAGATGACAATTTTAAAATATAAAATAATAACAATAACTTTAAGACACTTGGTTAAAAAATAAATAAAGATTAAAAAGTTGGACTTTTCTTTTAGGGATTTGTCAGGGTCACATGATGGTGCCATGACGCTGCACACGCATCGACTGAAAATGAAACTGTACATAAATAAATGAGAGAATAAAAGAAAACCAACCCTGCACACATCAGAAAACATGAGCTGCAGAACTATTCCAGTCAATGAAAGGTGTGTTTCCAGCTTTTACCTCTGTTGGATTCCACTGCGTCTTTGTCCAGGACCCTGACTAAGTCCTCGTTCACACCAGAGAGCTGGAACACACAGTCATACCTCCTCCAGTCCTCAGGGGGGATTGATGAAACTGGCAGGTCAGTGCTCATCTGGAAGGTTCCGTCATGGTTGGGCAGAGTCTCTCCTTGGTCCACGTCCTCATGAAGCTCCTCTCCATCTTTCCTCCAGAACAACACGGCTTTGTTTGGGTAGAAACCTGTAGCGTGGCAGGTCACTGGAGAGGAGGGAGACTTCTGGAGGAGAGACACCGAGGGAAGCTCTGCAGAAGAACAACTCCACTTTAGACTTTATTACAACTCACATTCCTGTTTCATGTGATTCATCCTGCATTAGTTCTTTTCAGTCTGGCTGTAAATTAAGGTTTTACAAATCTGTCAAATCTGACTTTCTTTAAATCCACTTTAAAAAACTTTTTTTTTGTGTTGAAAACCTTTAAAAATTGTTTAGATTTTGAACTTTTTTTTTTAAACATTCTATGTAAATAAAGTCATTTTTTTATTATAATGTATATGAATAAAACACTGCAGCCTGGTTGATTTATCACTTGGCTGATAAAAAGCAGTTATTATGAGCCTTTTATTGCTTCTCTCTTGTGTTTTCTTTGTATTCAGTGTCTCTGTATCTGGTTGAGTAATTCTTCTTTTCTTTGTTTTCTCCTTCTCAGTTTTTCTTGACTCACTGTGTGATTTTGAGGGTTTGGAGGGTGAGGATGATGATGATGATAGAGGAGGCGAGGACATGAGGGGAGGAAAGAAGGAAACCAAAAAGTCTTCAGCATTTCACTCTGTCACTGACATTACTGTGACTGTGACTTATAAAAACTCTGAGAGTCATTTTTCTTCTCATGTTGCCGTTGTGAACCTGTCGGGTTAGGGTTAGCATTTGTTTTCTACCTGGACAAAGTGAAGCATGTTTCTGTTGCTGAGGGAAAATAGAAATAATTTTTGAAAGTTTTTGACCACATGAAAATGGTTTTGGTTGATTAAAAATATTCTTTTTAACATCAGAAAATGGTTGAAGTGAATAATTTGTTTATATAAAAGTCAAACGACTGCAAGAAAATAAATCATCTTAGTTTAAAAACGGTGGACAAACAGGTCAAAACAATAAAATAACGGATGAGTTTGTTTATGTTTCCTGATATGAAAACTTTATTTTTAAAATGAAAATGCAGAAAAATGATTAGATATGTGAATAAGTAGATCAATAGTTGGACAGATGTAACTTATTGATCTTAAAGTGGAAAACCTTTGTTGCAGCAGTGCAATATTATAATAATTAGACTGTAATTATTGCATTTTGTTTTACTTTATTTTAAATTTGTAATATAATTATGTCAGACAAAAGATAAAATGTTTAGTTGACATTTGTTTAAATATATTTATTTTTTCACATTTATTGAATTTCAATTAAATAAATTATTTTTCTTTTTAAATAACAAGACATATTACAATGTCTTGTCCCAGTGGGAAAATTTATGTTTGACATCACAATATCTGCAGAATACATTATAGTTATAATTATAATTAAAATAAGACTGCAATAATAACTTGATTATTATTCAATTACTAATTTAATTATCATCTTTTTTTTTAAAATGTTTAATATGAGTTTTCTGATTTTTCAGCTTCTTAAATGTGAAAGTTTTCTGGTTTATTTGCTCCATAGAACAAAGAAATCATTAAGACATTTAAGATGATCATCTTTATTAATTAATTGAGCAAATAATCAACCAATTAATTACTGATAAAATAATAAGTTACTATCAGTTTTTATTTTTTCTCCAAAAAACATCAGCATCAGCTCTCATAACAACATAAACTATATATAAACTATAAATAACACAAAAACAAACAAAAAAGGGAAAAAACATACGGAGAACAAAACAAAGAGGTTATAAATGTGTGTGTGTGTGAGAGAGAGACACTGACAAAAATGGAGGAAAAAAGAGAGCGAGGGCAGAGAGATGAAGAGGGCGACAGAGACGAGACATGTCATCAGAGTGAGACACAGTGGTGATAAAACACATCATCACAAACAAAAGACACGTCTGAATATTGTGTTCATGAAGCTTCTGTGGTTTTACCTGTTCTCTGCAGAGAGCTCTTCCCATACTCCACGTACTTCTTCAGCCAATCAGGACAAAGCTGGGTGTAGTAGTTTTTATGACCAGCAAGTTGAGCTTTATCAGCATCCCATTTGTTTTTGGTGATGAAAGCCTGTGGTGATGGAGCGATCCATGTCTCTGTCTTCAGGTCCAACACTATGAAGTCTTCTCCATCATAACCATGTTGCTCATAACCACTAACTTCTCCAGTCACATCATCCCATTCACAACCATACATACTCTGGACAATGTGGACACCTGAGAGAGAGAGAGAGAGAGAGAGAGAGAGAGAGAGAGAGAGAGAGAGA
>JAFBJR010000119.1:550875-561466 GCA_016785285.1 Brachirus orientalis
TAAGTGACTGGTGAGACGTTAGAGCTGGTATTATGACCAAAAAGTTGATCCTGACACAAATGTTCATATCACATGAAGAAACCAGTTAATAGTGGTTTTTAACTTCTTTAAGGACAGAAAACACCTTGTAGTGTTTCATAAATCTGAGGTAAAACATCTAAAGTTATTCTACATGTTATAACACAAAGTGTCTTTGTATAATGTGGTAACAATATAGCCATATTGTTATTATTTATATGGGTCTTGTTCCACTGATAAAAAAGATAATCAGAACAATTGTTCAGTTGTGAATAAATCAATAATATTAGTCATTTAGTTTTACTCACAAAGGAAGTCAGTGTTCAGAGGGTGGTGTATTTGTCATTCAATCACCGTCGGTTCTCAGCTGCTGCACCTCAGTGCTGCTCGCAGCTGTGGGGTCACAAACACAGTGTTAGCACAGATCACACTTTTCTTTTCCTTTTTTATTTTACAAACGCTGCAAGAAAACAGGACTTTTTAATCAACAAGAACTAACTTTTTGCATGAAAACCTAAGCTCTCAAATGTCTGTATGAATAGATATAAAACTGGACGTGTTCTGTAAATATGATGTGATGTAAAAATATATCATTAAAAAGAATAGAAATACAAATTTTACTTACGAGATGGAGAGCGTTTGACTGAAATGGAAAGAAAATGAAGATCATTTTAGTTAGAGTTAAAAAGACAAATGAATTTTACAGTCACCAGTGATCTGTTTGTCTTCAACTCACACAAACTGAAACATAAATCACTGTCAGAAGAGAAACTTTGAAAAAATCAGCCTGGTCAGAAGAAATAAATGGAACAGAATAGTTTAGTAAAATTGAATTAGTGATGTTGATGATACACGTTTACAAATATTATCAATATGTGAATAAATCTGATCCAGTGTGATCACCTTTGTGACTTTAAAGCATCAAAGTGAACAAAGTGTCAGTGTTTGTGTGTTGCTCTCACCGTTCATTCTTCTGTACAAGAAGAAAGCAGCAGCAGCCAAGATGAAGACGGCAAGAACAACCACTGCAACGATGATGATGATGGTCGTGTCCATGGGCTTCTCTGTTGAGCAAAAAACAAAGCAAAAATCTGTGACTCTGCGGTGTTTTTCATTTCATCTCTATTTTCACTCACATGATCAGAATCTTTGTGTTTGTCAAGAAGAAAACTTTACTTTTCAGATGAAAAACTGCAGAAAAAGTCTTTAAATGAGGTCAAACTCCCCCTGCTGGACTGGAGTTATTACAAACACGTTTTACCAAATCGGTAAATACAGTTCAATCTTTTAATGCATCATTGATTCATTTACATTCATTATTTTTATTATAATTACTAAAATCCAAAATAATATTCATAATGTCTTTATATTTACATTTACCCAAACTATTTTTTAAATGTTCTTTTTTTCTTTTATATTTTTATTCTTTTATAGGTTAATAATGGATAAAAATCATCTTATAATTAATTATTTTTCTAAAAATAATGTAAATAAGCACATATATCTGGACTGGAACCCAAAAGTTCATATTAGAACATTGCTAAAAATAATTCTATTAAAACTGTGAACAATCAGACCGATCAATATTACTTTAATTAATTTATGCAGTAAGTTAATCTACATGAATAACATGAATTTTATCTGTGGATCACTGCAGAACAGCTGAGTGACATTAAATTTCTATGACGATTAAGCCCTAGATCGACTTTATAAAAGGTGACAAATTTTAAAATATAAAATAAAACAATAACTTTAAGACACTTAATTAAAAAATAAATAAAGATTGTTGTGGAAACTTAAAAATTTAGACTTTTCTTTTAGGGATTTGTCAGGGTCACATGATGGTGCCATGACGCTGCACACGCATCGACTGAATACAGAGCGAAAATGAAACTGTACATAAATAAATGAGAGAAAAAAAGAAAACCAACCCTGCCCACATCAGAAAACATGAGCTGCAGAACTATTCCAGTCAATGAAAGGTGCGTTTCCAGCTTTTACCTCTGTTGGATTCCACTGCGTCTTTGTCCAGGACTCTGACTAAGTCCTCGTTCACACCAGAGAGCTGGAACACACAGTCATACCTCCTCCAGTCCTCAGGGGGGATGGATGAAACTGGCAGGTCAGTGCTCATCTGAAAGGTTCCGTCATGGTTGGGCAGAGTCTCTCCGTGGTCCACGTCCTCATGAAGCTCCTCTCCATCTTTCCTCCAGAACAACACGGCTTTGTTTGGGTAGAAACCTGTAGCGTGGCAGGTCACTGGAGAGGAGGGAGACTTCTGGAGGAGAGACACCGAGGGAAGCTCTGCAGAAGAACAACTCCACTTTAGACTTTATTACAACTCACATTCCTGTTTCATGTGATTCATCCTGCATTAGTTCTTTTCAGTCTGGCTGAAAATTAAGGTTTTACAATTCTGTCAAATCTGACTTTCTTTAAATCCACTTTAAAAAAAACATTTTTTTTTACAAGATTGTTTCTTTTACTGTTGTCTTAATGTTGTAAACCTTTAAAAATTGTTTAGATTTTGAACTTTTTTTTTTTTTAAACATGCTATGTAAATAAAGTAATTTTTTTATTATAATGTACATGAATAAAACACTGCAGCCTGGTTGATTGATCACTTGGCTGATAAAAAGCAGTTATTATGAGCCTTTTATTGCTTCTCTCTTGTGTTTTCTTTGTATTCAGTGTCTCTGTATCTGGTTGAGTAATTCTTCTTTTCTTTGTTTTCTCCTTCTCAGTTTTTCTTGACTCACTGTGTGATTTTGAGGGTTTGGAGGGTGAGGATGATGATGATGATAGAGGAGGCGAGGACATGAGGGGAGGAAAGAAGGAAACCAAAAAGTCTTCAGCATTTCACTCTGTCACTGACATTACTGTGACTGTGACTTATAAAAACTCTGAGAGTCATTTTTCTTCTCATGTTGCCGTTGAGAACCAAACAGTTGAGAGGCAAACAGCTTTTGACCACATGAAAATGGTTTTGGTTGATTAAAAATATTCTTTTTAAATATTTTAAATGGTTTAAGTGGAATAATTTGTTTATATAAAAGTCAAACGACTGCAAGAAAATAAATCATCTTAGTTTAAAAACAGTGGACAACCATTTTATAGACATTGGAACAAACTGAGCAGTTACTGTTTTTTTAAAAAATGACAAACAGGTCAATAAACAATAAAATAACTGATCAGAAGAAAAAGGTGATATAAGTTTGTTTATGTTTCCTGATATGAAAACTTTATTTTTAGTGAAAATGCAGAAAAATGATTAGATATGTGAATAAGTAGATCAATAGTTGAACAGATGTAACTTATTGATCTAAAACCTTTGTTGCGGCAGTGCAATATTATAATAATTAAATTGTAATTATAGTTTTATTTTTCATTTGTAATATAATTATGTCAGATAAAAGATAAAATGTTTAGTTTACATTTGTTTAAATATATTTATTTTTTCACATTTATTGAATTTCAATTAAATAAATTATTTTTCTTTTTAAATAATGTTTATCGAATATTACGATGTCTTGTCCCAGTGGGAAATTTATGTTTGACATCACAATATCTGCAGAATACGTTATAGTTATAATTATAATTAAAATAAGACTGCAATAATTACTTGATTATTATTCAATTACTAATTTAATTATCATCCTTTTTTTTAGATGTTTAATATGAGTTTTCTGATTTTTCAGCTTCTTAAATGTGAAAGTTTTCTGGTTTATTTGCTCCATAGAACAAAGAAATCATTAAGACATTTAAGATGATCATCTTTATTAATTAATTGAGCAAATAATCAACCAATTAATTAAACTTATTATTAAAATAATAAGTTACTATCAGTTATTTTTTTTAATTTTCTATATTTATTCTTTCTCCAAAAAACATCAGCATCAGCTCTCATAACAACATAAACTATATATAAACTATAAATAACACATAAAAAACATACGGAGAACAAAACAAAGAGGTTATAAATGTGTGTGTGTGTGTGTGAGAGAGAGACACTGACAAAAATGGAGGAAAAAAGAGAGCGAGGGCAGAGAGATGAAGAGGGCGACAGAGACGAGACATGTCATCAGAGTGAGACACAGTGGTGATAAAACACATCATCACAAACAAAAGACACGTCTGAATATTGTGTTCATGAAGCTTCTGTGGTTTTACCTGTTCTCTGCAGAGAGCTCTTCCCATACTCCACGTACTTCTTCAGCCAACCAGGACAAAGCTGGGTGTAGTAGCTTTTAAGATAAGTAAGTTGAGCTTTATCAGCATCCAATTTGTTTTTGGTGATGAAAGCCTGTGGTGATGGAGCGATCCATGTCTCTGTCTTCAGGTCCAACACTATGAAGTCTTCTCCATCATAACCAAACTGATTATAACCACTAACTTCTCCAGTCACATCATCCCATTCACAACCATACATTCTCTGGACAATGTGGACACCTGAGAGAGAGAGAGAGAGAGAGAGAGAGAGAGAGAGAGAGAGAGATTTTACATCCTCTCTTTACCACAGAGAACAACACACAGGTTTGAAGGAGTGACACACACACACACACACACACACACACACACACACACAGTGAGCAGCACTTTTTTTTGCAACAGTGAAATATTATAATAATTAGATTGTAATTATAGTCTTTTTTTGAGATTTTACTTTTCATTTGTAATATAATTATTACATCAGATAAAAGATAAAATGTTTAATTAGTTTAAATATATTTAATTTTTCACATTTATTGAATTTCAATTAAATAGATTATTTTTCTTTTCTTTTTTAAAAAAAGTTTATCAAACATTACGATGTTTTGTCCCAGTGGGAAACTTATGTTTGACATCACAATATCTGCAGAATACGTTCTAGTTAAAATAAGGCTGCAATAATTAATTGATTATTATTGATTATTATTACCATCTATTTTTATGATAAATTTTGAGGGTTGTTTAAAAAAAAGATTAATAAGAGTTTTCTGATTTTTCTTAAATGTGAAAGTTTTCTGGTTTCTTTGCTCCATAGAACAAACAAATCATTAAAACTGAAACATTTAAGAACATTGTCATCATTTCAAAGTTTAGGAAATATTCATCAACATTTTTCAGCATTTCATGGAGCAAATAACTTATTAATTAACTGAGAAAATCCATTTTCTCACAATCCATCAGCTCCATTTTGTTTGTTTAATTTTCAGTGAGCAGCAGGTACAGATTAAACCTGGTCCTGGACTGAAGTGAACATCTACAGAAACTCTGCAGTCCAACTGTCAACAAACTTAAACTAGACACTAGACTGAGCTCCAGTTTTTCTAGAAGCTTCTGCTGAAGGAGACGTTTAGTCCAGGATTAGTTCAGACGGGACAGTGAGTCACTGCAGCTGCTCAGGGTAACAAAGACACCAGCAGGACTATTTTACAGACTGGGACACAGTCACTGTGTCCTGATTGGTCCATCAATCTGTCCATGATGTGGACAACAACCAATGTTTTCACCTCCACATCTTCATCTTATCTTCTCATCTCATTTTCTTTTCTCCACAGAGAAACATATTTCATTTTAAAATGATATAAAAAGAAGGAAATTCTCACTTTTGTGAAACTAAAAACACATTTTTGCTCCATAATTAAATTCAGATGATTTAACCATCAAAAATGTTGATTCATTAATTAGATATTAATCATGATTATGGCTTTGACACTACGGTTAAGTCAAACTGATCAAATATCTAATTCTTTCATATATTTAATTTTTGTTCCACACAATGTGGTAAATTACAGTACAATAAATCTAATATCACCTGTTGCTCTACTTTATACATTTAATATTTAAAATAATGATTCTTCTTATCATTATTATTAATTATGCGACATTTTCATCATATAATTAATTCCCTGTTTAAACTGTAATGTATCAGAAAATGTCACAATTTTCCAAAGCCAAAGTTGAAAAACCCAGAGAGAATTTGAGTGACAGAGCAGAGCTTTGACTCTCATGTCATGCACAGTCATTCTTGATTGACCTTGTCTTCACTTTAATTCAACACTTTTACTCACTTCTCTTCATTTCTCTAGCGCCGAGTTTTGTAAAAAACAGCTTTTCCTGTGACGCTGGTGTGGGACAAGTCAGTGAGCTGACTTTACTTTGACGTCACACGTGACAACATGTTCAGACTCTTGGTTTTACTGTGTCAGTAGTGGCAGGGCTGCACAATATACTGTTACAGCGGCGTCATGTCACAGTGTGTATATGTGCAGGAGCAACACTGCAGAGGCGTGTGCTATAAAGTAAAGTCTGTTCGGTCAAACACAGAGACACACTTTTCACTTTCATGGCTACTCCACAAAACAAGTCTGTCTCATGACATGACGTCATTTTAGCGTGTGTTCACAGCTGACAGTCGGCTGCGTTGCTATTGGGCTGCAACTAACCATTATTTTTCATCACTGATTCATCTCTTGATTAATGACTGATTAGTTGTTTGCTCTGTAAAAGGTTGAAAAATATTGATCAGTGTTTCCCAAACGTCCAAATGATGATGATGATGTTTTCAAAATGTCCTGTTTTGTCCACAAAACAAAAATGAACCAGTTTTAATGATTCTTCTGTAACAAGGAGCAAAGAAAATAGAACATATTCACATTTAAGAAGCTGAAAAATCAGAGAGCTTATTTTAATATGAAGAAAAACAAAACAAAACACTAAAACCAATTCATCAAAATTTTGATTAATTTAGTCATTTTTCAGCAGTTTTGGTTCATGTTCAACAAGTAATAATCTCTTATATTTTCATTAGACAGACAGACAGACAGCTAACTTAATCACTGAGGGCAAATTAGGTCATCGTAGCAGCGGTACAAATAAATCAAAAATATAATCTAGAGGTAAGGGCAAATATTGATATTAACAAAGTACAGACTATATTTAAAACAGTACAATACACAATATGCACTACTATACACTATATACAATAAAATGCTTAAATAAAGAGAGATAAGGTGCAGTTTTTTTCTACAGTGATCTTTTAAATAACTTATTAATTATGTGTGTGTATTAAACACTAGAAGTGGGCGATATACATCGTTTGCTTCTGTTTTAACAATGTGAAAACTGTTTGATCAATCAAACTGATCCCAATCAAGTCCACAGACTTTTGAAGAAATTAAGCTGTTTGCATTGACAAACAGCTACTGGATGTAACATTGTTACGTTTGAGCGCTGACGGTGGTGGAGGGCGGCAGTGTGAGCTCGCAGGGGGTTTGAATTAACTGAACGACCCTTGACCTCTGCATCATCACACAATCACTGACCTCGTCAAATTAACTAGTTACAAAAGGGAAATGGTGATAATGTGGATTATTTACATGGACAAAGACGATGAAGGGGACATGAAGGTGTGAAGAGAAATGAAGTATCAGGTCAGGATAAGTGTGAGAATTTTCATTTCTTGGATAAAAGTTAAATTAATGTGCTGCCACATTAATTCATTATTTTAAATCTAGCCAGAAAACCTACCTCTGTGTTTAAAGAGAAACAAAATTATCATCACTGCAGCACCTCAGCAGTGACGACAAGTTTTAGTTTCTTTTAATTTCTTTTTTCCCTTCTTTGTTTTACCTCTCTAAATGTTTTTAAAAATATAAATGTTTTAAAAAATTATGCTTTTCTCTTTCCTTTTTAATTGTTAAATTTAAATTAAAATGTGTCACGTAAATAAACTTGCCTTGCCAAATGTATAGCTGAGGATTCTGTGCTTTAGCCATCGACAACTCAGCAACAACTGACAGGGCTTTTTTTTAATGATCAATCAAACTTTATTTTCTACATTTATTTTTGTTTGCTCCATAAAACATAAGAAAATGTCAAAAATAAAACAACTTGTTTTTATCTTTGAACAATTAATATTTAATTCATAAACAACAGGTAAGTGATGAATTGTTGCAGCTGTAAACTGTGATTGGTCACATTAGCAGCATGTCTGCTCCATGACTCTCAGTCACATTGGTAAGTTCACTGGTTAAAAAACACCATCTTCACTGACGTCTGATCTTTTTCTTTTTTTTTATCCTATGATGTTCTATAATTAAATTTAAATATATATATATATAAATCAATAAGTTGAATAAATGTTGTGCAACATTATAACACCAACATGATTCCTTCAGTTTCAATCACCACACACACACACACACACAGTGGCATAGAAACAACACTGACATCTAGTGTACAGCTGGTGTAACAGCAGAGCGACACAGACTCAAACATGCTGTTCAGGCTGTGAGTGAAAAAGATTTAAAAATGTTTCAAATGTTCACTTTTCTTGTGTCACCTTTGTTAAGAAGCAAATATTATTTCATACTCTGAGAAGAGACATTAGTTATATATATAACTTATATATAAATAATATGTCGGAATAACTCAGTTATATGTTAGTGTGTGTGAGAGAGAGAACAGTTTAATACACATTTTATCAGTAAAGAAAGTGAAACACAAACAAACCTCCAGTTTGGTTGAAGCGTGGCTTTAAAATTTCAATGTTTGCTTTGAAGGTCTGCTGGGAACCCAAAAAGTTCCCAGTGTTCCTCTCCCAGTACTGTGAGTCTGTGTTCTTACTCATCCAGTCCTGTTTGGGTTCTGCTCTCATTGTGTTGCTGTCATAGTGAACCATCCGAACATCATCAACCAAACCAACAGCCACAAACTGTGGGAAGTTTGGGACTTCAGATGATCCAGTGTAGAAATACCTCAGAGAGTGAGTTCCTGTGAGAGACAGTGAATGTCATGACTTAAGATTTCACATTTACACTTTTATAAATCACTGTACTCAGAGTCAAGACGACATAAAAAAAAACATTCAAATGCTCCTCATGATCTCTGTTGTGGTAAATAATTCACAAAATATTTTTATACATGAAAAATTTACGTTTATAATTCCTGCTGAAACATATTTAAACTGGAACCGATTTGTAAAATATTTATGTCAAGTCAAAACTGTTGTTGGAATTTTTATGCATTTAGTGAATATTGTACTTTGTGACCTAAAAATAATAATAATAAATAAGGAGTAAACTAACATATATATTATCTAACACATAAAGCTATTTTTAATTATTTGATAATAATAATAAAAAGGTTTAATAATTATAAACCTGAGGTTTCTTTAGTAATATATTATTAAATTATATCAATTCATTTTTTCAGTTTTTGTCCAAACTATGTGCTGTACAAATAAATCATTCACAATTTAATTAGACAAAAAGCTAATTATTTATTTATTTCTTCATTATGAGACGAGTCACTTTTTGCTCTTTTTCAATGTTATTTGGCTGCTGATTAATAATGTATTGTAAAACGTTGTATAAAAGGGTCATTATCTGTAAGATTACACTAAATGACATTAATCATATCAGATGATAATAAGTGCATTTACTTGAACAACAAATGAGGCTTTAAAGTTGTTTTTCCGTCTGGAGCATTTGGAGCTCACACCTTTTTAAAGGCCTTCATGAATAAGTCAAAGTAAAAATGCTCAAAGTGCAAATGTGCATATTAGACTGTAGGATGAATAAAATAATAAACAATAAGAAAGTTTTAAATAACCATTTTCACTAGTACTTCCTTCTTCAGTAGAAAACTTAAATAGACTTAAATAGAGTCCAACAACTAAACAGCCAGGATCATCAAATGACCTCACATTCAAACAAACAGTACACATCCTCTCTTTACCACAGAGAACAACACACAGGTTTGATGGAGTGACACACACACACACACACACACACACACACACACACACACACACACACACACACACACAGTGAGCAGCACTTTTTTTGCAACAGTGCAATATTATAATAATTAGATTGTAATTATAGTCTTTTTTTGACATTTTACTTTTCATTTGTAAAACAATTATTATGTCAGATAAAAGATAAAATGTTTAATTAGTTTAAATATATTTAATTTTTCACATTTATTGAGTTTCAATTAAATAGATTATTTTTCTTTTTTTTAAAAAAAAGTTTATCAAACATTATGATGTTTTGTCCCAGTGGGAAACTTATGTTTGACATCACAATATCTGCAGAATACGTTCTAGTTAAAATAAGGCTGCAATGATTGATTATTATTGATTATTATTACCATCTATTTTGATGATAAATATTGAGTTTTTTTTTTGTTTGTTTTTTTAAAAAAAAAAAAGATTAAGAGTTTTCTGATTTTTCTTCAATGTGAAAGTTTTCTGGTTTCTTTGCTCCATAGAACAAACAAATCATTAAAACTGAATCATTTAAGAACATCGTCATCATTTCAATGTTTAGGAAATATTCATCAACATTTTTCAGCATTTCATGGAACAAATAACTTATTAATTAATTGAGAAAATCCATTTTCT
Source organism: Brachirus orientalis (assembly GCA_016785285.1). NCBI lineage: Eukaryota > Metazoa > Chordata > Actinopteri > Pleuronectiformes > Soleidae > Brachirus > Brachirus orientalis. The sequence goes on from JAFBJR010000119.1 coordinate 561,287, forward strand.
CACAATCCATCAGCTCCATTTTTTTTTTTTTTTAATTTTCAGTGAGCAGCAGGTACAGATTAAACCTGGTCCTGGACTGAAGTGAACATCTACAGAAACTCTGCAGTCCAACTGTCAACAAACTTAAACTACACACTAGACTGAGCTCCAGTTTTTCTAGAAGCTTCTGCTGAAGGAGAC
>JAFBJR010000121.1:0-109951 GCA_016785285.1 Brachirus orientalis
TTTGTGAACTGTTGACTGGATTCAATGTTCTGGGTTTTTTTTTTTTTTTGCAGCTGGTAAATGCTGGGATGATGTTGGCTGTGACTCTTCTCGTCCATCTATCTGTGAAAAAAAGGCCCATTAATCCTGTTCTGAAGCAACATGCAGCAAAGAGGCAGAACAATGGTTGTGTGAATGTTGTGCACTCATCTCTTACTGTATCAACGGTCTCACAAATGCAAAATTAAAGCATTCAACCATAAAACAAGTTGTTTGGTGAATTTGCAAGAAGTCTATTGGTTTTCTGCATGTGTACTATCTAGTATCTTACAAATGTTCTGTCAGTGATAAGAATTTCCAGAATTAACATTGCTAACAATATAGTAATGACTTGTCATAATTATATTTGACAACTTTAAGAACAGATATCCATTATTCAACATACCAGATGGTAGCTGTTGGGCCTATGTGTTGATAGTAACAAATTACACAAATACAGTGCATACATAAGACACACAAGAGAAAAAAAAAGATAATAAATTACAGCTCACAAAGACAGACAAAAGGCAATGTTTTGGTTTTAATTATCGTGTTAATCACTCATTTACATTATAAAAGGAGTATTAGTTTGTGATCACTATTAAGACCACAACGACAACTAATGAATGCAAAATGTTCAAAGCAACAAGGCAAAGAAGGAAAAATGTGAATATTGTTTAAGTGCTTGCAGTGAGGGTTTAAGTTAATTGGGCATAGATTTGGTAAGAGTTGATAAATGGCAGGCTATGCAGTAAGAGGTTAAATGTTGCCCTCCACAGTTTGAAGTCCTGAATCACAGTTCTTCTTGCCCCTCAAAGCCTGCTGGTTTAACTCCTTATGAGTCAAAACATCCTAAAATCAGTTATATTTATGCATATCTGATATAAAATGAATATATCTAAAATATATTGCATTTTTCAACATAATTGTAGGAAGAATAGTAGTATTTTTTAGTTTTAATCCACAAATTCCAATTCTTCAGTAATAATCCATGTTTAAATAATATGATGAATGAGTTAAAATTATTTAGTTAGCCCCGGTGAATATTAAATAATAATTAAAAAAGCTTCAAATTATATCTAGAACTAACTAGAAGCTGCATTTTGATGTATAGAATTAAATATGCAGAGCTCCGCAACAGCATGCTGAATGCTGCGCACATAAAAGATTTAACGCTGGCAGCAACTTACGACATGGGACTGGCAAACGAGGTAACATAACAAAATGCATAGCAGTGGTCACACAAGTTCTTCAAGGCGAACACCATTTCCAAGAAGGCTGTGCAGAAATGGAACAAAAGGTTTAAGCTGTGGAAAAAGTTTTCAGTTTAAGGACATCACTTCACCTTAAATGGAAATTGTCTTGCCTGTTAAACTGGAGCAACAGAAAGCTGGAACAGAGTTCACTGGCTTTGTCACTGAGTATAGGGAATGTCAGACTCCAGTCCTTTTCCAGTCTCCTGGTTCCTTGACTACAGCCACTCCCCTTCTCTCCGCTCACCTTATCCACAAACCTGCCCCTTATTACCATTCAGCCTGCTCCATACCCTCCTCAGCCCAGTCACTCATTGCCAGATCTCCGGCATTCAATCTGGAACTGCTTACCTTTTGTCCACCTTGTCTGGTCCTGACCCGTCTCCTCTGCCTGCTCCATGGGAAACCAACCTGCCCTCCGTCTCTGACCACGAGTTTTGCCTTAGCCCTATTTGTTTCTCCTCTACCTGTTCCTGGGGCTGCTCAGTGTGCTCTGTCTTTATGGAACACAAGCGTTGATTTACCTGCCTGTTTCAGGACTCTGATCTCCTGTATGTGTTTCAGCATGTTCACCTCCCTAGCTCGTCTAACCCTCCTGGAGACCCAAGAGCCTGTGAAACTGTTGAGAGACCTGAACTTTGCAGTCGCCTGTCTGCGCGTGACTTATCTTGCTGCCTTTAGAATTAAAGGACATTTGCTTTTCCACTGTACAGTTCTAGCACAGGTCGATTCAGCTTTGATTCCACTCATCTTTTTTTAGCTTTTCCATTTGGGGTAAAACCTGATACCTGATGCTTTTTTTAGTACCAGGTTCTACGCGGGCTGAGCTGGTACTACAATGTGATGTTGCCACAGACTGTGTTAACTGACAATGGTTTTCCAAAGTGTTCCTGAGACTACATGGTAATATCCTTTACAGAATGATTTTGGTTTTTAATGCAGTGTCTCCTAAGGGATCAAAGGTCATGGGCATTTCATGTTGGTTTTCGGCCTTGCCCCTCTGGACACAGTTATTCATAAAGAGATGAATGTTGCCCCATCCTTGTTTGTGAACGACAAAGCTTTTCGGGGATGCTCCTTTTATACCCATTTATAAAACTTTTTTGTAACCTGTTGCAGGCATCTAATTCAAAATTAGTGAATACTTGCACAAAAAATAAAAAGTACATATATATATATATATATATATATATATTGTTTGAACATTAAAAAGCTTGTCTCTGAAGTGTATTCAGTTGATATATTGATATTTGTAAATCATTTATTTTCTGTTTTATTTCATGTTTTACACAATGTCTGGACTTCATTGAAATTGGACTTTGTATATGATAAAATATTCATCTCTGTGTCAAACTGAATAAATAAGAACCAGCGTACAATAGATGAACAGAATTAAAAATAAGTTAACCGAGTTAAACAGTACTATAAAAGTAATTTAAACGAGAATATGCATTAAATTAAAAAATAAACTTAACAAAACAACAAATAATGTTCATACACACATTCATACGTTGGGAAAGATAGTGCTTTATTTATTTACAATTTTGTAGAAGAAGAAGAAAAAGAAAAAACGAAGCTCGGGGTCACGTGCGGCTTAGCGTCACGTCGTGCGTCACGAGGAGCCAACACAGGAAGTCCCCAGCTAAATCACTGAACTTAGTGAAAAGGAAAGGAGCTCCGTGTAACTGAGAAACGTCAATTCATGCCGATGCACCAACACTCTGTGAAACGCGAGTGTTCTCACAATGGAAACAGCTCTGAAACTCGTCACTTTGTCTGTCACACTAATGGTGACACAGGTAGGTAAGAAGGAGTGTGTGTTAGCGGGGCCCAGCAGGCTCACTTGTCGTTCACAAACATGCTAGTTAGATCACCGGCTAGATAATAGTGTTAAACCTTTGTGTGAGGTCAAACACACTGGGATATTCTGTGTGTCCACATTGTGTGACTGTGTGGTAAGACACGAAACAAACGGCCGGTGCGGGCTGTAATGATGTCCTCCGCCATTGGTTTTCTTGGTGGACAGAAATTAGCTTCCCTATTTAACACTGAGGCGTGGAGGACGTGTACTGTACATACGTAACGAAAACCATGAACGTTTGATCTGTACAAGACACCCGGATTTGTTAATGTCCACGTAAAACAACTGCGTTATAATGACAACCCCAAATGTTTTTTTGTTTTTTTTAAATTCCATTGCATATCGCCGTGTTGGTATTACTGTATATGACAAACTTGTATTTGATAAAAAAAAAAATAAAAAAAAAAAGTCGTTATCATCGTCATCATCAAACTGTATTATCTCACTTGGGGAAAAATCAAACTAAGTAAATACACTCGTTTGACATATCTGTTCAAGTGCATGTTAACGCAAATATTTAATCAGTCAAGTCACATGGCGGCTCATGTAGACGTGGTCAGACGTGCTGAGGTTCAAACATGAGGGCTTAAAGTTACTTTGATTATGGCTTTGTTATTGGTGCCAGGCAGGCTGGTCTGATAATTCCAGAAACCGCTAATTTACTGGGATTTTCATACACACATACACAATCATGTTTGTGGTTTACAGAAGATGGTGATCCTCAGGCCAGGAATGCCTTTTTGATGCTACAGGTCAGAGGAGAATGTTCACTCTGATTTGAGACAAGGGGCTATTGGTTGAGACAAAACCCATAGGAATCTGACCTCTGTTTTGAAGCTTCAGGATTGGTGAATTGGCTGTAGGTTTAGGTGATATTGCAAAAAAAAAATTATATCTTGATATTTTTTTAGAGTTTAATAATAATAATTATTAATGGATATCCATTAATTTGATTTCAATTAAGTTATAACTGTTGTATACAGATTAAATCAATGGAAATGATGTTTCAGGAAAACAACCCTTGTTTTCTGTAAACTTTAGCATTCAAGTAAAATTTCAAAGACGTATAACTTAACTACAGTGAAACTTTGAACTGTGGGTAAACATTGAGATGCTCTGCTGTGAGGTAAAATATGCAGAGAAAATAATTTCACAATTCAAAGACCTAAGTTGTAAGCTGGTGTCTCCATGTTTTTTCCCCGTACCTCTGTGGTGGGGAGGATTTCTGTGAGAGGTGCATGCAGTCAGGAAATCTGTAGAGTTTCAGTGCACATTTCATCTGTTTTTGCGTGTTTCAGCATTTATATACTCAATAATGTCAAATTGCATATCTTTAACAATAACGATATTATCTTAGACAGTATACCTTGCCTACATCTACTTGACCTGTTTCAGATGTCATCTGTTCCCAGGCACGTGTTGGAATGTACCAGCTGTCACACCGGTGTCTACTCATTTATGCTGTGTTTTATTGTCTAGTTTCCTTTGAATAGTTTCACTTATATCGCTCAACAAATTGAAAATATTTACATTTTTAAGACTTGTCTTTTATGTAATATGTTGTATTGATCTTTGATCTGAATCTGAATCTTTAAAGCTGGCTTTAAAGCTTTAAAGCCAGAGAATGCTTATACATCACAATAAAAAAAGCATATAAAATAAGCATATAAAGTAATTAACACTGGAGTAACAATGCTGAAGTTGGCATCCTCTATAGGTGCCATGTAGACCTAATAAGATCGGGTTTGGGTGTAATACAAAAGTCCCACAATGGACAATACAATGCATGCAAATACAAGATCACTTTGAATGATGACCAAGTTGGGGCAAATACTAGGTAAAGGCTAAAATGCTGATTAAAGCTCACCAAGTGTACATAACATTGGAAATGGATTCATCCATATAAAGAAGATAGACATGTACCCAAATTCATAAGACTTAAAAACTGAGCATAGTTTCAAAATTGCAGAGTGCAAGGCTTGTATATGCAAATTAAGGTTTCAAAGTAAGATGTTCAGATAGTAAGCAGAGCTTTTATGATTAATAAATTATTAATTGATTACTAAATTAATCACCAACAATTTTAATAATTGATTTGAATAATTTGAACATTTCTAACAATTTATGGACCAAACAACTAATCAATTGAGATAATAATTATCAGATCAATTGATTATGTAATTGCTAGTTACAGTCCTTATACTAAGACATGCCAACACTTGTTACAGGTCGCCACATTGCCCCCATCCCCCTTTACTTGATCAGATTTGCTGTAGTCATAGGTAAGTTTAAAAATGTTAACTTTAATCATATCAAGCATATTTAAATCCATTTTCTTTGGCCCAATACTCCTTTGTTTCAGCCCACTTAAGCTATTATTTTCACCTCATTGTAGAAATCAATTTCATTTTCTGGACATACAACACCTCAAATACAGGCCTTCTGGGATGCAGCATATGACTGTGTTTTTTCAACTAGATTAATATATATATGTTCATTCATTGTGGACTTGTTTAGGTTCATATATTTTCATCAGTACCTTGAGGTGAGTGAGAGAATAACTGCTCTTTCTTTCAACAGATAAACTGCCAAGAAGCAGTCCTACACATTTCAAATGGAAGTACAGATAGGGAATATTGCATTGTCCACAACCACTCCTGGACCGCACTGCCACAAACCCTTGACGATGCAGTAAGTTTTTCAAACTGTTGACTTCTAAATCTTTTCCCCTTTATTCTGTTTCTTATGTATGTGCTTTGATTTATCTTTGTGACATTTAAAGAAAACTAGTCAACAGTCAAATCGTGCTTATCTGCCACTGTGGTCAGTGGAATAGATGAAGAAAATGGACATAAGAAACCCAAAGGACAAAATATGATCTCATCTGATGTAGTTTTACAGTCTATATCATAACCTGATTCGCCAAATAATTTGGTTAGCCATTTCAACACTGCCTGGCCAAAAAAAGGTCATCACCTGGATTTTACTAAGCAAATAAGTAAGAGCCTCCTTTGGGATAATTTCTGCAAAATTATGTGCCCAAAGAATGAGGTCAGCTGACTACCTGAATGTACTGAATGACCAGGTTATTCCATCAATGTTTTTTTTTTCTTCCCTAATGGCACGGGCATATTCCAAAATGACAATGCCAGGATTCATCAAGCTCAAATTGTGAGAGTGGTTCAGGGAGCATGAGACATAATTTTCACGCATGGATTGGCCACCAGAGAGTCCAGACCTTAACCCCATTGAGAATCTTTGGGATGTGCTGGAGAAGGCTTTGCTCAGTGGTCTGACTCCCCCATCATCAGTACTTGGTGAAAAATGAATGCAACACTGGAAGGAAATAAATATTGTGACATTGCAGAGGCTTATCTAAACAATGCCACAGTGAATGTGTCCAACACTTTTTGGTGCCAATTTGTTTTGACGAGGCAGTGTATTTATTCATAATCATATCTGTGTAACATATTTCCTAAAAAAAACAAAAGAAAGAAAGTGGGGGACTCTATCACATGTTGAATTACTTTTTTTTTTACTTTTTGCAGACACAGTTGTCACTGGTGAACATGACCTCCACTGTTTTGTGTGATGGCTCTGGGGTCAGTCCAGATGTGGTAAAGGGTAAAGCCCTGGTGGTGATGAGAGGAGACTGTGATTTCAGCCAAAAAGCTCTGGTTGCTCAGAACCTTGGAGCTGCGAGTTTGCTAATTGCAAGCAACAAAACATTGGTAGGATATTTACATGCATCTGTATTTGTAGAGGCTAAGCCTATACTTAAGCCCCTGAGGGATTGCTAGACATGCAGCTTAGTGGATGCTTTATGACTAACCACTGGCATTATATGTCTAGGTAAATCAGACTTTACATAATTTATGTTGGTCTTTGAATTTATTTTATGCTCAACAAGACTGACCAATAATCCACAGTGTTCTTTCGTCCATACAGTCCAGTAGAGTTTCTCCTCAATTTACAGTATCACTTGCCAGCCCAGCGTAGCTTACAGCAGCTATACAAAGCAGTCAGAAAACAGTGTGTTTCTACTTATATTTTGACCAAAAATGGCATATGAGTGACACCTAGTGAACAAATTAAAACTCAACATAAATAACCAAATGGCTCCTACAGTGTTTGTGAATGATATAAACACAAAGAAAGATTATTTTATATTTTCCCTTAGTATGTTATGATAATTACCTAATGCTAATTGGACCCATTAACTTGTACATAATGTAACAGTGTAATGCTTCTGTCTGATACCCAGAAGTGGTTCTAAAATAGGGAAGTGATGAACCAGTGGTTTAGATCTGGGGGTTTCTGTGTTAAATATAGATTTTGTTTCAGTGTAAATCAGATGTTCTCATTTGCTGCAGTCAGTGATCATTTTGGCTTCCTCTGCATAACAGGCTTAACATGACACCAATCTCATCAAAGACCATATAAGAATTTTTCTTCAGCTCAAGTTAATATATTTCAAACTTTTGAAAATCTCTGCACTCCTTTGCTTTCAGATTACTCCATCAGCTAATAACTCGGAATATGCAAAGGTCCAGATTCCTCTGGCTCTCATGAGGTACAGGGATTTCTTGGAAGCACAACAGGTCAGATAGTCAGAACATTTCTGATATTGTTGTTATTAGGGTTGGATGGATGTTACTGCTCACATTGGAGAGGATTGATTCGATGAATCCTTGTGTATATCCTCAGGTTTTTGGACAAGATATGCTTATAAAGCTGTATGCTCCACCTCATGCAAGCATTGATCCAAGCATAGCAGTCATCCTACTGATTTCCATTGTCACAGTTGCATTGGGTGGCTACTGGAGTGGGGCATGTGAGAGGTGAGGCGCTGCAGTTGCACACACATTTTGATATTGAAACTAGAACAATGTGACACAAAAGTTGTTTAAACTTTGTTGTTTGGTTTCACTAAACCTAGCGACCACAAATTAATCGTTCAACTGGATAGAAACAGGTGTACTTAGGGCAAAAAAGTAAATGTGATTTGTCTGTGAAGGTTCTTAGTCATTCAGTTCATAGTCATCTTCTCTAGAAAACTGGCCTTGCCTGAGTCAAATGATCTATATTATATAAAATATCTTAAATATATCTAATATTATATAAAATATAATATTATTTTATATACTCTTTACTTTTGGGGATGTAATGATACACTCAGCTCTTGATTCTATACGATTTATGATTTTTTTGTTTACAGTATGATTTTTTTCATGATTATTTTTAAACAAAATGAGCTACAGGCAAATTATTAATGACCAAATAAAGTGATCCTTTATTTTTATGAATATATATCTTAAATAACAAAATACAAAAAGGCTCCTTTCTTTAACAGACACTGCTTGTCCCCATTTATCTCCTCTTATTGAAAGTAAAACTGGCCGTATTCAACCCAGCAGGCACTCGACACAGGGCACACTCAAACCAGCAAGGGTGTCTAAGTTTAAAGTGTGGGCGAATCACTTGGTATGTGGTGCAGGGGTTGCGCAAGACTATTTTGGTGTCTCCACCTCAGGTGTCTCCACCAGATCAATGGCGAAGTTACAGGACTCATATCTAGGATTTGCTGCTTTCAGATTTTTCCGTCATGGTAGAAAAGATAACGCGGCCGTTCATAGGTGTATACCACCTACTGTACCAGATGTGAAATCTCATAAGTACGAGTGACTCTGAGACGTGCCTAATCTTTCCACCATGTGGCTCGATTCATCTTTTATGTAAATCGGTGTGAATAGTTGTGCATTTGTATCAATTTTTAACAAATTCTCAATGCATCATTCCATCCCTAAACTCTATATAACATATCCAAGAGGCTCCAGAACAGACAGAACAAGCCTCTTGGTTAAGATAAAAAAAAAAGTAGATTTAAAAAAAATCATGCATTTTTGTGTTTGTGGCAGAGAGCGTCTGAGCAGTAGTGCATCAGGGGGAGGAAATGGAGAAAATAAAAGAGACAGTGGAGAGCTTTCCTTGTACTCTCCTCTCAAAATTGTTATCTTTGTGGCCATGATGTGTGGGATGCTGCTGCTCATGTACTTCTTCTACAATGTCCTTGGTGAGTTGTAAAAACGTCTTATTCTATTCAAATAAGGAATGAGTTCCAATGTTTTATGTGTTCTGTTCTTCTTTCCCCAGTATATGTGATAATTGTTGTATTCTGCCTGGCCTCTGCCTCTGCACTGTTCAGCTGTGTTGATGCAGTGATGGACAAACTTGGCTGTGGTACTGTGAGGTATAAGAAACCTTCTTTTACTGATATCTACTGACACAAAACAGGATAGAAATACACAGTTCTGTGTGGTCACAGCACAAAGCTAACACATTGTTTCTTGCTGTCTTCTCCTAACTTACCATGTTTGTCTCTCAATCACAGTGATAAACAATCCCTGAATACTTTGATTTATTTGAATGTGTTGAATGTGTTTTTTTTTAGCTTTTCTATCCTAAATTGGAACTTCTCAGTGAGGTCTCTCATACTGGCTGCTGTGTGCATTAGCATTTCAGTGGTCTGGGGAGTCTACAGAAATGAAGACAGGTACTGCTGGTACACACCAAACATAGTCGTAATTCCTCTGTCTAGTGAAGTTGCATTCAGACATGCCTTTTCACAAGCAGTGACTGTTTTGTTTTAATACATTTGTTGAATATCCTTGTTACAGTGCATTTGACATTGCAGCACCCAGTTCTCTTCCATTAATTTTCACTGAATAACTATGTACATGTGGCCTGCTTTGTGAAAGAAAATATTGCTGTAAACATTTTCTTGCAAAATATGTCTTGATTTGTTTTAAATGTCCCCATTCCATATAAAACCGATATTAGTAATAATAACCTGATGTCAAGTTTATTAAAGCTTTTGTGATTATCACAATATATCTAATGTTAATAACAGTCGTATATTATTTCTAATACCATGATTCTCGATGGTTCTTATTTCTGTTATATCTGTAAGAGAGTGAGCTTTACTGCCCCCTGTTAAAACCGTAGCTTTTAAATAAGGTCTAAGATTTCTTTTGTTCCCATCTTAGATGGGTCTGGATCTTGCAGGACCTCCTCGGCATTGCTTTCTGCCTCAACTTCATGAAGACAATTTCTTTGTCCAATTTCAAGGTAAGATTTTTCATCCTTAACTTGTTAATGCTTTTTTTGTTGTTAAGAATATAGAGTAATTGTTGTAGTCATGTGATCGAAACATTGTATTCTATGTATACTGTCTTCTGCCTCCAGTATGTTTTATTGCGTATTTGGCAATAGTGGAATTATGATAAAATGTCAAAATATGTATTTTTATATTTTTAACAGTACTGCAGTCAATGTCTGATTTTTTTTTTCTTCTGTCATTAAATAGATCTGTGTGATCCTCCTGAGCCTTTTGCTTGTGTATGACGTCTTTTTCGTTTTCATTACTCCTTTCCTCACCAAGGTATGAGTATAGTCTCTCAAGGTTTAACATGTAGTTGTATTTCCCCTATGATGGGGAAAAAAGTGGATACTTTTTCTGCCGTTCCTCTGCATTTTGTTTTTTTTTATGTTTTACCTGTGGGACAACATGTGTTACCTATTATTGTGTTTTGTCAGTGAGTTAACATGTTTCACTTTTAGGAACTTTGTTCACACAATTTTCAAAGATGACATAATGTGGTGGTTGTTTAGACTTATATTTTTAATCAAGGGTTTAACAAAAATGCTGCACAAACTGGTCAGGAACTGAATAGATTTTGTTGTTAGTAATAGAACTTATTGGACTAAGAGACATGATTATTAGTTTAAGTATTAACTTGTTTTTTTTTTATCAAAGTCCTTTTAAATAATGGATCTATAAAAAGATGATTATCACTGTAATGAGTGCTTCTCTCTCTGTCAACAGAATGGGGTTAGTATCATGGTGCAGGTTGCCTTAGGCCCAGACGCATCTGGGGAAAAGGTAAGTTCCACTGCATTCCTTTGTTTTTCTAAGCATTTGCTAAGACTTCAAATTTAACTAATTTAATTAATTGTTAGATTTGAGATGATTTAACAAAATAATTGACAGCCTGTTTTTGATTTGTTTTCTTATCAAGTTCCCCTGTGCTCTTACCTTACCGACTAAAGAGACTAAATAAAAATTAGAAAACATGTTGAATATAATCTTGTGGAATAAATTTGTCTTCTAGAAGACAAATTTGAGAAGGAACTTTTGATGGCCATTTTGATCACAGGAACACCAAACTAAATTTGGTGGAATTTGTCATTAAATGTGTCGTTGCTTTAACATCACAGCTGATGTTCCCTGCTTGTTGTTTCATATAATATACCGAAGGCAGCAGTGCATCCTAATTTAGGAGTTGGGACAGATTTCATTTAAGCTCTTTATTGGCTCTCATCAGAAACATAGGAAACAGAAATGCATACATGTCTCAGGACAAAGCCTTCAGCAGAGTCTCTGCAGTGTGGAGCTCAACTTGTTGGTGTCATAGTATTTAATGTACTGTATACTGTATATCCAACTGGACTTGATGATGACTACAGGTTAAATGTCCTGCTATCTTGTCTATCAACCAAAAAATGATTAGAAAATGCAATACATGTGAGCTGTTTCACAAATAATTGGGCCCACCTCTCACCTGTGTACCAATTCTCCCCTTGTGTATGTTAACAAGTTTAACTCTGGCTGACTGCAAATGCTCTGATCAAGGCTTTGTACTAAAACATGTTAGCATTTCTGCTTTTGATGGGAGCCAATAAAGATCCTAGGTGAAAGCATGTATTTTGTCCAGACTGCTGGATATGCTACCTTTTGATATATTATGTTTAATCACTGATTACTTTTTGGTTTAGCACTCTGCTGAAGAATCACACTGCTGTATTGCAACCCTGCACTTAAGTTCAAGTGCTCTTCTTTTTTTTTTTTTAATGACCTGAGTGGACTCATAGATTGATTAACTGACTGTACGCTGGGGTTGGGTGGGTTCTGTCGTAGACGCAAGGTAACATGGTGGAGGTCCCTGCTGAACCACAGGTTCCCTCTGAGAAAGTAAGGCTTGACTTTAATACCCATCCTCTTCCTTACGTCCTTGCAAAAGTATTTGGGGTTCAAGGGTTTACATTCTTTTTTGTGTTCAGGGGAATATATATTGGTATTCATATTGTATTTGAGTAAAACACCATATAAAAAATATTAATCTTGTTATGTACTGAGTTTACAGACAAAAATCTCTTGTCATTGTAGGAAAGATTAAGCAGTATAATCTTTCAGTTTAACCTAATCAGGTTAAGTGTGTAGGGGCTTCTCTCTTTATAAGTGCGCACTCATGACTTTTTAACTCTGAATACTACTTTGATGAAAGTCTGAGTTGAAAAGTTTTTTTTTTTGTATGAAATTTTGCTCAATATGTGCACACAGTTGAACTTAAAGGAGAATTGGGAGTAGCATTCTTATTAATCGTACTACAGCTGTAGCAATAGTTACATTTATAAAATCCTAATGTCACTGAAACTGATTAAAGAAGGTATTTTTTCAAAATATATGTTAAATTTGTACTACAGCAACTGCTTCCTTTACTGTCCACAATATTACATATTTTGTAACCGAGATACGGATTAGATGAGCGTTCCGAAATACACCAAGACTTTATACAACTTTAAGACATTGATGTGTAGTAGAAAGATTGTCATCAGGTTGAGTCTCATGAGTTTTACCCTAAATGTGACTCACTCTGTGTTCTGCTGTCACATTTGGTGTCTGTCTTACTTTAATGTTTCTCTTGTTTTTTCAGCTGCCAGTCGTGATGCGTGTTCCACGGTTCTTAGCATGGGCCCAGAACGTGTGTGGGATGCAGTTCTCCATCCTGGGTTATGGAGATATCATTGTTCCAGGTGATGGCTGCTGGTTGCCAGTTCATGAAACCACAGTTGACACATCAGATATCCCTGAGAAGATTTGAAGCCTTATTGGAAAAAGGAAACCATAAATGCATGATAGATCAGATTTAATGGTCCACTGATTGTTCTTTCAATTGTACTATCTATATTTTTGTCTTGGTAAACAGGTCTTCTCGTGGCCTACTGCAGCAGGTTTGATGTTTGGATCAACAGTAGCAAAAAGATCTACTTTGTCAGCTGCTGCATAGGTACCTCACAAATAAAATACCATTTCCTTAACTGTTGTCACCTTACGTAAACATATGTCAGCATGATCTTTTTAAAAAGAAGTAATAAAATTGTGTTAACAAAACAAATTGTACGTCTTTCTCAGCTTACTGTTGAGAGTCCTTCGGAGCACAAGTTTAATGCATTGTTGAAACAAAGTGTAAATGTACTGTATGTCATCATTTGTTTCAAATGTTTTATTATTATGTTTCACATTGCACATATCAAGTAATTACTTGTTGCACATTTTTTCAAACTAATCGTTTTTTAATTAATTGATTTACACAAGCAAATATATTTTGTTGTCAAGAACAAATAGCTCTAGAAAACATTGTGTCATATTTGTTGGCCCTTTTTAAAAAAGTATTGACATTTTTCTTTCTGCCTGCTCTATGTTGCACAGCTTAACTATTCGTTAAAATTTAAATTATATATAATTGCACCTTTCATAAAGACATGTGCTGTACTGATATGCAGAAAGTAAGAACAAACTAATAAAAATGCTGACAGTTGTGTAAAGTGGAAAGTAGATTATGAAAGCTGAGTTTAATAATATGTAGTATATCACTGTTAAGCCATTAGCTGAGGGTTCACAGGGTTCATGTTATGATTGTGGTGGAAGCATTAAGGCTCATCTCTCTTTCTCACTTGCTCCTTGTAGCGTATCTGCTGGGAATGATCCTGACATTTGCTGTGATGCTGCTGTCAGGAATGGGTCAGCCCGCTCTTCTTTATCTGGTGCCTTTCACCCTCATAACCTCTGCTGTGGTAGCTGGGTGTCGGGGAGAGATGAAGCAGTTCTGGGCAGGAACCACTTATGAGGTGAGAGAAACTCAAGTGTTGTTTTACGGGGCTGGCACATCGTATTGGTGTTTGGTGGCTGTGATGATCTATGCCCACTACTGTTCATTTGGTAATATTGTAAATATTGTTCATTTGGTAATATTGTAAATACTTACTAATGCTACCAAGGTTTACATGCTTTACTGCCAACCTATATTCTCATAATATGTACATAACATTCAAATTTGACTTATTTCCTGTTTGGCAGACTGCTATCTTGATATTTAAGTTTAAGTCAACTTGGTTGCAACAGACACTTTAGGCTTTGAGGCAAAATAATAGACAAAGTGTTAAATAGAAACCTCAGGTCATTCATGTTTGGTATGTTAGGCAGCTGTTGGCATTTCAATTATCAAAAAGTTGTCACACTTGTCTGGCATCTAGCGCACAGCAGTGTCACATTCTTACCCTTCACTAAATTTATTGGCAGGCTACACTATGTTGCGTTTGTATGATATTGCACTAGTTACTGTATGTTAATCACCGTCTGACCTACAGTACACACCCCGTGTTAGAAATGCAAACCAGGTCAGATTTGGTTCCAAATTAATACTCAATTTTCTGCAGATGGCGGTATGAAACACTCTATATCAACACTGGAGTTGTAAAACAATGTAAAGACATGAAAGAATAGGCTTACTCAGTTGTCTGAGATAATACTGTGTAACACCCAACCATTAATATTTTGTGACATGACTTAAAATTAACTACAGAAGTAGGTTTTCTTGATGTTCATAATATTCATGTTGTGTGTGTTAATTTTCTCAAATTTATTCTTCTCGCCACACCCTCCTTCATTAAACAAACAACAAATGCCAGTCTCTCAAAACATAATACTCACTCACTCACTCACTCACTCACATTTCTTTTTGGGGGTAATGAACATTGTCTCTGGTCATAATTTCAATCAGTGGAGGAAATTAGATCGCAAGCTGACAGCATGCTGCATTGTTGCTTACGATACTGATGAGATAAACTCTTTAGTTATCAAAAATGTTGTAAAGAAAGGCCACACATCTTTTTTTAAATATTTAGTAATTTTATTCTTTCCACACCACATATTGTATAAATGCACAAAACTGTACAATATTATCTCAGTATGTGAGAAAATAGTTCTCTGAAGTAAAATGTGTTTGTCATATTTGACCCAGGTGTAACTCAAAGTGAATAAAATCAAAAGGTGCACCATAGTAGCAACAGTGTTTGCAAATCTTTGAATAAGATAAACAGGTTATATATGACTCAGGCACATAACAGAAAACAGAAGGACTACCAGTGCTATCAAAACCTATTAGCCTATGTGCAGTGCTGCATTCAGTCAGATCAGTACTGTAAGACTTTATGTAGGACATATATCATTATTGATTGATTTTTGACTTCCTTTCTAAAAGCACATGTTCCTGACAATATATAAAGGGACTCAAAAAACACATATTTCTATGTGGCCCATTTATCAAGCATTTTACTAGCAAACATCTATAAATGTATGCAGTTAAAATAACTCCCCCCATGGAATAGGTTTATCTAACCTATTTGAAATTACTACTAACTGACGTAGTGTTTACCCAATTACTTTGTGCTTCCATGTTTTATCGGAATAATGTGCTTGGGGATTTATCATTACAAATTCTTGATAACCCAGAAATGTGTTATACTACTTGCTTTGAGTGTCAATGTAACAGTGCTATTCTTTTCAATTAAGTAGCCTTAATGTAAAGAATAGCACTAAAGTATATTATTTTAAAATCCTTAAATATTTTTGAGTGTGTCTAAAAATTTTAATTACTAAAGTTTCTCCAATGTGTATCTGCTCAGACCTTTATAACCATATGAGACCTCTCTTTTCCTATTGCCCTTGATCTTTCCATCTTGCATTAGCATTCCAGTCAGTTTTCTCTTCAGGTGCACTTGTATCTGGATTATGACACATGTGTGAATCCATGTTGTCTATTGGCTCATAAAAGAGCAAAAATGGAAGAAAGAAAAATCATTCACCTCTTTAGTCAATGGGTCCAAAGTGCTTGTTGAAACTATTTTGTAATGTAATTTGGTCTACAGCATGAAAGTTTCTTATTCATGATTGCTCTTTTTCCTTCTTTACTGTCCTGACTGCTTTTCAGTGCTGCTTTAATGCTGGACACTGTCAATGCTGTCTTGTCCCTGACTTGACCTTTACTCCTTTCTTATGTTTCTTTTAAAATGTTTTGCCAATTTTGTTAATTTAAAACCTTGATTAAATAGCCCGCTTATTCTAGAGCACAAGTTAGAACCAGTAATACGTACATACAGAGTCAAACTTGAAATGGAAAAATACCCATCATTTAGAGCAGATAAATCTTAGCCGCAAAGCAGCAGCAGCAGGTTGAGTGTGAATACAGGCAGTCGGCAGAAAAAGGTACAATTCTGATCTAACTTCATCTTCACTAGGTTTTGGACTCATCCAGGGAACCGTTGCTGCCAGGTGTGATTCCCTCCGCCCTGCATCCCTCCAGCCATTTTATAATGTTGCTTATGGCAGTGCCTTTTCTTCCTTTACCAACCTCCTTTCTTAAGCCTTATCACATTTTAACTCCTATTTTCCAGGGTCAGTGTGATAAATACAGAGAATGTTTCAGGAAACTTGAAAGCTTACTGTCTTTGCATCAAATGTCCACTAGGTGACTCTAGTTTGCTGAAAATAACTTCCAGCAATATCCTTAGATGGACTTTTTTCAAAGTCATGACCCTGGAATACAATTTACCTAATTTCTTTATTTGTTTAGTTTGCAATTTGTTGCACCATGCTTTTACTGCTCATCCCTCTTTTCCACATACTGGGAGTTAGAAGTTAATGTTGTTGCCTGCATGCTGTTGCTTGCAGCTAACCTGGGAAAATTGTGGCATGGAGTATGTTGTCTGGTTTTGTGTTTGTATACTGTACCTCTCATCCACTGTTGTATATGCAGTATGCATTACAACTTTAAACCCCCTCCCTTTTTATTGGTATTCTGTTCATTAAAATATTAATTTGAACAGAATTTAACTTCATCTTTCCCTTTCTCTTTTAGAGGGAAGTACTGACTGCGCCGTAGGGGGAGAAAGGTGCTGACTTACAATGTATAGCGTGGATCAAACTGCTGGATGTTTTTTTTCTTACATATATATTTTTAATATTACATTTACAAAGCAAACAAACCAGTGTTCTTGATCAGCACATTGTTATTATGTTGTAATTAATTCTGGCTGCTGTGAAGGGTTTTTAAATGAATTCATTTGTAAGTGGACATTGGGTGTTTTGGGGGGCTTGATAAGTGTCTGAAATGTTAACCTAATGTTCAGCGAACTGTAATGACTTAGCTTTGACGATTGCAAACAACAAAATGCTAAAGCACTTTACAATATTTAGCTTGCCAGTTTGTTCATCATAGACATGAAGAGGATATGGGTCCAAATTTCTTGTAGCTAATAAAAAACATTTTGCATTTTGTGATAACTGTTTTGGGATTTCCCTGGAACCTATTTGTATGATGTGATTTCTTTCATTGCCTTATATTAAATGAACAAGTTGTATTTAATGATCTTATATTTGTTTTTCCATTTTATTAAAACATAATTAAAGAAACAAAATCTTGTGCAAGATAAAACCGCACAGCTTTAGACAAAAAAAAAGATGTTGCTGGGGAACAAATGGATAAAAGTAATTTTGAATATAAAACTATCTTCTATCTTACTGAGGAATAGTAGCCCCTAAACTAGACTTCGTGCATCATTGAGGTCACTGGGGTATTTATCCCCACCACAAGGTTAATAATGATTCTATTAGTCACTGTATGGCTGTAGTCATGTGTGGCTAAATGTATTTCCTCTCTTCTTTGACTTAAAACCGGATCAGATACTGGTTTTAAGTCAAAGAAGAGAGAAAATACATACAGCCATACATGAAATACTTCAGGCATCATGTGACACAATCATACATAAATGTGGGAGCATAAATTCTGATTTACAAAGTTATGTTTACGGGTTTAAACACAAACAAAATTCAGTTTTCCAATGTAAATTCTATATAAGTTTTTTTTTTTTTTTTTTTTATGTGCCAGATAACCTATGAAGGATTAGTAAAATTATTCCTTAACTATTTACAAAGGCTGTAGTTACTGCTCAACCACATTTCTTTCCTTATTAGTAAGTACGACTATATGTTTATTACTAAAAAGCAAATTTATAAAATAAGTTACCGTTCTCATACCTTTCTTGTCCTCGGAAGGGCAGTATATAGAGTATTACCCCTCTTTATTCAGCTTTTATTAAAATTACAATTAAGGAGAACAAATAATAAGGAAAAAAAAACACCACAGGAAAATCACACAAAATAAGTTTTAAAAAAGGAATTTAAGACTTGGTAAACATTTCTAGTCCAAATGGTTTTAGAAAATAATTTTTCCATTTTTAAATTGGTGGATGTTTGGTTTTCTTTTGGGCCATTTTCTTTTATGCACATACAAGTTAGGGTTGAAGTGTGTAATCACTTCAAAACTAAAATCTTTTTGTTTTCTTAAGCAAAGCCTTTTAAATGTACTTTGGACAAGGTCCTCGCGTTACATAGGCTGCCATCTTTTGTCGCCATGTTTCTACAACAGCCTTTTTATAAAGCAACAGCTTATTATGCAAACAAAGAACAGCTTTACCCACATAAACTTAATATATAAACCAATGGAAAATATGGAGCACACAGCAAAGAGAGAATATAGAGCCGCGAAAGTGTTTGTATCATATTCTGGGATGTAAAGGCCAATGGTGAGAAAGTGAGGAGTGAGCAGAGTCCTCCATCTGTTGCACTTTACAGTTTCATCATTAGATGTCACTAATTCTTACAAACTGGACTTTCGGTTTCAGCTCCACTTGGAAATTAAGTTGGATGAATGGAAGTTTTTTTTAATTGTATCTTTATATCTTTATTGTTTTATTATTCATGGATGACACATGTGAGCAATGTTCCACAGTTAACATTATACATATCTACAATTGTAAATCATGATAAAAAATGATAAAAGCTATACAAATGAATACAAACCTAATAATAACGAAGCTGTGGATAAATGAAGTGGTGAATTTCACAATGGATATCTGAAATACATATCCAAGCTACTAAATGTCAAAACGGCTTGCTATATTACCTTTTTATCAGCAGCAATTGTTACTATATTATTATTATTATTTTTTGGTTTTTTTTTTTTTTTGGTTTTTTTTTTGTTTGCCTTATTAAAATGCTTTTTGCTCTTCTCTGTGTATTTATGAAGAGGTCAAACAAAGCGCACATGTGGTCGCTGACTCCTCCTCAGCCACGTGACGGTGCGCTGCTGGCTGAGTCAGCCGGGCCGTCATGCAGCGTCAGTCTGGAGTCGCACAATTATGAAAAAGCAACCCTTCGTTGGACCTGCAGCCAAAGCGGATCTCTCCAACGTCCACCGGGCTTTCCTTCCACCAAGGCTAACAGAGAGCACCGCCGATAGATGGATAAAGGCCACGACGCAGCTCTTCCTGAGTCTCAACGGTGAAGAGAATGGTGAGTGTCCTCGCCTTCCTTTGGATTCTTTTAATAGTCACGTCGAATTGGCGCTGAGGACAGTCGTGACTGATTGGGGGGTCCCGTCAGTGCACGCTGCCTCCTTCCTGTCAGACAAACACGCAGCCCCCAGGTTCTCGGTGGTGTTTACGTCGTTAGCTGACACCTCAACGATGCGACTCGCCCGTTACAAGTTAAATGTTCGCGGTGACACATTGACGTCCAGCAAGGAATCCCCCAAATCACACACGGGCGTGACGTTAGCACGCTAAGTAGCTAGCTCGCTATCGCTAGCTGCTAGTTATGTTACCTCAAGCTAACTAGCGGCTGCGGCGGCGGTAGCTGCTGCCTTTTTCTTTTGCCCCTGCTCGCCCAACACTTTCCGGACACACAAAACATGCCAGAGTTGCTGGAACTTGTCAAATACACGTTTGTGCCAGCTGTCTCAGGTGTCCATCAAAGGCACACTGTCAATACCAGCAACAAGTTACTGGCACCGAGTGGCAGTCTCGTGTTAACTAAAGACGGAGCACTTTAATGAAACATATGCTCAGGACTAGAAGTGAATAGAAGTGTTCAGGCCTGCTGCAGTCTCTGCTGGAGACATGTCTCGACATTAGTGTTTGACAGGGTGTGCGGAGAAAGGAGATGTCATGTAGCCAGTAGCCAAAACTGCGAGTCATATTTGACAAAACAGTGTTTTTCAGGTGATTCTGTCTCTTGTGTCTTGCGCCAGCGATCGATCTCTCTCTCTCTCACTCTCACACACATACATAAACACATCACCAATGGCAGTGACGTGTCTTAATGGATAAAAACGCTGTAAAGTGTCCTCTTGAGCCACAAGACCACGCTATGGGAACCCTCTAGAGTGGCTAAAAACTAAGGAAAATGAACTGCCATTCATATGAGGCCTTTAAAGCAAAATATAAATTGAAAAAATTAATTGTTTCTTAAATAGTGCCTTTTGTAGTGGAAAAAAGTGAGGCATTGCCCCTATAAGATGGCCTTCCTATCATAAAGGGTGTCATTATAAAGTTCCCTACTGCCCCTACATGACAGTGTCCCATAGGGGGTCCTTAGAGAAATTATATGTATAAGCATACTAGTGGTGTTTGCCACTAGTATGCAGAGATTTTCTTTTGTGAGAAGCTAATTTTACTCCCATTGCAGCCTTTGAATACTGAGATACTGTTACTACCAGACTGCTCTGCGTGTTTAGGTGAAGCTGGTTCATCAGAGTGGTGGGCACGGTTTAATCTATATCTCTCATGTAATTGTGGATGGTTGAACTGGTCATCAGCTTGGGTTTTTCTGCTCTCTGAGCTGTGAGAAAATGGTTTACATCACTTTGTTGTCCAAGATACAATATATTATTTAGAGCAAGAGATGGGGGGGTTTGTAACTGGTTGCGTGTTTCTACCTATACTGTGCCTCTGAGGTCTTTCTAAGTGCTATGCAAAGATGATTAGACTTTGGTTGAGGTTCTTGTTGATGTTTTGGCTCTCATGCAAAAAACAATCCATGACCTGAATGACTAAGAATTCTCAGACTTGGAGCTCTGTTGTCGCTTGCTCTAATTGTACCACATGCACTAGTCAATTTGAAGATGACGAGGGCTTGAAATAGATTTTGAGGTAAAGTTGGCTATTTTTATATAAATGAATGGAGTTGCTCTCCTGTAGCTTTTATCCAGCTCAACCCCCCAAACAAACCACTTCCAGGAGCTGTAGCTTTTGGTCAGGCAGGCAGTCGAATTGCATGCACTTCGAACCACCCACAGAGCATGGGGGGTGGGGGCAGTTATAAATGTGACAGCTTTGGCTCAACCTTTATTTTTATTGAGACCTTGAAAAAAAGAACTGTGATCATTTTGCTTGGAATAAAAAATATTGTAATGTAATTTTCTTTATAAAGTAATTGTTTATTGTATATTTTTAGCTGTAGTTTATAGTGGTTTCATAATGTGTGAGATTAAATGTATTTTTCTGGTTCTTGATTATGATGACCAATTTGTATTGTAAAATAATTTAGACTCGGCAAAGAGTTATCATTGGCAACTGGCAACATACCTAGAGAAAGATTTGTATAATAGGTCACAAATAATAAATGCATTTATATAAAAATGTTGTAAAAATGTTTAAAATTTCTTTTCTTAACTTGGCATTTATAATTGTGGTGATAACTGGTTGGATGTTTTAGTTTATACTATGCTTCTGATGTCTTTCTAAGTGCTATGCAAAGGCAAATGGACTTGCTTGAAATGCTTGAAGATGCCAATTTGGTCAATTCTATTCTAGTCCCTTTTAGGCAGATAGATGCTATCTGCTAACCTAAACCTCTCAAATTTAAGTTTTCATAGGCTCACATAAGAGAGTGTCAGATGTTGATAAGACAAAGTCATCACATGCTTTACATTACTAGGCTGTACAGCTGCTTGGAGGCAAGACGTGGGGTGGCATACCAGCGTAGTATCAGCCCCTGCTGTGCAGTCTTTTAGAGCTTCTGTATGCTCTGGGGGCACAAGCATAAGAGTTTGAGAGTGAGTCATCACACTTTGGTCTCATGATTCTATGAACTAACTTAACTTATATTTGCAGCCTTCCAGGAATCTTATCTAATGGGTATATTGAACCTTCTCAATTTAACACTCATTTATAGACCTAGATTGTAGCATATTGCCTTTTATGAAGCCCGTATTGACCTTACTTTGACTCCCTTAAAAAGATTACAATGAAAGGTAACTTAAGCTTACTAGTGAGTGAGCAACAGCACTTAGGTTTATAACATCAGAGCCAGAGAACAGATTTGGGCCTGTATGCTGAAAGACTTGGTAAAAACAAATCTTTTTTTAATGCTAATTTGTTATTTTTGATTATATTTTTATTTGATCTAATGAAGGATTAGATCAATTAGGATATGTGTGATAAAAGGCATTTTCTGAGCTCTTGATTATATATCACAAACAACTGCCAGCATAGCCAGAAAAAGATGAGTAGAGTAGGCAACCATTAACTATAGCAATTTTATGTTACCTACTGTACCTATGGTTAGGTAAAACTGCAACTGTTGTACTTACTTATTAAAGGTCAGTCAGCAGCACAACATTGCTTTAATTTATTGATATTATTTTTTATATAGCCAGTGCTTTTGGTGTGAATTATATAAAAGCATTAAGTTTTGTTTGTTTTTGCATTTCCTGAGAACCATTCTTTTTTTCTGCCGCTTACACTGGTGTGCTGATCCCATTGCTTTGACTTTTTCTAATGGGTAATATACTTGCTAAGCCAGATGTTATCTCACCCCATATAACACCAGGCAGAGCCAGAGGAATGATGGGTTGACCATTCTGCCTTGTGACATTGTTTGGGGAAAAGAAGGAAGGAAAAGGAAGAGAGCTCAGTTGGTAATGTTTCTGAGTTCATTGTGGCTTTTCTCCATGGGGACATTCCAATAGGAAGATAAAGTTACCAAGTATGATCATATTTACTTTCAAAGACACATGTCAAGGCAGATGAATGTGACCATGCCTGTGTTAACCAGCAAACAGTTATTGTTTCTATAGGAAAAAAAATAATAATGAAAGCTCACAAAGAAGTCGGATAGGAAGAGGGAGGGAGTGAGGAAGCGGGAATGAGTATGTGTGTGTGTTTTTGGCAGGAGAGCTCAAGTCCTTTCTTGCCCGACATTCTCAGGTACCATGGTTACAGGTTAGCACAGTCCTGCTTTATTTGCCTCATTAACACTTCACTCTCTCCAACAGTCTCACTCCAGTAGAGACGGGTAGTGTGAATTAGGATTCCTAGAAATTAGACACAGATTGTGTCACTAATTTAATAAAAAAGAGAGGGCACTGAAGGGTCAATGATCAGTTTTATGTCATCAAGACAGTGGACACAATGTTAACTTTACAACTGCAAACAAAATCCAAACTTGGAAGAAGCCATCTCAAATTAATAATTAAATGAATATATAGCTTTATAAATAAATAGATGGCTTCTTACTGGATCTATACCCGAAGGGAGCGGAGCACAAAGAAAAACAAAAAAGTGTTGATGACATATCCAATGTAAATCATTTTCCAGTCGATTAAAGCCTAGTCACTGGACTCATTTTGATCTCGTGGACTTTTTAAAACTCTCTTTTCTTGGAATTTAGTTCCAGAATAAATGTGACCCCCTGAAGCTTAAGTGTGGAGCCAAAAAGTTGTTGAGAGGTTTTGTGTGCACTGCGTGAATCACAGTTGGTGGTGTGTCTTTAGGAGACAACTAGGTATAAATTAGTGAAGTGTCTGCCCATCCACTAATCCACTTCCACACCTCCACCCCCTTGTCTCTTTCTCACCAGCCAGAGCATAATATCTAGTTTCTCTCAGACACATTCATCTGCCCTCTGAGTGGCTTTTTACAGATTAACAGTGGATGGAGTTTGGAGGATGCAATCCCTCACTGATCACTCAACTTTTAACTCAGGCCGGATCTGGATGTTAACAGCATCACTTTAGACTTTGGGACTTGTGGGCATATTTTGTGGACATCTTCAGAGACACAGAGACTGAGAGAAGCATAGTTACTTGTTTCTTATTATCCAGTGCGCACACAAGGTTGCGGTGACTGTGGTTTGTCCAGGACATGCATGAAGGAGCATTGGTATGTTCATGTACAAAGCCCTTAAACACAGAGATGAAGAGGAGGACATCCAGGTACACACAGACTCACTGGTCAAGCATTGGGATTACCTGTTTAAATATTGCTGGAAAAAATGACATTTGTTGTAGACTTCTTGGAACCTGGGCCTCTGTGGATGTGACTGTGGAGAGAAGTGATTTAACTTCGAGTATTAGAGATGGATAAACAGACTGAGTTCTACACATGGGACTTTTAGGATTGTGAAGTAGTTTTGGTTGATGACAAGCACTGCTGGCACTGTCTCTAATGGTGTATTTAAACTCTTGCCAACATAGACCATATGACTACTGAGAATCATCTTCATCTAGCTTCAGCATAAAAAGCTTGTCAGCTAACAGTCTTCTTTCCACCTCATTTTTTAATTATTATAACAATAATTTTAGGAAAAGTAGAAAACATAGTCTTTGGTATTAAGCAGATGACAGCGCTACCAGGTTTCCTTCCTTGTACTGGTTGGGATTAATATGGCTAATCCCTCAGAGGTTTACTTTGGGGAACAAAAAGAAACGAGACATTAATTGAAAATTCCTATGCCATAAATATTTGTTTTCATAAATTGTCAACATAGACTTTTGACTTTTTAAGTAAATTGTATCATGGCTCATGATATTGGGAGATGCATATAGCCTGTTTGCCTTTATAACTATAGTTGCCTTATTTTCATGTTATATTTTTAGTTTTGCAGATCTAAATCCTGTATTGGTGGCTTACAGGCTACTCCTTGTAACTCTCATTTTTTTAAATGAATTGATTACAGAGAAAATTATTCTCAAGCTAAGCAGTGTTTAATATCCTCTCAGGACATTTAACCTGGCACCTCAAGATGACACACCTGCTGTCCACCACTCACAACTGTCTTTTCTCTTTGTTCTTAGTCCCAGAAACCCTGGATAGAAAGCACTTTCACCAAGAGGGAATGTGTGTACATACTTCCAGTGTCAAAGGACCCCCACAGGTATGTGCATGGATTAGCTTTGTGATGCCATGGAAACAGTATAATTGTATGGTGTGTATGTTAAAGTAGGCCCAAACCCTAACCACTGCTCTGCAAAGAGTAAATGAGTCTGTTTCTGTACAATTTTAATGTTTATGTCTGTCAATGTAATGACAGGGTTAAATGACAGAGGACAACCAGTAAACCAGTATATCTTTCTATTTTGTGCTATGAATTGGATTTCTCATTAATGTATCATCGGTCTGTTGATTTATTAAGCAAACCCTACAGTTTATTTAATGCAATGGGATCTGAATCCTCCTTGATCTGACTTTATTTCTATGTGAAGAACTGATTTGACTGTTCCTTTTGTCAAGTGAAGAAAGATTTTCTTTCAGACTCGTTCAAATCTAAAAATTCAGTGTCATACCTGCTTTGTGCACAAGCAGTAATACCATGTATGCATGAGACATGCATAAATACAAAATAGCTCATGTATAGGTGCAGCAGCTTTAACCATCAAACAGTTATCAAGAAATTTACTAAATATTTTAGTAAAATTATTGATTTTTTTTTTGGGGGGGGGATTAAGCACTTTCCCATGTATGTATGTTACTGTTTTGCCACCTGCTTTGAGTTAAATTTATGATGTTTTTAGTTACACTGTCAACAAGTTGCCTTCCATTCTTGCTCTCTGTAAACTCCCAGTACTATGAGGTGACATACTTTCTTGTTTTCTTTCACATTAATTATTGGCCACTGGCCTTTTGCCACTAACTATAGTACGTTATTTTGCTCATTGATGATTCCAAGATGTTGGTGAACATAAGCCTAGTTTTAGAGGCCTGTATTTGACTCAAAGTGATGTTTCACTCAACGGGTTTCATAACAGTCTCTTGTTTAAAGGCCAGTCTTATTGGGCTGCCTGTCCCAGCTGACGGATAACCTCCCTTAATGTCCTCAAAGAGCTTTGTCTACAAACAACTTTTTTCCCTCACTAGGACAGATCACACCATTTTAACTGAACTGTCGTATTTTTAAATAAACGTATATGTAATTTATGTTCAATTTGGTAATTGAATATGTGAATTGTGTGAAAATGCTTCTAGGTGCCTTCCAGGATGCCAAATTTGCCAGCAGCTAGTCCGGTAAGTTATTTGTCAGGTCTCTGTTGGTCTTGATTCTTTCTTCCTGTGGGATTAGCTTCAAAGAAATAATGGTGATCTATTACTTTACTTCAGAAAGGTCTGCAAGCAAAGTCTTTTTCAGTGTAATTCCAGTGAACATCAACCCTCCCTAGAAAACAGTTAATGTCCAGGCTTTGTGTGTCAGGATGCACATTCTCCTCTCAGCTGATTTAAGAAACTATTAGAATAAATAAAAATTGTTTGGTCTGTAATTGTTCTGATTCACTTTAGAAGTCAAATTCACCTTATGTCCTCAAGTCTCTCATGATTGGTTGTAGAGCATTTGTACATTATATTGCATTGTTGGTATGACTTAATAATAAGTCTTTGCATGTTTTACATGTTAGTGTTGAAGTACTGACTATTGGTCCCATAGTTAACCATTGGCTTAACTGTCCAAGCTTTCTGTTGCTATAAAGGTTATCACATTGTACATTTGCAAATCATTTTATCAGTAATAATTTTTTTTTTAAACATAGATATTTATTATTGTGGAACCCTCCTTGTTAGTTGTTACGCTTATGTTCCCTAAGAGACAGAAGTGTAACAAAAAAAATGTTGATCTAGAAACACATTGCTTTAGTGTTTAAAGAATGTTATTCTTATTTTAAAACAACTCGTTAACAATGGTTGTAAATTGTTTTATTTTTTTCCTTGTATGTTATGTGCCTAAGTTAAATCACTGCCAAAGTGTATTTTCTACCAACTGAACTGTTATTGTACACCCTCAAGGTGCTGCTGTGGGCGCCTGGTGCGGCAGCATGTTGGCTTCACAGCCAGCTTGGCCACCAAGTATTCGGATGTGAAGCTGGGTGAAAACCCCAGCCCATCCATGCCTGAGCTGGAGGAGTGGTCGGTGGAAAAACACACAGAGGCGAGCCCCACTGACGCCTATGGTGTCATCAACTTCCAGGGAGGGTCTCACTCTTACAGAGCCAAGGTAGGAGATCATATTCTTCTCAGTTGGTGGGCATGTTTTTCATGTAACTTAACAGCTGTGACATGGATTGTATAAAATAAGCCAATACATTGTTCACAAGTATTTTGTTAATTGGGAGACCTCAATATTTTTTCCTTTTTGTCTATCCAAATGTGTAGTATGTACGTTTGTCCCACGACTCACGACCTGAAAGCATTCTGCGGCTAATGCTGAAGGAGTGGAATATGGAGCTACCCAAGATTCTCATTTCTGTCCATGGAGGTGTGCAAAACTTTGAACTGCACCCCCGCATCAAGCAGGTGGTAGGCAAGGGCCTCATCAAAGCTGCAGTCACCACGGGGGCCTGGATTCTCACCGGAGGGGTCCACACAGGTATGTAATCAGAAGTGTTTTTTTAGACAGACAACATCTAGAGAAAACTCTGTAGTTTTTATTATGACCATTCATAAAATGAATGCAATGGGAAATTGTCAGGGTAAGACACTAGGGCTGCAGCTATCGAATATTTTAGTAATTGAGTAATCTGTCGATTATTCTGATGATTAATCAAGTAATCGGATACAAAAAAAACTGGGACATTCTGCATTCTGTACTGTTTGTTTCTCGGTTTAGTTTGTAGTGGTCCCATGCTTTTGACAATTTTTGTTCTTTCTTATGCTGTGCATCTTCCCCTTGCTCCCCACTGCCTTTATCTTTCCATGCTTCAGTTATGTTAGCAACGTAAGCTAACTTCATCTTAAGTGATCACCAGGGCTCTCAAGTTTGGAACTCTGGAGTGAGATGAGGGGGTGTTGATAAGCGGGGGGTGGGGGTTAATTAGTGTCTGAAGATAATATGTTAAACTAATGATGGACAATTTCCACTAAACCAAATAAATTGTTTTATTTTTGCCTTTTCAGAACAAAAGACAAATTGTCCCCTGAAACAGCATTGGTAATTAGCTGTCCAGAATAAAATTAGAGTTTTCTGCTGCTTTCCTGACATCTTTTAATCTAATTAGATGTCATTAGATGACACAAAATAAAAGAGGCAAACATTGAGTTCATACTCTTTACACTTCAAGCCTACACTTTAATAAGTAGCTTTTATAATAAATTAAGTGATTATATTGAAGTGATTACCTGACAGTGCTCTTTCACTTCCATCTCATCTGAAACCTGTTCACGCATTCAATGTTTGTGTGCATTTGTGCGCTATTAGACACATTCACAAAAACAGGAGGAAGTCGGAAGCTTCCAAGTGAGGGGCAGTGCCTTAAGTCAAGCATGCAGGAGGTAGAATACTCACCCACTTGTGTGAATTATCCAGAGCTTCTCCTGCTGTGTCCTTATAGGGCTCACCTGGGTTCACCAGATAATTTGGTCATGTGCGTTCGCACATACAGCCCCAACAGACAATTGGACATTGTCCAGAGTTGAGTGCATGTCTGGGAAAGGCTAAAGATAGACTGTTTAATTCTTTTATGGTGTGCAGACTTTCTCTGTGGAAAGTGTGGTTTTTAAAATGCAATTAAATTTAGGGAAAAGGGAAAATCACATGATGATGGTTGGTCAGAAAATATGTTGAAGTTTTATATTGTATTTATATTAAAGTGAACACCCCCTCTGAAACAAGAGGGACAACTCAAGAGACTGGCTTTTTGTTTTTACAAGCACAAATGTCATGTTCATCCTAATGCAGATTTTGTCAGGTATGGAGCTGTTGAGTTATTGCAAAACATGTTCAATACATATCAGGCTGGACAACATAGGAAAGGATAGTGATAGGTGCAGCAGATTTAGGTTTGCCGGCCTGAAATGTATGCAGATGCTGTTTGTTATTGTGAATTGATGCGGTCAAGTCACTGAAGTTCTTCCTTTATTTCTGAATTGACTTTATTTGCCTGTAGGTGGCATATATTGGCTTAGATCTGCTGTTGACACATCATTGATGCTGTGGCTCCACTGTGAATAATAGATAGCATTGTATCTTGGCAATAACAATGGTCTTTATCAGCTCCCTTTTATAGTTATCAATTGAAGAGATCTCTATTAAATACACCCACACTGAAATGTACACAAACCTGCACAAACATAAGCCAGCATCAGTGTGATGCGCTGATGTAGCAGAAGTTATAATACCGGGCTCTTAGCATGTCATTTGACTGTGTGTGGTGGCCGAGGTGTGTCTGCAGCCACAGCACCGCATTAAGATGGTGTGGTCTGATCATAGTGTTTATATCATTACTCACAGGGTCAATTACCCAGACCAGTGATTACTTTTAATGCCTCTGCTGCACCCTGGCCAGATGGGATAGTCTCCAAGTTCACAAATTACTGTTGAAACCAAGAGGTCTATTAGCCAAGTATTGTGGTTCGCACACATCTCCAGGTCTAATGCACTTGTTGTGGACTTGCCCCATAGGTGGGGGGGTTTGGTCATGCATGATCTGGTGCATCGACTGTGTTCTTTCTCATGCATAGGTTCATGGGATTTACAGTATCTCTTGTTGTTTTACTAATCATAGATTTATGCAAGATATATTACAGATTTTTAAGGTTATTTAAAGATAATACAAATATTTGTTTTATAGATATTTTTTTGGTGATAAAATATTTGGTCATAAAAATCTATGTGACCTAGTGATATTCCTGATGTGTCCTCACACATGACAATCAAAAGTTGGCCAACCACCAGTCATGTCAAGTAGTAGTCAAGTAGTAGACATGTATGCCTGGCTAGTTGCCGGCATACAGGCCCATCTATACAATAGTATATGTGTCGTTGACAAAATTTTACATTTTGTCAAAATTTTACATTTTGTCAAAATATTAAAGAAACTGAGTACTGATGCAATTAAGTACAGTATTTAATGTAAGTATTTTTTATCTGTTTCTTAGGTGTGGCAAAGCATGTGGGTGATGCTCTGAAAGAGCACTGTTCCACATCATCAAAGAAAATTTGCACTATTGGGATTGCACCCTGGGGAGTAATTGAAAACCGGAACGATCTGATTGGCAGAGATGTAAGATTTTTTTTCAATATCAGTTTTTCTTATTTTGTATAAGTACTTTCTTTGGGTACAAAAGTCAGAATTTTGAATTTCTTTTTACCCTATAGTTAACATTTTCTGATTTACACACCACAGATTATTGCTCCGTATCAGACACTACTGAACCCTCTCAGCAAACTAAATGTTCTCAACAATCTGCATTCCCATTTCCTCCTGGTGGACGATGGGACAGTGGGCAAGTATGGAGCTGAGGTCAAACTGCGAAGGGATCTAGAGAAGCACATCAACCTCCAAAGAATACATGCGCGTAAGCAAAACAGCAACAATTATCTATTGTTTTGATATCCAAGAAGATGGACTATGAAATACTGAAATCTGTTACAATATATTAAAATATAACAATATATTAAAAATAAATGTTTAGCTCCATATTGAGCAGTTTATTGGTCTCAGGTTAAGTGAAAACAGACAGCTGTTTATAGTTGAACACAGTATCCCCCACAGACTGAAATTTTACTTGCAAATGCAATAGATTTTAAATTGTCTAACAGTATACTTCTACATAGCATATGTACATACTGTATACTGTAACAAATCCTTCATTTGTCTTTGCCTGGTGGAAACTAAATGATAATGGTGAGCTACTCATTATCGTCACAGCCTTTAACAAACTGTCACTTGGGTGGAGCTGCAGATGGGAGTTATGTCACTTAGCTCACTCAACCTGTTTTTTTTCTTGTAGGTATTGGTCAGGGTGTTCCTGTTGTGGCCCTGATCTTTGAGGGGGGTCCAAATGTGATCCTGTCTGTGCTGGAG
Organism: Brachirus orientalis; assembly: GCA_016785285.1. NCBI lineage: Eukaryota > Metazoa > Chordata > Actinopteri > Pleuronectiformes > Soleidae > Brachirus > Brachirus orientalis. The sequence goes on from JAFBJR010000121.1 coordinate 31,221, forward strand.
TACCTTCAGGAGAGCCCCCCTGTCCCTGTGGTGGTGTGTGAGGGCACTGGGCGTGCTGCCGACATACTGGCCTATGTCCACAAGCAGACTGAGGAGGGGGGGTAAGAAAAAAATCACACACAACATAACTTTGTGATATTTGTGCCAACACTCCCAAAATGCTTGTGGTATTTTTTGTATTAGAACAAGTGAAGTAATAGACAGATGAAACAAAAGGAAGAGTATTTTCAAGGTTGCAATGTGTTATATTTTGAGATCATGTGGTTTGAAAAAGTTGTGTTTTAGGTGATTTTTTTATTTATTTATTAATTGTTTAACAAAATGGCTGCATGATGCCAAATACTGATGACTCCTTTAAGCCTTGTTTATACTTGCATGAAGTGCCAAGGCACAATGAACAGGGTTTCCATTGGTCCTTGAAGTCCTTGAAAGTTTGTGAAATTGAGAGTTTTTGAAAGTAGCCCTAGACATGGATCACTGAAAGTGCTTGAATAAAGAAAATTACAAAGAATGACTTACCCAAGATCCCAGTGGCAATCACTTGTCCAGATGGAGAGCATGCTGCAAATAAATAAAAGTGGACTCCACGAGCAAAGCGTCTCTCAGAAGTTGCCCTCCCATCTTAAGCTGTTTCAGCACATTCAATAGTGTTCACATGCCTTTGTGATGTTTGTTAATTAAAGCATAAAAATGCCTCTAAAGACTCCACAACCATGTGATCTTCTTTCTGGGCTATTCAACTCCATATAAAGAAAATATAATTATTTGCAGCTTGTAAATCTAACCTGTTGTCTAGAAATTTAAATAACTGAATCTTTTGGGCTTCATATTTCCTTAACTAATATTTAGCTTTCCACTTCACTTCCCATGTGGCAAAACAAATTTAGGGCTTTAATAATCTCACACAGATCAACCTTATGTAACTGTGTGTGGTCAAGCAGTGTAACTCAAAATATACTCTGCTGTAATTTTTTTGTAGTGGTCTTCCTGATGGAGTGGAGACTGACATCATCGCAACCATCAAGAAAACCTTCAACTTCAGCCACGGTGATGCCATCCACCTATTTCAAACTCTAATGGAGTGCATGAAGAGCAAAGAACTGGTAAATCCTCAGTCTCTGTTTTAGGGTGCAGTCAAATCAGCCATGATTAGTCAATTTAAACCAATTTTTTTCTTTACTAGCCTACAGTACTACATCAAACTAGTACTAGATCTTATTAGGTATGAATTAGGTATGAATACACCCTTAATCTCTGGTCTGTTTTTTTTTTAATTTCTTTAAATCTATATGTGAGCAGCTATGAGCCAAATGAATCAATTGGTCTGCCTGCCACAAATTACATTTCTGGTACATCTCTTTCATCAGTTGATGGTTCACTGTTTTTTTCTTCTAAAAATACAAACTCTTAAACTGTGGACCATGTCTGTGGCCAGTTTGTGATATCTTTTTTTCTTGGCCAACACAGATCACTGTGTTTCACATCAGCTCCGAGGAGCACCAGGACATCGATGTAGCCATTCTGAGGGCTTTACTCCAGGGTTAGTAAATGATTTTTCCTCTTCCTTCTTGCTCTCACATATAGTTGATTCAGTCTTTTCACAAGCTGAGGTTGTTGATCTGAGGATAAAGGTTTCAAGGCTGTAATGTTTTCATTCGGATATAGATATGCTTTGAAAACAGAGTTACCCCTCTGTGCTCCTCTTTCTTTCTTTTCCTGAGGAGTTCATGTTGCTCATCTTCACAGGGCCTTCTTATTCTAAGAATTGTCAGTTAGTGAACTGGATGCCTCTCAGTCTTATTCCCTGTTCTTTTTTGCTATTCTGTAAGAGAAAAGTGTGACACTGACCTGGGCAATTTTAATTTTGCTGTATGGGGTCTGTTTTGTATTTTGTATTGTATTTGTATTGTATTTCACTTGAATGCACTTGAAAGAAAAGAGGAAAATACCAACATCATATTTATTTATTTGTTTGTTTATTTATTTATTTATTTTTAACTCTGATCAGTTTACACAAACATTTAAAGTATCAAACACATTTTTCACCTGAAACTTATGGTGTGAAAAATTCTCAGAAGAGCTGTTTTTTCATCCACATTCTAATCAATTTGAACAAAGGCTGGGACTTTGCAAATGATGGCAGCTGATTGATAATGTGGAGAATCAGGTTTAGACAGTCAAAAGACAAACTGCTGGACTATGACTGAAATGCCCACTCATTCGTTTGTTGGCCAAGAGCACATTCATCTTAGTGAAACAGTAACTCATTAAAAGTACCCTGGTGTACAAAGGCTCTCAGGCCTTTTAAATAATGTGTGGACTGCTAAGAGACTTTTCCATTTTCTAGAATGGTAGAATTAATTGACTACATTTGATATTAAATGGAAGGTTTGGAGGATCATTGAAAATTGTATCGTTGTTGAGAACCCTGAATCTTTTTCAGGTGTGGATTTTTAAGCATACCACTGAAACACTGGTAATTTAGTAAAAAATACTAATTTATTGATTTTTCTTCCCCCCAATCCAACTGAAATACTTATTTGACATCCATGCATGATGATTCGTTTTGGGCAAGATTCTAGAGGATAATGAGGCCGACAGCAATGTAAGAGAAGCAGTATATTGCAAAGACTTACTTTGGGATACTTTTTGATTTACTTTGTAGACTAAAATTATTGTTCTTGTAAATCCCTTGCGTTCTTCAAGCTGGTTAACTGGAAGTACACAGTTTATAAGGCTTTACTTCATTCAGTTTAATCTGTTTTTGTGTGTTTGTTTACACCTGTGTATTTTAGGCACAAATGTGTCTGCTTTTGATCAGCTGGTGCTCTGTCTGGCCTGGGACCGTGTAGACATTGCCAAGAATCATGTGTTTGTGTACGGACAGCAGCTCCTGGTACGTCTGCATGTTTGTGTGTATTCACAGTGACAGCACCTATGTGTTTGTATTAATGTGTCATCTAGGGGATAGACCCTATTACTGTTACCTTCACAAGTTGCCTCATTGCCTGTGTTTATTTGTTTTCGGTCTTCTTCCTCATTGTTTGATTAATAAGTTACAATAAAAAAATATGCTTCATATCAGCATGTTTGTCTCTGAATAGGTGAGCTCTCTGGAGCAAGCTATGCTGGATGCACTCATCATGGACAGGGTGGATTTTGTGAAGTTACTAATAGAGAATGGTGTAAGCATGCACCGTTTCCTGACAATCAGTCGACTGGAGGAACTCTACAATACGGTACCATTTAAAAACATTGAGCCATTAAAATATGAATATACACTACATCACATGCCATAAAACCTTTTTTGTTTCTCTGTCTTTAGAAACAGCCCCCCTACAACCCAACTCTCCTCCACTTGGTTAGAGATGTTAAACAGGTAGTTTTTTTTGGTTTATTTTTATTTACTGTGTGTGTGTATGTATGTGTGTGTGTATGTATGTATGTATGTATGTGTATGTATATATATATATATATATATATATATATATGTATGTATGTATGTATGTATGTATGTATGTATGTATATTTACCATGGAATCGGTTTGTTCCCTGTCACAGAGTCATCTGCCTCCAAATTACAAAATCACTTTGATTGATGTGGGCCTGGTTATTGAGTACCTGATGGGAGGGACTTACAGGTGCAACTACACAAGGAAACGCTTCCGGATCATTTACAACAATCTCCATGGCAACAGTAGAGTGAGTTTGAAGTGCTTGAGTGTCTTTGTATTGCTGCCAAAAAAATGCTTTAATAGTGTTGACAATTATATTTTAAATAGCTGTATAGATTTTGAACATTATTCACTGTGGTATGATGCACAAGAAAGAAATACAGTAACAATCTATGTATTGTACTAATGACATTAAATATATATGTACGTGTGTCAGGTCTGCAGCTATTCATCGAGTAATCGGATAAAACATACTTTTATCCTATTCCTCCTGTTACTTTTGCTTTGCTGCGTTTGCTCATTTTCGCTGTATTCACTGTTTTCGGTCCCGGCGTCTGCCATTCTGTACCGCTAAACTGTCCACACACGTTACCCAAAGCTCACTCCGTCTTCTTCCGCTTTGTAGGGGACGCATAGCCTGTGACCTAAGCACGTTGTATCAAACTAAAAAAAGTGCAAAACGTGAGCTTTAAATTTAATTAAACGAGGCTTCGAGGCAGAGAAATTTCCTCAATCATTTTTTGTAATCGAGTTACTCGAGGAATCGTTGCAGCCTCGAGGAATCGTGTGTGTGTGTGTGTACTAAAATGAAAGCAGCTGTCAGTCAATAAATCTGATCATTTCATGTTCTGCCACAGAGATCGGGACGCCACCCAGCAGGTCCTGGTTCTCATTTGCGGAAGAATCATGAGTCTTTCAGCATGCAGGCTGATAAAAAGGAGAAGACAAGGCACAACCACTTCATCAAAACTGCACAGCCATACAAACCTAAAGTAAAGTCCTACCTATCTGTATCTTACTGGCTCCTATTAAAAGAGGATAATAATATAATTTTCTTTCTGTCCTTTCACTTCCTTTCTTCTCCTCTTAGCTCGAGTCTTCCACAGAGCAGAACAAAAAGAGGAGCAAAGAAGAGATAGTGGACATAGATGACCCAGAGACACGGCGGTTTCCTTACCCTTTCAATGAACTCTTGGTGTGGGCTGTGCTGATGAAGAGGCAGAAAATGTCGCTGTTCTTCTGGCAGCATGGTGAGGAGAACATGGCAAAGGCCCTGGTGGCCTGCAAACTCTGCCGATCTATGGGCTACGAGGCCAAGAAGAGTGATGTAGTGGACGACACATCAGAGGAGCTGAAGGAGTATTCTAAGTAAGTTTCTTTGGTACATGTCGGATTGCTATAATACCTTGTTTTCTTTCAGAAACTAAATGTAGAAGCCTTGTTGCATGTGCTGTTGGTTTTCAGTGAGTTTGGGACTTTGGCCGTGGACCTGCTGGAGCAATCATTTAGGCAGGATGAGACCATGGCAATGAAGCTGTTGACCTATGAGCTGAAGAACTGGAGCAATTCCACCTGTTTGAAGTTGGCCGTCTCCTCACACTTACGGCCATTTGTGGCTCATACCTGTACTCAGCTGCTGCTTTCAGACATGTGGATGGGACGGCTGAACATGCGCAAGAACTCCTGGTACAAGGTTCATGTTCCATTTGGATTTTATTTTGGTCTTTTCCTGATTGGTCAGCTGCTATGAGTCTACTGATCTCTCTCTGCAAACAAACCAATAGGCCAACACAAATTACCTGGTGATGTCAATGCTTAACAGAAAATAAGGCATGAATGCAAACAAGCAATTTTAGTCCCACCAGGAGTCAGTGATAAGTAGCTAATTTAGTGTGCCAAATGTGTGCTTTTATCACAGTAGGTGGTGTCATTTGAGTTTTCATATTTATATTTGGGTTGTGTTTTATTAGCAAATGTCATTCAGATAACTATCTTGACAAATATAGCAACATCCACCCACATAAGTCTGTGTGTTTGTCTGTAGGTGATTCTGAGTATCTTGGTGCCTCCTGCCATCCTACTGTTGGAGTACAAATCCAAGGCTGAAATGGCTCACATCCCGCAGAGTCAAGATGACCACCAAATGACCATGGAAGACAGCGAACACAACTTTCAGAACATACCTGAAGACATCCAAATGGTCAGATGCACTCAGTACTGCTGCATTATCTTTCTTTACCTCCTCTTTTCTGAAATTTCAGAACTATGCTATCACCCCATCTTCAAAGTGTGGCATAAACAAATCTTAAAGTATAAATCTGTCGAAAAAAATCTCATTGTTTATAGTTAAAATACTTGGCAGTAAATGTACTGCTTTTCTTTTGTGAAATGGTGATTTATTTTTTTTCCACCCTCTTCCATTGCAGTCCACTATTGTCTAATATGGGCCTTTTGACCCTCTTTGCAGGATGTGTTTAAGGAGTCCAGAACCCATGACCACGTGGAAGTAAAAAATGACATAGAGACACACGTTCGCTCCAGAAAGTTGCCTTTAACCAGGAAGATCTATGCCTTTTACCATGCTCCAATTGTCAAGTTCTGGTCCAGCACGGTATGAAGATTGCAGAAGATGACACTTATCTACACACTCATCTACCTATCTTTCCAGCTGGTTGGATAATCTGTCTATCTATTCTTGTGTTGAATCTGCATAAATACCTAATAAGGGAAGATGTTCACGCTAGTAAAGAATGAACCAGGTCATTAGACATCTATTTGAAGGTACCTTGGAGCTTACTCTTATCTCCACAGGCATGGCCTACAAAACCGGATCTACCGCAACCATTATGCAAGTGGTTGATCGAGCCTTTATCTTACCTAACTTGAAATTTTCCGTAAGATGTTTTGATATGACCTTAATGTCACTGAATCAGATCCTATCCAGACTTTGGCTCTCAGTGAGTATCATTAACTGAAGAGAGCTCAAGGTGCATCAGATAGCTCTATACAATATATCATTAACAGAAACACTCTTAATGAGTTAGGGCTGCAAATAACAATTATTATTGCAAATAACAATTCTAGTTATTACAAACCAAAATTATTCAGTTTTGATGATTCTTTGTTGCAATGAGCAAAGAAACCAGAAAATATTCACGGTTAAGTGGCTTGAACTATGTTTATTTATATACACAGGCCTGAGGCTGGTTTTCAGGGGTCTGGGAGACATCACTGAGGGTTTTTATTTGAAGTTCTTGTCAGGGCTGTTTTTCTGGCTATTCTAAACCAAGAGGTGCTGATAACATCACTGAAACTGCAAGGCTGTGTAATATTGCCTGTGCCTGAGCTTATCTACATCTGCTGTACCTGCTTCCCTCTCAATTTCAGAGTGTTGACCATTGGACAGCAGACTTAATGGCTGATTTTCCTACAAATTCACATGTTGCGTGTCAAGGTTCAGCAATTTTTTAAAGTTCAGCAGGTTGTGAACCTAACCTGCCTATATGGATGTTAAGTTTTCCCACCGTCAAGGAGCTTTCTGTTCCCTTGATTTACATGTTACAATAACTTGTTTCATTACAGGAAAATATAAAAATAAAAAAGTTTTTTTATGTGAACCAAGCTGCTTTATAGATCTGTACAAGGTAAAATGTGTGTTCAACCATGAGGATTCATAACCAGTTTGAACCAATCCATATATAGTAAAAGTTAAAACTTTAATTTGCTGGTGAAACTAGTGTGGAAGGTAAGGTTGCACCAAATGGATTTCATTCCTCCTTTACACCTCGTCAGGGAGTTCAACTCACCAAAGTACAGTTTGGAAAGGTAAACCCTGATGTGACTTGCGTTTCTACTGTGTCGTGTGTGGTTTGGATACATAAACTACGTAGCTATTTACATAATAAGCATCAGCTACGTAAGTAGCAAAACATCATACCAGTGGAACAGTGAAGCTCACCAATACATTTCATAAAGAAGAAGAATGTGTTACTGTGATACTGAGCTCTAAAGCTCCAGTATCACACCATACTGGAGCTTTAGAACTACATTACTTGATTTTCTGGCCAATAGGGGCCAGAACTACCAATAATGCCAACAATTAAAGTTAGTATACATAACAAGACTGACCTGTTGCATTCAGTAGTAGTGCTGTACATCCAAACAAGCAAAAGAAGCCCCAAGCTATGTGGTGATGATTCTGTATAGTTTCATCACTATGAGCAATTATTTTTACTTTACATACAGTCAAGTTCTGATGTAATTTCTGTAAAAGAGTGATACATGGTTTTAAATATATCGATTCTTTTGAAAAATCTATGTTGTCTGCACACCATCTCTCTCACACAGTCTGTATCCAAACTGCCAACTACCTGTACTAATTTTATACTTGGTAGAATTAATCATTGTCCTTTGGTTATGTGTTGTCTCAGCTCTTCTACCTTGCCTTCTTGATGTTGTATTCGTATGTGGTCCTCGTGAAAATGCCCAAATGGCCTTCTCCTCAAGAATGGGTGGTCATCCTTTACATCTTCACCTCTGCAATAGAGAAAATTCGAGAGGTATGTGTTCCGGAGATTTTGGTTTTAATAGAAATCATAATTGCTAGACTCTTTCATTTTAAATAGGGCTGAGGACAGTCCATACTATGCAGTGGTCACCAGCAGTGACATTTGATACCTGTTTCCACTGTTCTGTCTGATAAGCTAACCTCCCCATTTTAACCAATTCACCTAATCTTGACCACCTTCTCTTTTTTTCCAGATGTTTATGTCTGAAGCAGGCAAAATAAGCCAGAAGATAAAGGTCTGGTTCAGTGACTATTTTAATGTGTCTGACTTTGTGGCCATTGTGATGTTCTTTATTGGCTTTGGTCTGAGGTTGGGTGGAGGTGATGCCTTTGTCCCTGGTAGGACGGTTTACTGTCTCAATATCATCTTCTGGTATGTACGCCTCCTGGATATCCTGGCTGTCAACCAGCAAGCTGGGCCGTATGTCATGATGATTGCTAAAATGGTGAGTGCTTTGTTATTTGAATTACTATAATATTTTACAGAAGAACATCTCAGTGATAGTTCTAGTCTTACTCACAAGAACTTGTTTTTATAGAAAAATGACCTCACTTTTTTTTTTTGACATATCATAGCAAATCTTGGCAATCTCTTATGCTACCTCGTTAAAGCTTGTAGTCCAAATATACTGTGAGTTGTTGCAGCACTTTTTGCATTTATAAAGTTTGTTTTAGTAATATGTTTTTTAATTTAAGCATTTATAACACTTGTGCATTATAAATCATCTGCACCGCTTTAACCAGGCATAGTGACATACTATATTGCCCCATGAAGCTCCATCACGTGACATTTTTTGAGAGGAAAAGCAGCTTATACTAACTTAACTACCACTGGGGGTTAAAAAAAAATAACTAAAGCAGAAATGTTTAAATGAATAAATAAATCAGGACTTTCTTTGTAGAGGAACTGAAAAAAAAAAAAAAATTATATCGTTCAAAAAGTTATTATAGTTTTATAAAAAAAATTTTAAGCAAATAAAATATATCATATTTTAGCCTTGAGATCATCTCCAGAATAGACTAAACTAACTCTCTGTCACTGTTTCACTGAGTATGTGTGGCATCTTTTGCAGGTGGCCAACATGTTTTATATTGTGGTAATAATGGCTATAGTCCTGCTGAGCTATGGCGTACCCAGGAAAGCTATTCTGTACCCAGAAGAGGAGCCCAGTTGGACACTGGCCAAGGATGTGGTCTTCCAACCATACTGGATGATGTATGGGGAAGTGTATGCATATGAAATCGATGGTAAGGACGATGAGGATGGTAGGGGAGATTATCAGGGTAAGAACATTTTATACAAAGAATTCTTACCACGGCATGATAACTGATTGCCACTGAAAACAGGCACTTGAAATCAACCCACGATGGCAAAATCATTGTTTAGGGGGAAACAATGATTTTCACAGGCCATTTTACTTAACATGGTTCACAGACAGAGACAGCCATCACAGGAGTCTTTTAGGGAGGATTGAAGGCTTTTTGTTTTACCACAGCTTTGACTGTCTTGACTTGGTTACAACTTCTATTAAAGGCAAAATCATGTGCTTGAGTCAGGCTCTTTTGAAGCTTGGGTGGAACAAATCACTTGGCTTTTCTCTTTAACCTGAGTTGGCATCTTGACATACCACACCACTGACATTTTTCACATGGTCTATCACTGTGTTTATTAGGAGATATGTTTTATTAGGGCAGTACAAGCTTGTAGAAAGGACGAAAACAAATGCCTGAAGCTTTGCAGACTACAGATTTTAACAAACAAAAATCCTAGTTGTAGTGTGTTTTGTCCCAAATTTACAGTAGGTAGACGCCAGTGAGCAGCAAATGTCTTGTCTCTTCTCTTAACAGTGTGTGCCAATAACAGTGAAGTGAAGTCTTTGTGTACAGCAGGAGTATGGCTGACTCCTCTGCTACAGGCAGTCTACCTCTTTGTACAGTATATACTAATGGTCAACCTCCTCATCGCCTTCTTCAAGTAAGTGCATAGCATTTCAGTGTCAATAATCTAGCTGTCCTCACAGAAAATTTTAGACATTCTTTAGTTTCACAGAAAATATTGCAGGTAATACTCATTATGAGTGCCATTCCTGTCCTCTCTCCTCCAGCAATGTGTATATTCAAGTGAAGTCCATTTCTAACCTCGTGTGGAAGTACCAGCGCTACCACTTCATAATGGCATACCATGAGAAGCCTGTCCTTCCACCACCCTTCATCCTCCTCTGCCATATCTACTCCCTCTTTTGTATGTGCAGAAAGAGGAAGAAGGAGCACACTTACGGACCAAGTACGTCCACGCTATTGTCACTCACTGCAACATGTCAGGCTATAGCTACAGTGGATGCATGTGCAGCAGCAACTTCTAAATGTGCCTCTGTATTTAACTTAAAGCCAGAATGCTTCAGAAAGAAGCAGTGCTTCTGCTGATGCTACACATCTGATAATGAAAGCCTTTTTGGGAAAAAAAATAATAATTTAGTGACCTGAAATGCTAGGGTGCTGTTACTTTAAAATTGTTTGAGACAGTGTTGCATTTGTGACATATTTAATCAGATACAGGCAATTGAATTGTGGTCAAACATCATTTTCACTGTCTCTTTTTCTTGTAGTAAAAATAGGCAAAACTCTATCAAGAAGAGCAGTGTGGCTCACTTTGTGGCTGCATTAATCTGTTAACATCTGGGCTGAAATGAAAAGTAATGTAATTCTGTAATGCATCTAGTGTGGCCCCAGCCTCAGAATTAGTATATGTTTGGGGTTTTTTTGCCCACTAGATATTATCAACTGGTATTTTGAGTGCATAACAAATACAATAACAAGAACATAAGATTAAAGAAGGCAAAATTATTTAACAAAGATTTTTCCAAAAGTCTCTGTGTACTCTACACTGCAATCTCCTATATATTCTTTAGAGCTGTTTCTAACTGAGGAAGACCAGAAGAAGCTTCATGATTTTGAGGAGCAGTGTGTGGAGACTTACTTTCATGAAAAGGATGATCAATTTCACTCTGGGAGTGAGGAGCGCATACGTCTTACCTCAGAAAGGTGAGACTATAAATGTAGAAATGGATGCAGTAAAAACGGTAATGATGAAATTAAACAATCATACATTTACAATTTTTAACATAAATTTGCAGGTAGCAAAGTGAAGCTTCTATTTGTCATTTTCAGAGTTGAGACCATGTGTTTGCAACTGAGGGAGGTCGGGAACAAGGTCAACTTTATTAAACGCTCTTTGCACACACTGGATTCTCAAATCGGCCACCTGCAGGACCTCTCAGCTTTGACTGTGGACACTCTGAAGACCCTCACTGCTCAGAGGGCATCCGAGGCCAGCAAAGTCCACAATCAGATCACCCGGGAGCTCAGCCTGTCAAAGAATGTGGTCCCCAGCATTGCTGCTGTGGCAACAGATGCTGGCCCCCACTCTAAATCTTCTATGATAGGCAAACGCAGTGTTGGGCCTTTTTTTGGATCCTCTTTCACCCAAGCAGGGAGTGACATAGCAGATTCTCTTTTTGGAGTAGGTGTAGGGGCTGGGACAGACAGTGTCCGCAGAGTCCGTCCCAGCCCTGGACCAGGACTGGGGCAGGACCCCAACCTGAACCCATCATTGAGTCCAGAGAGAAGAGACTTGTTTTGGATTGGTCATCCTGCAGTAGAGGCTGGCTCCTCAGGCAGTGCTGGCTCCAGTGCCTTTGTCCAAAGTGCTGTGGCCACGTCCCCCCCAGAGCTGCGTCTCCGAGGCCACTCTCTCACCCAGAGTAAGCTGACCCGTCCGCAAGAGCCGGGCTTTTCCGACTCCCCTTCCAGCTTGCCCAACGTACCCTCTTCCCCTGAGGTTCACTTCCACATCAGCAGCACCCCTTCCCAGCCCAGTGGCTCCAGCCACCCCGAGCTTGCGCTAGCTGGACTTTACCAGCAGCACCTCCTGCCAGACAGCACCACTGTAGAGTTTGGTGCATTTGTGGGTAAGTATAAGAGTGAGAGTGAATCTGATATAGATGAGAAGATGAAAGAGGAGGATGAAAACTGTGTGTGTGTATATCCTACTGTTGTCATTGTCTCGGGCTCTACTCGGCTTCCCTGCCTGCCTGCTTGCACTGTGAATCCTGAGAACACAGAGGGATTAGGAAGTGAGGAAAGAGACACTGAAGTCAGTTTTGGGTATGTGAATGAGGCATTTTGTGATGATGAAGGCAGTTCAAGCTCTCCAAATAAACAAAGAACAAATGCAACACTCTCACTGGCTCCTGAAGCCGAAAAGCCTCTGGGTCACTCTAAAGGGAAAAACTCAAAACCAAGATGTATTCGAGCCCCAGCAGTGGTACCCAAGAGGCCCCACAGAAGAAGGAGCAGGAAGCAGAGTGGGTCAGGACCTCCAGAGTCCTGCTGTAAGGGACAGAGTGAGTCAGAGGTCCCATTTGACAAGAGGAACACGGCAAGAGAGCCAGACACAACAAGAGGTTTGAGTTTGAGAAGTTGAGGGCTTCATCTGCAGGGTGCTTGGGTCTGTCATCCCCCAAATCAGGATTCCTCCAGATCTTTAACTGATGCCTTCTTTCTCTTCCGCTGAAGTGTTTTGTTTTCTTTCTTTTTCCCATGTGGTTCTGAGGTTCTCTTCAAAAACAAAATTCTTAAGATGTAATGATCATTGAGTTCAAATTAATTTTCATTCCAGTGACTAAATTGTGTTTGGTGGGTGGAGGTATATGAAGGTGTTTCTCATAAAAAAAAAATCATCCTTCTGAACTGTGTGTCTCCATTGTGGGGTCTGTCATGTCATGTGATAAGGATGTAAATGCTACATAGCAAAAAAAAAAAAACTAATAAAAATTGTCAAATTGCAATGTTTTCAGGACATAAAGACAGTGTGGACCTCCAGCACTCTACACCCAAAGAGACCACCACCGCCAGTACACGACAAAGCCCAGCTACACATACCAGATCACAGGTGATTGTTTGCATGTGTCATTAGGTGGGTTCTATCAGGTGCATTTATGCATAGTTTCAGCTAATGTATAAAACACCTGGTGGATGTTCACAAAATCTTGAAATAGTGCATTTTTATCCTGTGGGATAAAACGATGGGAAAATGTGTGTATTTGTTTGATATCACTTGACTGAAAACATCACACATCAGCTTCTGCATCACGCTGCCTGAGCTGGAAGCAGCAGTGAAAGGTAACCATATGTCAACAGCTAGGTTATGTTGGATTAGGTTAAACTATATTGTCCACAGTGTGCAAAATTTTAAAAACCAGTGGATGGAAATGCACATATGTTCATTTTCTTTTTCAAAACTTTGGAAGATTCACTTTAGCACCTCATAGTTCAGTGTTCAAAGACTCATTTTAAAGATTCTTGAGTGATGACACCCAGTTTATGATCATTCAGCATTTTAATGTGCTGCTCTGATTGATCATTTACAGTTATTCATACTTGGGATTGAGTCACCTTACTCAGTTAATAACATTATTTCAGGAAAAAGGTGAATGGCCTCCTGGGAAAAAAACTGCAAGAAAACTTGAATAATGAAATAGTACTAATCATTGTTCCTCCCTTCCCAGCCCCAGTGTTTTGTTTGCCGCTTTTAACAATCTGTTGCACCAAGTGATTTTAGAGTAATGTTTACCCCGTCAAGACTCTGTGCTCCTCTCTGTTTTTTTGACCACAGGCTCAGCCTGAATGTCACGGTCAGATCAGAGCCGTCAACTCCTACGCTGGTTTCACAGAATTTGATAGAAAACCAGCTTTTCTCCATCCTGAGTCCAGTAAGCCCACAATTATCCCTTCTCTCAAATTAACTGTAGACCTTTTTAACTCGCAAATGCTGTTTCAACAGTAGTACTTGATGATTATTGGTCATCCATTTATTTAGCTCTAACAAAGAGGGACAGAAGCAGAGTGTCGGCTGAAGACATCCTCATCCATGAGGATCCTAGGGCTGCATTACTGGTAAGAATTGTGTGTCTCTCTATACCTCCATGAATTCAAGGGCCTGGTTGGTGGATCTCTTTATTTATTTATAACTAGGTTGATTAATATATATCTTTTTTTAACTTAATATTTTCTTCACCAGGAAAAAGTTCAGTTTAAATCAGCGCAAGCCAGCAGCTTGTAAGTACAGACACACAAACATGCACATACAGTATGCACCACAAAACCACTACCACTTTTTTTATGAAAATACATACAGACATAAGTTTGTCCAGTTTGTGTCTAAATTATGTTTAAATTTAGATCTGATGCTTTCTTGTTTTCTCTTATGCAATACAGCAGTTAAAGCTCCTGTGGATCTCAGTATGCATGTAATGTTTTGGTTTTTTATTTAACTCGTTACTCTTTGCTTATGTTTTCCTATATTAGACAAACAACTGGCCAAGATACTCTAAATGGTAAGATTTTTTTACTTGTTCTTTCTCTCACTGCATGACTCTGAGTCAGGCTCATCTCGTCTACATCAGTGGTTCACATGGACATTGTACATAGTTTTTAATACTTGTTAATTGTTATTGTTAATAATTGTTTCTGAGTGGTTGTTATTTATCTTGGGTAATGTCTCCAAAAATCAGAAAGGATCAATATTATGGACACTTTATTTTATTAGTGCTTTTTTTGTCATGTGTGTCCCTTGGTTTATTTTGACAACTTGTTTGATGAAAAATTTAAATCTTTCAGATTACAGAGTTGCATGCTAAAGCCTATTAAATAAATAATTAAAATAAAAATGACCATTTTGTAAATTATTTTGGAAAACCCTTTATTTGACAGTACACTACAACAGAAGCAGTGTTATCTCTTGTGTGTAAATATATTATGGATGGAAGTTTTACTGTCCTTTTTCTCCCTGTGGTCACAGCTGCAGTTTCTCTCTACATGCCAAGACAGGCACACCTGGGATCCAGAAAGGACTGTGAGTAATCAATATCTGAACTCCTGAGGATATAATGACCTTGATGACCTCGATGAGAACCTTACAGATATCAATTCACTAGTTAATCATCAGGAAATCTATTTTGATGATCCATTAATTCTCAGTTGCAGTTATTGAGCTGCCCCTTTCCGAATAAATCTCACGGTGTCATTACACAGCTGTTATTTTAAAAAAAAAATCTGAATCCACATCTGGATTACCACGAACGTCTAGCCTTTCTATCCTGTGCCATAACCTACATCCACAGAAAACTTAATTTAATCTGTTCTTTTGAGTTGTGTTGCTCACAAATGAACACCAGCAAAACAATAACTCTAGGTCAAGGTAACAAAATTGTTGCAGTGACTCTGAGCATGGGGCCTATTTCTCTGCATCTATTGTTGTGCAGTGACACCTACAGGCTGTTGCTGTGTTTAGTTGAAATAAAGGTACAGTAGGCAGGATTCATTGTTTTCAATATTGACCACTAAATCCAAAAAACCTCTGTAAATCAAGCTCGATTTACATCTAACTAAATCTGTAACATGGTATTAATCTTAGACCAATCAGATCATGGGGCAGTTATAGGAGTGATGGGATACTTAGACTAATTACATAGCAGTTCAAAGAGGGAGTGGATGCTCCTCTTGACTCTTTCACTACATCTATACATGCCCCCTCTGATGCATCCCCACCAACAAAAAATTCCTGTGCTGCAAATAAACCTGAAAAAGAAGGAACCCATTGGAAAGAGAGTTGAATATTGAAAGCAATAAAAGACATGTCTGTGAAGATTCTCATTCATCCAGGTCATAGTATCCAAAGTGTAGTAAAAAAAAGGCAACTGGACTTAGTTGAATTTCTTGAAGACGTTTCGCCTCTCATCCAAGAGGCTTCTTCAGTTCTGAACTGAAGAAGCCTCTCATCCAAGAGGCTTCTTCAGTTCTGAACTGAAGAAGCCTTCAACTAAGTCCAGTTGCCTTTTTTTTACTACACTTTGGACAATAAAAGACATGTTAGTATCAGCCAAGATTGTCTCAGGTTGCCTGTAATGAATGAAATGAATGTGTTTATCTGTGCTCCTTCCATGAGAGGAGCTCAGGAGAGATGGACAAGATCCCAAAATAGACCTGAAAAGTATTTTAATAACCTGTGGATGAAACTCCATCAATCCTGCCTACTGCATGAACAAAGTACTCTCCTGTGAACTTCCATTTGCATCTCTATGAAATAACATGAAATGCTTCAGTAAATTTGTCAACAATATGGTTAGAATCCAGCCTGTGTTGGATGTCAAACAACCATCCCCCTCATTTCCTCCCTGCTTTGGTGTCAAGTGATCGAGGACAAAAAATATTATAAAAAAAAATCATAGTATTCAAAGTCCTTTTGTTTTCTCTGCAGCTATTGGGTCTCCTTTCAAGCCTATGGAAAGCTACCAGTACTCAGGTGAGGAATGGATGTGTAGCTGTTTTACTGTGATTTAATTTATTATTTGTCTGAATTTGAATTTGGAAACTTCCAGCTGTAGATTAAAATGCTCAGTATTTCACAAATGGAAAAAGCAATGGCACTACTCCTTTACAGCTCTGTCAACATGCTTTTGTTTTGTTTCTGTATGTGTAACTTGTTCTGTAGCTGTTGAGCGAAACAACTTGATGAGGCTGTCCCAAAGCATTCCTTTCACTCCTGTGCCCCCAAGAGGTAAGTGCTGAGCAAAACTGACCAAATTAGGGAAAACAGCATTTTGGTTTTGGTTTTGACAAGTGACCTACACTTTTAAGCACATTGTTGCTCAATATTGATAACACAAAATACATAACTATCAAAAGTAAGGATGACAACCCTCCTCTTATTTTATTTTTCCATTGAGACGAGAAGCTTGAAATAGAATTTGAAAAAGTAATTATAGGGGCCGCACTGATTGCTTGCTGGTCTCAGACAGACATAGTTGTCATTTTTCTGTCCACATCTTCTTTTCAAGAGTAATTATAGATTGTTTCTGTCTGCATTTTTGTTTTTGTGTTGACAAAGTAGATGACCCAATTACAAAACAACTGATTTGCTGGTCTTTAAAAGAAATGTGTTATTAAACTGACAGATTTATTGCAGGTTACACCCAATTGAGAGGCTGTACAACATTTGATCCTGGTTTAAAGCTCAGTTTCAATAAAAGTCAGTGAGGAAAATGAGCCTACTTTTGATTTGATTTATAACATTTATAACTTTTTTGGAAGGTTTAATGGTCTGGATGGCAAATTTGAGGTCTTTGTTAAAAGAAAATGTTTATTTTGTAAATTATATTCCCATTTTGTAAAATAAACAAAGTAAAAAATAAACATATGAGCAGACGCTAGTGTGATTGACAGCTAGTATTGTACAGCTTTTGCACTATTCTTACAGTTAGTAAACTTAGTTCATCATGGGGTAACATTTTTATTGGGAATATGTCATGAAGCAGACTGTAACAGGGGATCACAATGCTGTACAACGAAACTACTTTTTTTTTCACTCCTCATCAGGGGAGCCAGTGACAGTGTACCGCCTGGAGGAGAGCTCTCCCAACACAATCAACAACAGCATGTCTTCCTGGGCCCAGCGTGGCCTCTGTGCCAAAATAGAGTTCCTCAGCAAGGAGGAAATGGGTGGCGGACTCAGGCGAGCCCTCAAGGTGCTCTGCACTTGGTCAGAGTATGACATTCTGAAACCTGGACACCTGTATATAGTCAAGTCTTTTCTCCCCGAGGTGGTCCAAACCTGGCAGAGCATCTACAAGGAGGACACAGTTCTGCACCTTTGTCTCAGGGTATGAAGGAGAAATGCATCATCCTGACATAGCTCTATAACACTGGGCTTAGAGATTAACAACTTGTGACTTCATCTTAGCAGTATATTTAATTAGGTTTCATTTGTATGATGGGAGTAAATTTGGCTAGCTCAGGTGAACACAGCCGAGTCTGACAGCGATTTGATTACGCTCTGCAGATACGTCTGGCAACTTCACAATCTCCTAAATATGAGTGCCAATCACACCCCTTTTCTGATTTGGCTGTTGCTTTCCTTGTGTGTGACTTCCACAATGATTGGCTGTAAGTCTTTACAAAATTTAAGTCCGTTGGTCAAGCCTCTTGAAAGTGGGAGGTGACTACATGATATTGAGATGCAGTCTGGTGTTGGCCAGACTGGGATTTGGTTGTGGACAGTAGGGGTGTGTCTCCTTCAATAAGTTGTTGAATTGTTCCTGCCGGTTTACCGACATTTTAACATATTTGTCTTGAAATTTTACAGAGATAATTTGTAACAATTCTGTATTAAACTATTTAAAAAGATGAGTGGAGTGGATAGATGAGAATATTGTTATCTATTTTATTCAATAGTGTACTTATGTTCGCCAAAATGCAAGTTCACAAAATCCATAGAAATGGGTGTTTGTGTTCAAGATTGTGGTCAAGTACTGCATGTCACATGTGTCATAATGTAAATCATAACACTTTTTATGCGTGCGTACCTCCAGGAAATTCAACAACAACGAGCCGCTCAGAAGCTGACCTTTGCCTTCAACCAAGTCAGGCCTAAGACAATTCCTTATTCACCCAGGTAAAGACACATGCAACAATTTTTGCTGGATTCAAACAGAGAAATCCCACTGTAATCATAACGTGTTTTACTTCATGCCAGCAGCCTGAAATCTGAGTTTTGTGTGTTCAGGTTTCTGGAAGTCTACCTGCTCTACTGTCACTCTGCCGGACAGTGGTTTGCCATAGAGGAGTGCATCACTGGGGAGTTCAGGAAGTTCAACAATAACAACGGGGACGAGATTGTCCCCACCAATCTCCTGGAGGAAACCATGCTGGCCTTCAGCCACTGGACCTATGAGTACACACGAGGAGAGCTGCTGGTGCTTGACCTGCAGGGTAATGATCAGCAGCACTAAAACATGCACTCAGAACAGTTGATGTGCCTTTACACCCAAACGCAGTGAACTGTTGCAAATGCAGTGAAGCAAGCTTGTTGCTTGTGTAGTAATTGTGAGGTTGAAGTGATGTAATTGATCTGTCCATGTCAGCCCTTTAAACCCTGCTGTCTGTCCATGATGTGTTATCCACTCTCTTCTTGAGCAGATTTGTACTAATGTGTTTAATTATTCATTTATTGATGGATTGTAATGCTTGTGCATTCGTCATGTACCTCTGCCAGGTGTTGGGGAGATTCTCACAGATCCTTCTGTCATAAAGAGTGGTGAGAAAGGGTAAGTGCCTTTTATCACGCAGTTCTTTTAATTGTGTGATTCATTCTTTTCTATACCTATGTAAATGATTTGTGTGTTACTCTGCAGATCTTATGATATGATATTTGGACCAGCCAATCTGGGGGATGATGCAATTAGAAACTTCCGCGCAAAACACCACTGCAACTCCTGCTGTCGCAAACTGAAACTTCCTGGTAAGAGTGGCTTCACAATTGCTGTTTACATATTCCTGCACTAAATTACAGCTCAGCTGTGGTCAAATACAGTCTGTTCTCAAATCTGGAAGACCAGTTGTGTTTGGTGTTTTATAATATCTGGGTGTCTGCGGATATAATGAATAAGGGCCTTAATCATCCTTAAAAATGATAATTCATCCTTAAATCTGGCTTTTAGAGGTCTTAAAAATGCCACAGACACATTAAATTTTTTTTCTATGTAAAGAATTTAACAAATTTGTCATTAGTGTTTTGCATATTCACTACATGCAGATGAATGAGTGGAACTATGGTGTCATTTAGCTGTCATAATTATTAAAGCGTACACATTATATAAAGTAGCACAGAACATGAATCTAGTGTTAAAAAAAAAAATAATAAAGCTGTTTATCATGAATGTATAACTTGCTTTTGTGTTGTTTTCTTTTTTTTTTTTTCCAGATCTAAAGAGAAACGAGTACACACCAGATAAGGTGACATTCCCACAAGAAGACCCTTCCAACTCAGGGGGCGGCATCAAGGAGTCCCACCAATCAATGAAGCTGATGCTGTGATCAGTCTGTAAGTGAGCGAGCAAGAGGACGTGAGTGATCAAAAGTCCTCACTGTTTTTAAATTTAATTTTAGTCAAAGCCAAGAAGAGGGAAGGTGCATCCAGTCAACTGGAAGAGTCCCACCTGGGTTTCCATGAAAACCAGTGCATGCAGACTGTGTCGTGTTTTTGTTAATACCACGGAAATGCTGTGTAGCACACAATTCAAGCATCTAAACTTTTGTTTTGTAGCGCATACATTGGGGGGAATTGTGTACACATGAAAAAAAAATATATAAATATATATATATATTATAAAAACTGGATATATCAACAGGTACAATGTCATTGCAGAGGCTTTATTATTTATTATAAAGTTTGAGAGGTTGCCTTGTTTTAACAAAAACATCAAATCAAAGTGCATTGTTCACCTGTTAACGCAGCTTCAGAGAAGACGGCTCACTGAGACTCGGTCATTGCAGTTTGCCGTCAGATCTTTTTTTTTTTTTAATAAATGTATAGACTTGTGTTTCAGAATTTTGTCTTAGTTAATTGAAATATAAATGAATTTGAAAATCTTGTAATTTAAGGGCAGATTGCAATGCAACTTTTACAGAACATTGTATGTAATTTTATTGTATTGAAAGTGTGTCCACCAAAATATGGCTGATAGTTTTTATTGTTACAAAGGTACTATTGCTATATCTTTGTCATCAACTGTTTTATGAGCAATCGAGTGTATCTTATAGATACTATTATCTGGCATGAGCTGAAAAGATTTAAATATTTTATTCAGGGGGACTGGCAAATGTAAGGGTATTACTGTATACTTTTTGTACTGGACATCATTTGAAACAAATAAAATGTTTAAAAAAAATAATAATAATGGCGGCAACATTACTCTTGTGAAAGTATCACTGCATTATGATATGTAGTTTAAGAGCCGGGTCATACGTGATACATTAGTATAGCGTTCCACACCTGTGAACTTGATCTCACATTTGAGTAGAGAAGATTTTCATATCAGGAAATCAACATGATTTGTGTTTCCCTGTATTGTTTGAGTGCTGAGTTGTACATGTGTGAGTACCAGCAAGTTTCCTCACATAACCTTAAACAGGTTTCCATGGTTACCGTCCTGCATGGAAGGATTCATGTACTGTAGGGTTGGACGTGGCTGGATGATGAAATTTCCGTCATGTGGACGCCTTCGCAGGACTCTGAGCATGAGGAAAGTATCACCCAGTCATGTTTTTTCCTTGCACAAGGATGAATCAGCAGTTTCTCAGCCGCACCCAGAAAAATTTCTTGCATTATTTTTTTTATTTTTTTTTAATCTCCTTTTAAATGCATTTGGTGTCTAATCTTGAGTTTCCAGAGGGGGTGAAATATTCATTATTTTTAAACTAAGTCAAAATTTTGAACAAAGGATAGCAAATTGCAAAGGCTGCCATTTAATTGACTTAAAAATTATATTGCAAACCAAAACGCAGTATCTATTTAGAAATTCACTAGTACATATTTTCCTCAAATTGTTTAGCTTGAGTCCCCACATTCTTTTTAACAGATTCCAGTTGATGCACTGTAAAGAAATGATGACAATTTGTTTTTGTGGATAGTGATAGGATATATATTGTACAGTTAAGCCACAAAATGGGACTTGCAGCCACTTAAATCCACTCACAATAGCCTTTATATCTGAGCAAGCTCACAGTGGATGTGACTGAAAGCTCAACTGTGGAGATGCAGTGGAGGTTTGATTTTCTCCTCACGTTGTGGTAACTTAAAAAAAAAAAAAAGTAGACTTCAGTTACCTCGTTGTTCCCCATGTATCCTACCACCACAACCCTTTATGTCAATGTTCATCATGTTGTTTTTCTCAGCCTTAGATCAAGAACCAGAAAGACAACAACAGAGACAAACTCTAACTGAATCACATGATAAAGTAATGATGAGGTGAGTCAGACTGGAATAATGCTGCAGAAAGCAAACAGACTGGTCCCATTCCTTCTGGGTGTGGTTCATTATATAGTGAAGTGCTTCTGCATGTTGCATGTTGTCCAGTTTGACTCCGTACTCAAAGAACGTTTACAGCTCTGTTACAGGTCTGTTCAAAAACGACTGCAAAACCATGGCTCAAGTGAAAATTGAACACTGGTAAGTTTTCAGCTTCATAAAGTCCATACAAATTCATTAGGAGAAGTAAATGTACAATGTGTTTGTGTTTGATTTTAGAGAACTGTGTTGAAACTGTTACCAAAGCATAGAGGAACAACTGTTACTGGCATGAAAGAAAGAAAGGCTCACATTTTTATAATTCACCTGACATTCTTTGCACACATTCATTTATTAAGAGAAGCAGGAAGTTACTATTTAATTTGTTTTTCCTTTGCATTGTTTCACAGTGCAGGATGAGGTTATGGCCACCACTACAGGGAGGTGGCCGAAGCCATCGAGAAGCTGGTCCCTGGTGTGACTGTGACGAGAGTCGTTGTCCAGAAAAAAAGTGAGCTTCTGTTTGTTTCTGTTGCACTGTCTGGTATGGAGGCTCAGCTCTGCCAAAAAAAGCAAAAGAGACAAAATACACGGGTGACGACAGTGGCCCTAAAGGTCGTCGCAGTACAACATTTCAGAAAACAAATTATTTCAGAATTCAACATTCTCTCCATAATCTGTGAAACTTCTGTAGTGTTGATGTGTTTTCTTTGCTGTTTTGACTTAAGTTCAGTCATATATAGCTCTTACTCTCCATGCATCACATTTAAACAAGAATTAAATGTTACATTAAGAGAAGCAGTTGTATGTTTTTTGTTTTTTTTCACTGTATGTAATAGATGCAATATTTACATACATGCAAATTAGTTTGATGCATTTTTACTTAATACACTGGATCACTTTAACATCCCCTTCCCTCTACTTTTCTTTCTTATTGGCAGAAAGGACACTCCCTTCATAATCCAGTCAGACACTGACAGTTTCTGCGTTAAATCTGTACATCACAGCCAGTCCACAATCTCTAGATTTACCAGTGACATGTTACATATAACATTTGTAAAAGAATTAACCAAAAAACTCACAGACAACCCAAATCTCCGTAAAGGCTGCTCAGATTCCCACAGTGTCTATACAGTCAGGTCCATAAATATTGGGACATCGACATTTGGTCCCTTAAAAAGTGGGAGGCACATATCCAAGCTGTTGTAATTCCTACACCATTCACCTGATTTGGATGTAAATACCCTCAAATTAAAGCTGAAAGTCTGCAGTTAAAGCTCGTCTTGTTCATTTTATTTCAAATCCATTGTGGTGGTGTATAGAGTCAAAAAGATTAGAATTGTGTCGATGTCCCAATATTTATGGAGCTGACTGTAGATACTCCCCTAAAAAAACAAAAAAAAATCTGATCATTTCTTTCTACATCCCCATAAAATTTCATCAAAATCTATTCTTTACCTGTTTGACAACATGTGTCTTATTATCTTATATATCTTAAATGGTTGTTCCCCACACAGACAGCTTTGAGGTGTCAGTAAATGGTCAGCTGATTTTCTCCAGACTGGCCAAAGGAACATTTCCTGAGCCCTCACAGGTCAGTGACACTGACGTCCACTCTTTCACAAGTGACAATTTAAGAGGCCTTTTTTTTCAGAGTGGCATAAAAAATAACTATAGTAGTAACACATCACACATACAGTTAAAAAGAATAAGACGTGATGGTAAATTGTTGGCGAAAACTGTCCTGTTTTTTTCGAAAGTCTTATAGTAAATGTGATCACATCATGATTTACGGTTGTGTCTTAATAATAAGTGAACTTACATTTATGCTTCCTATGAACAGATTGCAGAAAAGGTGAGGATTGTTGCTGGGGGAAAAGGTTAAAGAATCTGAAGCACTGGTGTCACCGTCAGAGGATGGAGGATAAAACAGGGATGTATTCTCACTGCACTGCATGGTTTAACTTCTGTAATTCAATATTACATCTGAAGAACCAACGGCCTAAAATAACTAAATATTGTATCTGAGGAACCAATGGCCTAAAATAATTAAATATTACATCTGAAGAACCAATGGCCTAAAATAATTAAATATTGCATCTGAAGAACCAAAGGCCTAAAATAATTTAAATATTGAAACAAGACAAATAAGTTGTAGTTCATCTTCAGTAGTTAGCTGTGGACAACTACTGTTCAAGTTTCCTACATCTCATCACTGAAGATACATTATAAATTGGTGAACATGACAAGAAGATAAGTCCCTGTTGTCTGCACTGTGAATACAGACAAAGATGATGATGATGGTGATGAGAGCATCACTGAGGAGCTAGGCACTGATCTGTCCTTCTGTTTATGAATGTATGCACTAAAAACCACACGGTGTGTACACGATGGAAATCTAGAAGCTTTTCAGTCGACTGGAGCCTGAGGAGCTGCTCTCATCCCGTGTGTGACCATAAAGTCAAGTACAGTATTTAGCTGCATTTCTCACAGAAAAAAATGGAAAACAAAATTATTATACGTAAATAGTTTGGCATCTTTGGAAATGAGAGGCATTTTAATGAGAAGACAAAACACTCTAGTGTCTGTAAAGACACTAAATAATAAAAAATTATTTGTCTATAACCTGCCCAAATTAATCATTTCCAGTTTTAGTGCTCATAGAGGTCATAGAGAGAATATCACTGACGTCCTCTTGAAACGCTTAACACATTTTTATACGGTTCAATAACTATAGTATCTACTGCTTTTTACAACTGGAAATAAGAATTTAAGGACTAATGTTATGGCTAACAGACATGTAATGTGACATAAAACATGTATTTCTTACACAACTTTATAACCAATTCCAACACAAAATGTGCACATTCTCCAGAAATGCAATAAAACTGAGACTTAAAGACCGGTGTGTTCATTTTAAATGAATAACACATTGCTCATGTAACAGAAGTGCATTGCTCTGAAAGACCAGTCTTTCGTATAGTGTTTCTTTGTGCGGTGACGATTGCTGACAGTAGTCCGACTTCCTGAGCGCCACCCTGTTTGCAGCAGATGTATTCATCTCTCGGTAATCCTGATGAAATGCAACAGCTGCTGGACAGATCACCAGACTGTCGCACTTCTTTAACCAGAAACCACAGTCATCAACGCTCAGCTCGCTTTTACTGCCAGACTCAACGACCGAGTGATGGAAACAACAGACTCAAGCAGGAAAAGGAAAAAAAATATGCATAAAAGACTTTAAGAGCCACCCCAGAGTTTTCACATATATGACTGAACTGTACGAGATAGAGGAATATCAAATGAAATTATTCAAATTATGTTAAGTATGAGACTTGATCAAGCAATCAATCAGTATTTTCAGTCATTATGACGACAACAGCTGATTTTTATCACAGCTCCACTGTCCTGCCTGAGGAGAAAACTGATCATGTGATTGATATCAAGATCTAACTGTTCCTCTGATTCTGCCTAAAGAGAGTCAGAGAGAGTTTCATCTATATATATATATACACACATACACACTACCGGTCAAAAGTTTGGGTACACTTTCTCATTGAATTCAATGAGAAAGTGTTTAATCTTATTTTTATATAAGATTATCAGAAATGTAAACGTTTAAAGCAATTAAACACGTATTGTTAGTGTTTACAGTAAGTTTATTAATTTCCTAGGATGACAGATCCATATGACTTATTTTAAGGGAAGTGTATGTGAAAGGAAAACAACCTTTCGCACTATGTGACTAAAAGTGCTTTGGTTGATTGAGCAAGTTGTAAACAACGTGTAAAAAGTAGGAATGTACTGACGACTGAATCTGAAATTTAATTTAACATAAACTTAAAATGTGAACTGAGTAATAACACGTGCCCTTGTAACACTGTGCCTTTAAAGCAATTTGAAAGCGGTTGGATGGACCAACATGTGAAACTAGAGGGAATTTATTAAGACTGAATATGAAAATAGAGTAATGAGTAGGGAATTGGACAATAGCCCCCTTTCCACCAAAATGACCAGTAACTTTTATTACCAAGAACTTCTTTACCCGGGTAAAGAAATTCCTGGTAATTTGTGTAGTTTGCGTGAGTGTTGTTGATGACGTACATTCAAAACATGTTTCTTGTTAATAAACAAGAAACTTAGGAGGGGGAGGTTTAAATGTGTTTCGGTCAGATGGTGGGAGTAAAATTCAAGTTTCAAAATAGCTTTTACCGACATCACTGTGAGCTGCGTCATCCCGAGACAACGGCAGCGGCGTGTGTGTGTGGGAGAGAGAACCTCCTCCTCATAGTTCGTTCGCTCGTTCGTTCCGTTCGCTCGTTCGTTCCGTCCGGTGCGCAAAGACCTTTAGAACGATGCGTGCTTTCACGTCAGTGACTCCAAAAGTCTCAAATAACACAAGAAAAAAAAATGCTAAAAATGTCGCTTTTTTAAAAATGAGTCACTACAGGGTCTGAATACTCGCTAAATATAGCGACAGTCACTACGTTCTCAACACGGAAACAGCTGCAAGATGTGTTCCTGTTCCACACAACCCCGTCCCACCCAAAGTTCCAGGTAAACTGAAAAGTCCCGAGTCTTTCTTTTAAAACTACCACTCTGTCTGTCTACTGCCGAGGAATGGATTTTAGTTAAAAATAATTTTGCGACCTGCCTTTGAATTTTCTTTTATCCGCTCTCCATCATAACCTCTGCTCCTCACTCAGGAGCCTGTAGACAGGCGGAGCCGGGAGCTCAACAGCGCCCCCTTGTCCCCCCATATAATAGAACATGTTTTATTCTTGACAACATGACTGCATGTGTGACAGGAAGGAGATTTATTTCCTGCTTCACACTCCTTACCTGCATATGGACTTTCAAGAAAATACAAAGTACTAATAGTAATATCCTGGTTTTTCTGTAAGTCACATTGAAACAGACTTAATTTCATTCAAACACAAAACTTATAGAATCCAAGATTTTCTTTGTTTTTCTTTATTACAAAAACAGTGACAAATAAATAGAACAAAACAATGTAAAAATATAATGTTTAAGCCATAGCAATGGTTTGTTGTAATAGCAATGTCTTTTATGTCAGATTGGTCCCTGGATTGGTAGATTGATAAGAGAAACATTTCATAGCACCGTTGTGTGTTCATCAGCACTGTAATCAGCTCTATTCATTGTGAAAATCAGACATTTCACATGAAGGAAAGACACACTTTAACAACAAAACAACTGAATTAACTGGTTTGGTTAGAAAAGGGCCACTGCCTCACAGTTCAATTTCATATAAATATAATATATTAATTTATACATTGTACACTAGAGTGGTTTTAAACCACATACACGACAGAGCTAAACAGGTGAATAAAAAGGCAGCTGACAAATTTTTAAAATCAAAACCAAAATCTGTGAGAAATTAAAGTTCTTTTAGCTGCACTGCTGAAAATGAAACTTTGAGAACAAGATGATTCGGTGTAGAGACCAGTGTTTTAGTAATTAACCTGTTGAAAATACACTGATATGGCACCTACTCCAAAATTTATGAAGGCATTTAGATCATTTTACAATCTTAAGGGAGCTAGTGACAAAATGTCAGTATTAATGTGTGTATGCTTGAGGGGGGTCTAATATGTGCAAACATTCAGCTGATGACTTCAAATAACAACCCTGAATTTACTACAGATTAAGCCCTGTTTTGTAGCACTGACGTTGAAATTCAAATGTCTACTTAATTGTGCCAAATGAAATGAGTATGGACTACAATGACATGTTGCTGACGCAGAAGCCCCAACTTAGCGCACCAAGAGGAAGGTGAGTCCAGCAAGGCCTACGCCAGCAGCAGCAAACAGAGCAGTCTTCATTGACGAGTCCTGGCTCACCTCTCTGGCAGCATGGGAGAAATTACAGAACCCCTCCTGCAAGAAATAAAAAAAAACAAATGATTATGTTCAGCTTCCCTCAATATACTTTTTTACAGAGTAAAATCAAGTTTTAGGTGCCAAAATGTCTCCAGACAGACAGCAGCAGCATAGCCAGGGTTGGTGTAGTGGTTAGCACTCTTGCCTTTCCAGCAAGAGGTCCTGGGTTCACAACCCAGTTGGAACAACCTCTGCATTAGGTTAATTGGACACTCAAAATTGCCCGTAGGTGTTTGTGTGAGAGTGAATGGTTGTCTGTCTATGTGGTGATGGACCCAAGCCAAGATGGACCCCATCAGCTAGAGTTAGGCACCCACACCCCCTGCAACCCTCAGTGGATAAAGAGGTAATGAATGAGTGTCATAGCCCCTGACATCTCTGCAGAATGGGGAAAACAATATATTAGTATAGTAAAAATGTAGAATTATATCTTTGTTTTAATAGATAACCAAATTCAATAAAAACTAGGCAGACAGATGCCCTTTAACTATCCAGCAAATTTTTCCCAAACATGTTTTCAAAGCTGAAATCAGACATCTGACCAAAGAGAGCACCTGCTCTCTGCTGCAGCTGCATGTTTTTCTAGTTACACCACACTAACTTTGTGTACAACTACTGCTTTAATTCAACACACTGAAGCTTGTGTTACTCCAAAGTCTATCTGCTAGTGGGAGAAAAGGTGTTTGTGTGTTATAAGGAGAGAAGCCAAGACAAGCCCATTCACAAATGCTGAGTCTCTAATGTGTCTCTAATGTGTCAGACCACAGTCCATCATTATATACCTTTTAACTTTTTCCAGTAAATTAAAATTATGTACAGTTTCTCTGCAGTTTCTGTAATCATAGCAGAAACATGTATGTGGCTGATTGACTCGCTGGCAAACCAAGGAAATAAGCTACAGAATGTTCTTCACAAAAACCTATATAAAAGGGGTTCATATCTTTTCCATGGTCAAAGTCAAGGAAGGCGTTGACACATTTCCAGCACTTACAGCTGTGGCAAATTTAAATGAAGATATACATCTCAAAAATTATTTCAGAGATGGTACTATGCTATAAACAACCAATTTATAATAATCCAGGTAGAGCTGTTTAGACTCTCAGGCTTTTTTTCTTCCTTAATCTAATAGGCAAAGCATTCAGTCAGTTATTTTTTATTTTTCTTGAGAGAAATTCATTCACTATTTCAAGCCAACACTATATTAAAATTCAAGCACTTTTAAGTTCACACACCCATGTAAACAGGAAGTACACATGATTGTATCAACAATAGGTGGTTTCCAATGCCAGCAGCAAAAAAAAAAAAAAAAACACTTTCACTTTTAAGTCAGTTTTATTTTAACCCCCTTGTTGTATTTTGAATGAGTCAATCAGCTTTAGAGCAGACATGTTATGACTTACCCATCCACCATTCTCCAGAAGCCAGTCCTTCTTCTCTTCTCCTAGGTAATCAGCTATGGTCTCTGCCAGTCCTCTGCAGTTCCCAGGCCCCTGTCCCAGTTCCTGCCCCTGTCCCGGTTCCTGACCCTGCCCAGGTTCCAGCCCCGGTTTCATTCCTTTCTGCCCCAGCAGCAGTCTGGCCAGCACCCCAGTAAAGGTGAAAAGGGAAACAACCCTCCCCCAGTTCAAGTGTCCGTCTCCAACCATCTCTTCCATCACCTTCCTGAGGCTGGAACAAGGGTCTGACCCACACTCCCTCAGAAAAGCCTGAGCGAGGGAGTGGAAGCGAACCTGGTGCTGCTTCTCCATGTCCTGGGCCAGGTGTCTCATGGCAGCAGCTGACTCACTGGGAGGTGGAGGGGCTGACCGAGGGCTTGTGCAGCAAAGGGACAGGTAGTCCTGTGCCAAAGCCAGGGTTTCTTTCCACAGCCCACATGACATTTTCTAAAAAGAGAAAAAATGAGGACATTTCAGTAAAATGATAACAAGATTATATTGGGAACAAAGAACCAGTTTGGGACTTCACTAACAATAAATCTGTCGGTGAGAAAAAGCATTCATGTCACACTAATCCTGACCAAGATCATTTTACCAATAATTGTTTGAAATAAAATGCTTTTAAAAACAAAAAAATTCAAAGACTTTGAGAAAACAAGCACAAATATGAATTAAAACATGTAGGTTGTACAGAGAGAAGGAAACCTGACATAACTGACATGACAACATGGTAAAATCTTACAGGAAAAAAAAGCACTTACCCTAATTAACAAAAACTTACACAAGCAAAAATGTTACAAATGCGAAGTTTCAAAAACAATGTTAGCAACACAATTGCTATCACAACATGTCACCTAGGTCACCTAAGAGAACTACAGCAGCAGCAGCAGCATAGAAGATATAAAAGGCATGATAAAGAACAATAAAATCATTTACATAGAGAGGTGAAAGAATTGGAGGAAAAACTAGTTACGGCTGAGTGATAATTTTATTTTATTGAAACGCTTTTAATGTCTCTAATTCAAACAGATTTAAAACCAGATACGTGAAAAACATCCATTATAACTACAGTGTGTAATAAGTGAATCCTAAATTATTTGGAGTTGTATGTGTTTTTAGGGGAACTACTTTTATCAAAGGCCTCAGACGTTTGACTCAATCAGCAGTTACGATACCCACATTACCTTCTTTGCAGTTAGCATTAGCTTTCCTTGCAGTATTACTATTATTATTATTGTCATTATAACAAAAAGACACGCGAGTGAAAATATCATTTGCAGAGATTTGTTGCTGTCCACAGCTCCAGATGGAGATTTACACCCACGACCCAACAAGCCTGACGAAGTACGGCGAAGCACTGACGCTAGTTAGCGCTTCTAATTGAGCCCGGGGAGATGCTAAATGCTAATCATACGACCGTTTGCTTCCCGGTGTAACACAACGGTACATAAAACTACGTAGCTAACGAACTGTTTTAACGATAACTGTCGGTCTTTTATGTTTATTGAGGGGGTTGACCTGCAATCGACCCCCCGGCCAAGCAGTTTCTCTTCTTACCATCGATCTGTCACCACAGTTATGGAGGACACAAAGGAGCACATTCACGCAGCAGCTCCACCGCTGCACACACATCTCATTCACGCCACCGTTACACGGACAGCTCCGTGTTGTCGGTGCTGTGTGCTTCCGAGAGAACACATAATACACAAATAAACAAAATACATGACGTTAGGTGAGAGAAAAATCTTACCCTCCCAGCGATATCAGTCTGCTCGGTGCACGTACGGGCGGCAGCGGAAAGAGACGCTCGGCTGCTCATTCTCAGCTTGTCTTTAACCACCGCGTTTGTTGATGTGACTCCGCCCACGCTCCTACGCTCACTGAAAACCCACAAAAAGTCCCGGCGTGAAGGAGGAAATACTATGGAACGAACGGACGAACGGACGTCATCATCATCTAAGTTAGCCATAATCGACGTCTTTAGAGTTAAGTATTGGAAAGCATTGATTTGGGCAGGCATTATTCTGTGCTCAATCATTTAAGCCGTCAGATCGATCGATTTGCCGAGACTTCATCTAAAATTTTAATGCAAATACAGATGGAGTTGGTGTATGAACCCCCCCCCCCCCCGTTTACTTTCTAAAACTGATCATAATCATATATTAGTTAGAGCTTACTAACAGCACTTTAAATTAAATTTAAATTTATTTTGATGACCATTGAAGGGCCACCTACAGTAGCAGATCACGCTTCACTGAATCACCGTGCTGTACTTATTATAACATTGAGTTATAAATGTATTGCAAATTGCAGGCTTGATGGCCATCGAACCTCAGTTTTCACTATTCGTCAATACTGTATATTCTTTATTCTGCATATAAAAGCTTTTTTTTTTTTTTATTTATTTATATTGCGTTTTTTTTCTAGACTTGATGGCCACTCAAAGCTGCTTTATACCAACGTTTTGCCATTCACCCATTCACCCCCATTGGCTCACACTTTCATACAACCACTTATCTTTAATACCCATTCACATGCTGCCACCACAGCTGTCAGGAGCAAAGCAGGGTTAAATGTCTTGCCCAAGGACACATTTGCATTTGGACTAGCGGAGGGCAGGAATTGTACCCACATATACTGTATGGTCAGCTGGACCCTTAGGAAAGGTCCTCCATGCTATAGGCCTATACTTTGAACAAGAGTGTAAGCAAAAATAATAGAACAATACCAACTTGGACGTCTTGGGTCAACAAGGTCCGCATCAGGTATTGCGGAACCAGGGCAATCTGATGAGAACTGGGCTACTGGAACATGACAAAGGTGGACTAGAGAAGAAAATCTGATGGAATGCTGCAATAAGAGCAACCCAAGTGAGAAGGGATATGTGCAGAGGACCTATGGAGGATTCAAAACCCAAAATCCAAGTTGACAAAAAAAAAAAAAAAAACGGTGGTGGATAATCAAACAATCATAGGGGTTGTCGTTAAGCAGCAGAAGAGGGCAGTAGTGATAGATGTGGCAATTCCAAGTGACAGCAACATTAAGAAGAAGGAACAGGAAAATACCAAGGGCTGAGAGAAGAGCTAAGAAGATGTGGGGAGTAAAATCAACTGTGGTCACAGGAACACTAGGAGCGGTAACCCCTGACCTGGGAGAGTGGCTCCAACAGATTGCAAGAACAACATTTGAGATCTCTGATATATATATACTATTTCATGTTGACTGCTGTGAAAAGGGTCCATTATGCCAGGTTTATTCAAGAAATGCTCGCGCATTACACATAGTACATGTTGAATAAGTTAAACTCATTGATAGCTTGCTTAAATATGAGACCAACTTTCAATCAATTAAAATTCCTGATCGCAGAACATAAAAAACAACAAAACTGCCGGTGCCCTTTGTATGTGCAGGTTTTCACCTCATATGTACATACTTTATATTTCATATATGAAAAATCATTGCAAATGTATGGCACAAATAAAACCAAACAGCAGTGGGTGGAGTGTAAAACTGAAATAAATAATTTATTCATCAGTTAATTAAGCTGTAGTTGTTGTTATTATCATGTTGTGATTACGGTTGATAGCAGTATATTATGTACTATATAGTGATATACTGTTATATATCTGCTCCTGCTCTCTCTCTTCTGTCTCTACCTCACCTCCCACTTTCCCTTTCTCTCCCCTCTTTTTGTCCTCCACCTCTGTCCCTCTTTTTTTTTCATTTCACCCCAATCGGTCGAGGCAGATGATTTTTGATTCTGGTTATTTCAGAGATTTCTTCCTGTTAAAAGGGAGTTTTTTTTTCTCTCCACTGTTGCCTAGTGTTTGCTCACTGTGTGAATTGTTGGTTTTCTCTTCTCTCCATAATATTGTACAGGTTTCTGCCTTTCTATGTGCTGTGAATTGAGATAGTGTATGTTGTGATTTGGCGCTGTGCAAATAAAATTGGACTGAGTTGACATAACTTGAGCAGAGCCATTGTTAATGGGATCAGTGAACACCTGTGCTTTTCATGCCGAAACATGTCAAAATTTGCTGCGGTGCAAAGAGCCCACAGACTAATAGAAACCTCAAAAATTAACCTAATCACTGAGAAGTAATTACCAGCTGCAGCCACACTGTAGGGGCAGGAAAATAATTCCATAAGGGAGTTAGAGGCAGAGCTAGTTTCGTGTTTGATCAGTTTTTGTGGTGTTGTTTTAAATAATTCAGTTTTGTAAATCAAAGCTTACTCACGTACCGTACCTACTCACCCACTGACTTATTGTAATGAAACAACAAATGTATTTGCATTTGTAACCTTCAGGGCAGAAAAGTGCACTAACAATAGGTGTGACATGTTTCACTTTCACCACAGCTTTAAAAAAAGCATGTGGGGTTTTACAATCACCTCACTACGCTCACTCTCAGTGTGGGCTGTGTAAATTGCACACAAGGGAAGTGGGAAATCTTTCTTTATAATACAATGAATGGATCACGCAGTGATATATCAGGTGATATTTATGAATACTTTCTATACTCATATATGGTAATTCCCATCTGCCTCTGCAGGCGGGAATTAATGACCTCTCGTTTCTTTTTTGAGAAAAGAGAGGGGACAGAACTTATTACAAAAACATTTTGATTTATCTCAGACAAGCTCCCATTATTATACAGTATTTTTATTAATGCCTGTTGCACATTTTCATTACTGTATCACTGTGTTTTATCACTTTTATCACAGGACTTCCTTTTAGACACATAATCGCCTGCTCTGTCACAGCACAGATTCTCAATATAGCTGAACTTTGATCACTGAAAATAAAATAAAATGAAAAATGAAGACGTGTAAGACTTCCTGGTCAATAATGTTTTTGAAGATTAACT
The DNA here is from genome assembly GCA_016785285.1 of Brachirus orientalis. Classification (NCBI taxonomy): domain Eukaryota; kingdom Metazoa; phylum Chordata; class Actinopteri; order Pleuronectiformes; family Soleidae; genus Brachirus; species Brachirus orientalis. The sequence continues at coordinate 65,353 of JAFBJR010000121.1, forward strand.
CCTCAAACGTCTGCAGACACTATTTTAGACTTTACTCTGTTGTATGTACGAGATAAGCTTCTCTGTCCTAACACTGTCACTGATCCACAAGTACAGCCAAGTCAGTAAAGATCAGGATTTTAATCTCCTCCCACATTAAAGAGATTTGAAGAAGACACTGAAGACATTAGATGCACCTTCAGGCGTCAGAGAGAACCATAGTGAGTGGATTAGTTACTTCTTTATTATTCTTACTACTAAAGTGAAAACACATGGTATATTCACCCATCTTACTGAGATTTAATAGGAAAAAATGTCAAATGTCCAGTGTGTAAAAATCAGCGACATCTACAGAATATGGCAAGACTGCAGGTGAGGACTGATCTGTCCACCTGCTTTTTAACAATGGGGGTCTTCATGTACCAGAGAGGATGTTGTCTTCTTCGTGAGAACAGTTAGCTGCTTCTTTACAACGCAGAAAAGGTCACTTTGGCTGGTTTGTCCCGTTGGGCTGTTAAAGAAACATGGCAGCACAAGGTGGCAGCCTCCGTTGACCTTCTCTTAAAGAGACTATATACGGTATAAGATATGCAAACAGAAATCCAAACAGAAATACTTCCTCCTTCTCCCCAGAGACTTGAGGTCATAAGGAAGTTTCAGTAAACAATCTCACATGAAAGATGGAGCTACCAGAACCTACACTTAAGGCGCTTTTCCACTATAGAGTTCTAGCACGGCTCGGCTCCACCCTATTGGGGTTCGATATCCGGCAAACCATTTTCCATTACTGTAGTACCTCCTCACTATGGGAAGGTTTGTCACAGCACAACTTCCATGATGTCATTTTATATGCGACACACACAAACTAGTGATGGGTAAAAAAGATTAAAAGATTAGTTCAGTACTTCCTGCATGACCGGAGCGCAGCCTCCGTCTGACACAGTCACTGAACTGAAATGCGGCTCATGATCGCCAGAACGGGTACCAAAGAAACTAGAGGTCAGGATCACCAGTGGAAAAGCACCTTTACACCCCGTATCCACACTATAATCATAAACAGCACTGGTAGGCTGTAAATACAATCTTAAATTGTAAATAAACTGTCTGCACCATTATAATCAGTGAAACTAGTATTTCCGTTTAACATTTCCCTAATCTTTAATGACTTCATGTTCATCATATGACTGAATACATTTCCTTCCAAATCCTTTAAGTACATATAAAAGCCCGTTCTAAGGCTAAGAATCAAACCTTTTTATTTTAAAGCAATCGTACACTTACACAGTCATACTGTATACAACATAAACTTACTCATAACATTATGGTAATGAGATGTGCTTCTCTTATGGGAGTTGACAGGAGAATAAAGCAATGTTCATTACTTATATAACAATTAGCACTTACTCTGTGTGTGTCGGTCTACACTGTAGGGATTTCTTTTTATTATTTATTTTGGTCCTTTACAGTGAATATTATCTCTCACTATATTAGCAACAACACTCGTGTAGTCATACATACAGTATCAGTCATCAAACTATCAATAACAAAGATAAGAAGTCTGAACTTGTTGAAATGTCTGTTCAAATGCATGCACACCCTACACGTACTCATTTGATGTTTTTGGCTGTTTCTTTTTCAGTAAGGGAGCCGCAGTGTTGACTGTCGTGTAACGCTGGTGCTGCCTTTGCTGGATCACAACCGTCACGTGAAACCTAGGCCCAGATCTGCAGGAGAGAAGTGAGTGTTGAAGTGTGAATTACAGTGGATTGTAGTGTAAAGCTTTATTGACAGTGACAGCACAGAACCATCGGTGAAAATACGCTGCGGCGATGAAGAGCAGCTGAATGGTGACGTTATTCTGTGCGGGGAAACCTTTGCTCACCCTTAAAGTGTTGTCCCATGAGGCCGAGCAGAGCGCCGTGCCATCAGGTGACAACCTGACTTTACTGACGCGGTTCTCATGACCAAACAGGACGGAGGCACGAGTGCCCTTCAGTACATCCCACACATTAATGGTGTAATCGTTATAACCAGCAAACAGCAGACGACCTGCGGGCGTGGGTGAGAGGAAGCAGGCAAGAGAAAGAGGAAGTGGAATTATTTGGAATTGGAGAAGAATGAATGAATAAATTAAAGGCTGAAACTGTAAACTACTGAGCAAAATGTCCCTTGAATGACTAAAAATGAGTTCATTTTTATGAAACCCTAAGTTATTTTCAGAATTTTCTTTTTTTTTTCCCCTCAGTAGATGCTGATATACTGTATATTGATTTACACAATATTGCTGAGTGATTAACCCCACAGATGATATCTAGAAAATCAAAATAAACAAGGTGAGGATTAAAGTTATATTCACTTTTAACTCACACACTAAGTTCACCACTGATGTGATAAACCTCACCACTCAGAGAGAAGTCCACAGAGGAAGCACCAAATATGATGCTGTCCTTCTTGTAGACGGCTACCTCGCGGTCAGCTCGCAGATCGTAGAATCGGCACTAAGACACACCAACAAACACACACATGTTTGAACTCTGACAAGTAATTGGAGTCTGTTAATAGTGTATGTTGGAGTTCCTCGGTTTCTAGCCAGTGGCAGAAAATGGAACATCTGGAAAAAACTATGTATGTAGTTTATTTCTTAAATGTGCCATGGCAAACCTTACCAGAATAAATACAAATATATGAATCTATATTAATCATAAATTCGAATCACTTAAATCAGTGTTACTTTGAGAACATATGCTCTGAGAATTTCACTGTAAGGCACATTGGTGACAGATCATCACTATCACATGAGCGGGTCATATGGCATCACTCACTGTGGCATCGTCAGAAGCAGAAGCAAATGCATCTCCACTGGGGTAGTACCTATAAGCACATGAACCAGGGGTTGTGTTGAGTTTCGGATCAGGGAAAGTATAAAAAAAAAAACTACATAGTTTGAGACAGAAAGCATGCATTTAGACAAAATAAAATGATAAAATGCCTAAAATTAATATATACAGTTCATTCAGGTGTTCTGTGGGGACAGCAGAAATTCTCCAAATTCTTTTTGTACTGAAGATAAATATGAGAAACATGGTGGCCCTTTGTTTGCATCAGAGAACTGAACTCACTTTACACAGTTGATGTCAGACTCATGGCTCTCAAAAGACTGAATGTTCTGTCCAGAGCGCATGTCCCACACGTTGGCCTTCTTATCACAGCCCTGATAACACACACACGCGCGCACACACACACGCACACATACACATTCAGAGGACAGCGAATAGTGTTGTCTTCACATTGAATTCCACTGTCTTCACTGTATTTGCTTTTCTAAAGACAAAGTGAAAGTTTCAGGATTTCCCACTTGTAAAGCGCACACTGATTTAGGTCCCCACAACATAAGGAGTACCAGGTACACACACACACACACACAGTCTCACCCCGGAGACAAAAGTGTTTCCAGTTTCAGATGGGGCAAAATCCAGGGACAAGACATCAGCGGTGTGACCATGGAAACTCTGCAGTAGCTGACCGCTCTCCACATCCCACAAGGCACATGTGCCATCGCCACTAGAGGTCAGCATCTAACACACACACACACACACACATTGTTACAAAAATCATGTTGGGTGACAGGTTTATACCAACAAAAGCACAAGTGCAAATACACAAACATATTTTTATGAAGTGAGGAGGAAGTGAGGTTGTTTTTGTTGGGGTTTTCCCCATCCTTTTTCTCTTTTCTCTTTTGCCCTGTTTTTTTTTAATTTTTACACAAGGTGGATAATTGGGTTTAAATGCGGTATAAATGTTTACATACATATTTTAGGCCATGCATAAGTTCAGAATAGTAACTTATACATTTTTTCTGGGTGTAAATATATTTGAAAGTGTTGTAGTATCTGTTTTTCTTTTATGTTATACTGTATGTTTATAGTATATCTGACATGGACCACTGGCTTTGTTTTCACTTCTCCATTTTTGGATTCAACAGTTATAGTAAAATTGGGGGGGGTTTGCCAGTTGCCTGACACGAGAGCATTTTGACATCATACGGTGAAATCCAAAAGGTCAGCAACTCTGCAGGAACACATTAATCTTACAGTGCATAATGCAGCCACACAAAAAGAACACCAAATGACCAAATGCCAGTGACTCCCGGGATGGAAACAGATTATGAGCACTTAGAGACAAATGCAGACGTGAGAGATTAGAGAGCACTGGCCGCGTGACCTCACACACAAAAACACACCACATCCTGCCAGCGCTGTCTGCAATTCAGCTCCACTTTCAACCTAAAGGCAATCATCACCGCACCACAATTGCTGAAACACATCTATCGTCATGCATCATCTGTTTCCCAGATTTTAAGGCTGGAGTCGTGTATATAGTAACATGGATAGTAGATATCTCTGCATGTGGTCCAGAGTTTTAGACCTGAAGGTCTGCTTTGATGTGCCAAGGCTGGAAGCGTGACAGTGTGCTCACGTGCATGCGTGTGTCTCTGTGTGTGTGAGATGCAGTATGGAAGAGGAGATGTGTGACAGAGAGACACATAGATAGGAAGATATTTTGTGTGTGTGAGTGTGTGTGTGTACATGTGTGTAGTAGGCCGCCAGGACACATTTTGAAGACATATTTAGAGCTTTTTAAGGGTAAAGACTTGGTTTTAGGTTCAGGGTTTGGGTAAGATGGTTAAGGTTATGGTAAGGGACTAATGAGTGTCCTCACTCTGAGTGCTGTGCAGAATGTCTGTGAGCATGTTCTGCCCTCTGGTCAGTGCTCTCCTTTCTTTCCTAGATAAAAGCCACTCAGCATCTATTTATACACACAGCATCAACAAGCACCTCTCTTCCCTGCCCCATCTTTAGTCCTGCCGTCCATCTCCTCTCCCCTCCTCCTTCCTGTCATCCTCTTACCTCCTGTCCCATCGTGCTCCTCCAACTCGCTGAAGCCAGAATGGAGTGAATTATTCAAGCTTAGCATCTCGGTCTGCATCCTTCATGTTCTCTTTGTGATTTTTCAACCTACTCTGTCTCCCTTCCCTCATATGAGAGTCACATGCAAAGCCAACAACAGCAACATCTACATCTTCTATTATAAAAGTGTCTATATTAACTTTGTTATACAGCAAAGCAGGATCTGTAGGTATTATTTGGTTATTTGGTGCAAGAGATTGTACTTTTAAATAGTGAACAGATCCTTCCCTCAAGTAGCTTTCATAATCAAGTGAAAGGTTGTTGTCTTATATACACATTATGGCTGCGCAATATTAGGAAAATAAGTGATTTGCAATAATGTTGTAGAATATTGTGATGCAGATAGGACTTGCTATAAATAAAAAAAAATACTACACATTGTTCACGTCTTGGTATGGTAACAGTCAATGGCTTGACACTGGAAACATGTGACATCTTAAAGCCTCCCTTAAAACATTTCCTGCTACGCTGAACAAAAACATCCCTTTTACTACTTTGATTGTTGCAACAAATACAAATCTGAAATCTATGTAACTGCAGTGTCTCACAATGTCACTTTTCACTTCTCTGCCCATCAGAGTTGGGGTATGATGGTGTTGCAGTATGAGGAGGGGACGTGAGATTACACACACAGATTATATATGGTGGATATTCTACGTCTCGCTGGTGTTTACCTGCATGTCAGAGTTGGTGAAGGTACATCCTGACACGTAGTTTGTGTGCATTGCAACTGACTTCTTCTTTGCAGCCAGGTTCTCATTTTTGTCAAGTGACAATGGGATAACTGAGCATTTGTTGTCCAGTCCACTTTGAGAGAACATGAAAACAACAGAGGTAAATTCAGTATTCAGGAATGTTTTTATGTACGTATGTTTTTTTTTTAAAAACCAAACATAGACGCTAACAGACAACTGAAGTGACCATCATACGCAAATGAATTTACATATACAGTAGTTAGTAATACAATATTATACTACAATAATATATATAATGAAGATTTTTTTTCTATTATTCTATTATTATAATAATGATAAAATCAATAATCATTTGGACCTACATAGATGCCTGTCAAGTTACCTAAATCTGCTTTGCAAAGTTAAACAAATACTGTATATTTTCTAACAGTGGTCAGTTATTTGCAAACTTTTTCCAACGACATTATTATATTATTCAACTCTTAAGAGTGAAGCTGTTGATATCTGATTTTAGAAATCACGTGTTATAATAAAAAAAAAAGCATTTGTACTCACCCACAAGCCACTGCACAACCTGAGGGAGCATAAGCGCACGCCATAACCCATGTACATGGCAGGGCCACCCCATGTTCCTGTAACACACATACACATTGGTTTCTATGACTTCAGAGGACATTGCATTGACTTACATTCATTTCCTGAGACTTAATTACTAGTGTCCTAACACTAACCCTGACCCTAACCTCACAGACAAGCCCCCATAATGTGATTGTTTTAACAAATCTAGGTCCCCACAACATAAGGAATGTCAGGTACACACACATACAGCTGCAGTAAATGTGGATGTGGTGACTATAAATAGAGATCATGGTCAGTATGTGGCTATGTCTCAGCTCCATCCTGGCTACCATTAAAGTGATAAATTGTTATTGTGTTATTATTAATAATATTATTATGAGACATTTAACCATGTCCAAAAGGGAGGTGAGTAAATGTTTTTTGTCCTTCAAAAGAATCATAATCTCTGCAATTTGTCCTTCTTTATTCCCGAAAAGGATTTCCACTGAGTCTAACACAAACGGATGCTGAACTATCACGCAGATTTCTACTCACCTTATTAAGAGTGAACGCATCCCACACAATCACTTTTCCGTCCTGCAAGAGAAATCGGCATCACATGAAGATATGTGATGCCAATGTACACTGTCAAATTAGTAAACAGCCTCGTGTCATTCAGCAACATTACTACTGCGACTGATATACCAGCCGGTTTCTCCTGATCTACTGCATCACGTCTGCACCTGTGAAGAGCTGACGAGGCGACGTTTGTCACTGCACCAGTCCATACACAGCACCTTGTTGGTGTGACCCTTCAATACGCGCCTTGTCTTTACAGAGAGACTGTTCAACACCTCAATCTTCTCAGCCACCTGGTGCACTGACACACACACACACACACACACCACAATTTTTCAACAAAACCACTTTATTTAAGTGAAACTTGTGTGTGTGTGTGTGTGTGTGTAGGTACTCAGTTGCAGTTACTCAGACACTCACGCTCCACGTCGTTCAGCTTGCCTCTCTCCTCCTCTAGTTTCTTCTTCAGGGTTTCGCTCTCTGTCTTCAGTGTAGCCAGGGTTTCTCCCTGCTGTAGCCCCCGGCAGGCCATCTACGAGGACAGGAGGAAGAGGAAGAAGAGGAAGAAGAGGGGGAGGAAAACAAAGGGAGACACAGGACAGATTAGTAGGGAACAGGACGGTCGATTGGTGGTTAGTGGTTTGTTAAGAGGTTTGTGCTCGAGTGTGACAGTGATGCTACTGTGATGGAGACACTGCTGTGTGCTGCTGCTCACCCCCCCCCCCCCACACACACACACACACACACACAGGTTTGCCCAACCATTCTTCTGAGGACACTGCATTGAGATCCATTTATTTGGACAGCCGAAACAAAACTTTACACGTAACCTTAACCATGACTGGTTAATGATTAAAACCCACCTTAACCCAACCAGATTTCAAATCTTTGCGCTAAACTTAACCAGTTCCTCAGAAATCAGAGGTTCTGCCTCTTTAGGACCAGGTTTTGTCTCCATGTGGACTACTGGTCTTAAGAGGTGACAAATACAAGTCAGCACACACACACACACATGCACGCACGCGTTCAAGAATACATATGTGCAGCACAGACTGTACTAATCTGTACCTCCTTGTCGATGACATACCACACACCACAGAAGCAAGGCGACTTCCAGATCACAAAATGGAATGTGACTGAGGAGGAAAAGTCTTTATTTTGCATATTAATAATATTCATGGGGTTAAAAAGAAGATATATAAAATTGATATCTTTAATTGATACATTTTAATTCTGTTTTGTAATGTTATGTCATATCCAGATGTGTAAAGTGTGTCCACTTTATGGAGTGTTCTAAATGGTTGAGTATTGTATTGTATATTGTAAATAGAATGAATCAGCAGTTCAATTAAAATTCATGTAAGTTTACTGTAAACAACAACAACAACAACAACAAAAAAAGCAGAATCACAAAATTCCAGGGGAAGAATTAAAATCAAAATAAGACACAAAATTAAAAAAAAAAACATGTACAGTACATATTTAGTCCCTCTCATCTTGGGTCGTTTTTCAGCTGCAAACTGCATTCAGCTGCATTTGAGTTATCATAATTTCATTTGATGTCAATATTTTGATATCATTTTCTGTATATTTCACTGTGGCTGCGGCAGAAAACAGAAACACTTTCCGCATTTGATAAAGTGCAACGTTGTGCAAACTCTGACTGAGCTCATGAATTTTGGCAACTGTGATCACTGAATGCATTTTGTGTGAAAGCAATGAAGAGTGATTCACAGTTTGCAGCACATAGACTTATGTTGTGCCCTCACTCATTCATTGTTTACCGCTTATTGCACTAAATAAACCTAACCCTTTCTCTACCCGCATTAATGCATAAGCCAACAAAAAGGAAGGAGGAACAGACAGAGGGACAGGAAGAATAGAGAGTTGTAAACAGTTGTGTTTGTATTCTTTCTGGTATGTGAAGGCCGCAGCAGTTCCATGACATTTGTTGCACACTGCTGTCTCACCAGTAGATGTCACTAATTCTTACACTGGACTTTTGACAATTAAAGCATTCAGAAACACTTGCAGATGTGGCCACTGTCTGCAACTGAATTGTGTGGGCAGCTGTGTCTGAAGAAGTGAACAATACGCACCACTTCCACGCAGAAGGAGCAGTAGTTGATGGGCTCACTCTTGATGTAGATGTTCATCAGAGGACTGGGGTTCCCACAGCTGTCACAGGGGCCAAAAGTGACCGCCACGAACGTCTGATCACACATGGCTGCAGATGTTTCACAAAGACGCCTGTGGAAAAGACACAAAAAGACACACAAGCAAAAAAGATCAGTGCATTTGGAAGACAGAAGGTCAAGGCTTTTGAGGTTAAGGTCAAAGTCTGTGTGTGAGAGCAGAGCATGGGGATAAGTAGTCAGTAATCTACTCCTTTTCTTGAGCTCCAGAGGAGAGAAATGCGGCACAGTTATTCTGCGACCTGCAGACAAGATAATCTACAGCTGAAGCTCTACTTCCATGTACTGCTATCTTATCCAATTTAATGCAGTAACATGTTTCCTGTAAGTCATTTTTGATCCATGTATCTTACAGAAACCAGTTATGTCAAAACCTCCACGATAAACTAGTCTTCATCAAACTGAGGTGCAATATTAAACATTTATGTTCTTCCTACTAATTTAGACATGTGTAGGAAAGTGTGACAGTAGATGATTATTTGAAAATGTCTGAAATTCACCAGACTGCTCACATTATTAGATTTTAACTCCATGAAACCTAAACCTGCCACTTTGGATTTAGATCGCTTTCTTTTGATACAGTTTTAGAACATATCAAAACATATTCAGCACTATCAAACACAAGGTTTTAATAAAAGAAATGAATATTCTAATACTATAAACCTTAACCTTCATTCATACAACTAATTCCACAAAACTGGAAAAGTCATCATTCTGTACCAAATCACAACATTTCTACTGTTAACTGCTAAAAAAATAAAGGTTAGGTATAAATCTTACTTCAATAGAGAATCTTTATTTTCCTCTGTGTAGCAGGTATTTGTCCCTGAAGATTTGAGCTGTGTTTCTTCACCGAAGAGGATTGTCAGCGAGGGACAGAGTGGGAACTGTAAGCTTCTTAGTCAAGTGTTTAAGCTGCAACTCTGTTTTTACCTTCATGCTTCATACTTCCATGCAGCATTACCAGCACATCTACAGTCCAATCCACTGATTTTTAGTTGCTGAATTAAAATGCAAAAAAAAAAAACAATAAAACCTTAAGATTACATTTACATTAATGCTATAATTAAAAAAAGAAAGCAGAAAAATCTCCCAAAGAAAAACCAGCAGTGATTGAATTCTTTTATTTTACTTTTACACATTTGACAATTTATTCCAAGTTTCTTTGTTTCTAAACAGTGAACACATTCACTACGCACAGCTACCAGAAACTACAAACAGTCCAGTTTGTCAAATGTATACGTGGGTGTAGAGAGAGAACATTGTTTGGTGCTGGCTTCAGTGTTGTCACAGGAGAACCATGAGAGCCTGGGTCATGATATATGTGGTTTTAATCTTATCTATTTATTTATTTTTTTCTTTTAATGGCACAATTAAGGCTAATGCAGATTTAAAAACAATGGTCATTTATAATGTCTATTATATTGTACAGCCAGCTCTCCTGGATGTGAAAACACAGAGTGAAGGAATGATAGTTTCCAAAGAGAAGCGCAGGAGAGCGAGACGCCGCTGCTCTGCTCAGTGATACAGACCAATGAACAAATTAACGTTCCTCTAAACCTGGGCCACCTCTTACTGCTTCCATGAGACTTACAGGAGCTTGTTCTTTTACCTGTGGCATTATGCCTTAAATTCAGTTTTAACATGTACAACAACAACAACAACAACAACAATAAATACTGCTAAAGAAAAGAAAGCATCTATAGATGGAATGTGGCAGAGGGAGCTGGAGGAGCCACATATATGTAAAAAAAGGGGAATTCAAAGAACAAAAAAAGGCATTTTGACACCAACTGTATGACAAAAACAAAACACCCAATTAAAACATAAACATGGTCACATTTAGCAACTTATTTTACAATGGAAAAATACTGCAACAACAGAAGAAAACAATGCCACAATGCTGATGATGTGTGTAAGTCATTCAGAGAGCAAATAAATCAGATAAGGCTTTTTCACACAGCTGGAATCCTGATGGACGTCATTATCTATATAATAAACATTCACATTCTCTCTCTCTCTCCTCAGATATAAAGTCTTTGCACTGAATGACTATAACCTACCTATGAATCCAAACAATCTAACAAAAAAGGCAGACAGATTTAAAATTTTCAAACACAAGTGCAACACAAACACCTTATTACACATGACGTTGATATTCCACTTGCAATTTGTCTTCACCTGTGGCCTGTGCCCAAGAGAGACGGTGTTCTGTTTAATGGCATTGCAAAGATACTTCTCTTCAGGGGAAAAAACCAAAACACTTTTATCTCTCAGCATGTTCATATATTTCCTGGTTTGTCTCTCAGCTGAAAATATTTCCCAACCTTTACTTTTCATTTGTTACTTTCAGAAGACTCAGATTTCAATTTAAACAATCAATCAGTGTTTTGTTTTGGCGACCATTCACAATTTGTGTATGTAAACAAATGAAAACAAAAAAGATGTTTTATCAAAGTGAATACGGGTAAGGAATAAGGTCACAAAGCAAAAAAAAAAAAAAGGTTCACCTGTGGACAAGAGGCAAATCTGGTTGACTGCTAATACTAATGGCACAAAAGGGAAAAAACTCAAAGTGCTGCAGACAAATGATTCATTGATGCACATCCAATGATCAATGTTCAGTTCCTATGAAGCTAAGCTCATGCATGTTCAACAGACGATTCAGCAGCGGCAGCAGCTGTGCACAACAGTGTGAGCATCCTGACTGAGCGATTTCTGTGGTGCACTCTCACACTGGTTTTGAAAGCAGGAACCAAATAAGTTTTGATAGCTGGACTAAAGCATTCACAAACCAAAGAGATTGTGTAACAAAACGACTGTGTACTATTATGTGCGTATGTTTTGGTTTTAAAAACCAGGTGAACAGAAAGGCACAGTTAGCACTGAGCCAATAACTTTGTTGGATGAAGTGTGAAGGCCTTTTTTAAAAAAAAAAAAAAAAAAAAAAAAAGATCCACTCACAAGTGGATGTTAACATTAACATGCTCCTCCTGTGACTGCTTGAAGGCAGGTCTCCTGTCCCTGTTTGATATGCAAATACACATGGATGTCGTGTCTGTTTGAAAGGACAAAATGTCATGTGGGTTTGGAGAAGGTGAGTGAATTAAAGCTCTATTCACGCTGCTGTAACACGAAATAAGATTTTAACCAACAGATCACCTCAGGATGTGGTTTTTGTGATCAGATCTGAAGATGCATTCATATGGCATTGTTATGCTTCAACCTGTACTTAGCGCTGTCCACTTGTGAAATCATTTCTCTTCATTACATACAATACGACACATGGCTCTATGATACAAAGAACCTTTACAAAATGTCAATGCCAAATAATTAACAGCACAATGACAATAAAACAATTTCAAAGCTCTTGACTAAAGCTGCGACCAGAGAAGAAAATGTATTGTATCTGTGTGACACTCAGCTCTATTCACGACTGTAAACAGTAGACTGAAGCAGTTTAAACCTTCTATATATCCCCCACAGTTAAAACCCTAGGGTACACTTTATCTGCCAAAAACACAGGATGTTACAACAAAGCAACGTCTTCAAGTGGAGCAAACTAACAATCAATCATCTGTGCCTGCACGTGTTTAACTAGCCTACAAAACTTACCTGATACTGACATAAATAACCTACAATGGAACTAAAACGCCCTTTACAAAGCTGTTCATCTTGGGAAATGATGGTCCCATTATATATTCATAGTGGACACATTTACTGCAAAGAGAAAGCTTCTTATCATAAAACTGGAGGGCATGGACGAGGACATATGCAATAAATAAAATACATGATATATTATTATTTATTTATATATATATATAACTAATATAGTACAAATAATGAGCTCTGTCTTGGCTTGACTGACAACTTTGGAGAGGAAAACGCCAGCAAACAGAAGCTTGGTTCATGGTTACCTCAACATGGGGTGGAAAAAGTGAGCGGGCTAACATTAGTACACAACTGACCGAGCAGTTCTGTCTGTGGTACAAACCCAACATATGATCGCTGCATCACACCTCGCCCAATTAATTCATGTCATGTCCTCCTGGCTGGGGTCTGCTGTCATGTATGAGTGTGTACATTCTCACTGCAGAACAGAGACAAAGGTTCTAACTAAGCTGAGACACAGAGGAGGACACTGAGGCGAGCAGAGACATCATCACCGAGACACAACAGGAAATCGATGGAGACTGAGCTCTGCAGGCGTTGAGCAGATCCTGTGGCTTCTCTAAGGTCGGGCGTTTATACAAGCATGGGGCAGATTATGGTGTTTTACAGCAACTGTGTGCACCTGTACTCTTTTGTGGTGCACGTTAAGCAAAGGCATGCATGTCTATGTTTCATGGATGTTTGTGTTGTGCAGATGCAGGATGAAAGTTCAGCTTGTCATAAGGATTGTGTGTGTGTGTGTGTGTGTGTGTGTGTGTGTGTGTGTGTGTGTGTGTTCATGTCCAGGTTTAGACCAGGGACAATAAAGAGATCAGGATAGTATGACATGTTTTGCTGAAACTGTGTTCATACAGATCATAATTAGTGAGTGTTTGTGATAAAAATGTGTTTATCTTCTGATAATTACAGGCCTTTTTGGACCAATGGGTGTAACGTGTCTTGCGATTCCAACAGGAGCCACAATGCCAACTGGAAAAAGAAAAACTCTCGTAGCTGTCCCGTATGGCCTCGTTTTAAACTCGGGTGAGAAAGCCCAGGTTGAGTGAGCTGGGGATCTGGATGGTTTCCAGGGCGAGGGAAGATGGGTTGAACGGGAAGGTGACTGGATATATCACCTTCGTGTCCATCAACAACTGGGGACTCTCACAACGGTCTCGCAATCGAGTCTGAGGGTTGAGAGAAAAGAGCACATGTGATTAAAAGATTCTGTTGATCTGAAAATTTGAAAAAACCATATTCTGGTTTCAGGTCACTCAGTGTTAAAAAAAATTGGCATCTGCAGGTCTCTGCTGGTCATATTTCACACTTAGCCACTAAAGATCATGAGCTGATGAGAAGCAATTACCCACGACTCACCAAACTCATCCGCAAGCAGATTATCACATTTAAAATCATGTTGTGTGAAGTAGGCGTTTGTGTGTTTGGGAGAAATCTTGATAAATGCAGCAATAACAAACTTTTTCACGTCTTATGGGTATAACTATTTCCCAGTTCGATTCAGACAATTCATCACACTCTATATTGTTATATATTGTTACCTGCTTTTTTTTTTACAACTGAGGTTTGAATTTACTCACCACCACATTTTAAATAATCTGTACAATCATTTTGTAAAAAAATAAAAATAAATAAAACAATGTTTACATAGAGCAGTATGTCCTTGTTGTTAATAATAGTACATTCAGGTGAAAAAAGTGAAGTAAATTACCTGTATAGTTCGTATGAATGCAACAGACACTCTCTCCTCAAACTCATTAACTGGAGTGTAGAGATTCAGGACTTTAACGATCTGAAGGAGAAATCACAAACAAAAAAGTTAAAACATTGAATAGATTTTACCTGCAACGAGAGACCACATGATTTCAAACTTAACTTCATACTTCACTGAGGAGTATTTGAAAAAGCTTTACCTGAGCAGTGGTGAGGGCCTGGCACATTGAGCAGATGGCCTCAGCATCCTCGTCCGTCTTTTTCTTCACCTGCAGCAGCTGAGCTGCCTGGATCAGCGGCTCCAGCGTCTCCTTGGCTCCACATGTCATCAAGCCTTTGTCTCTGAGCCACTCTTCCAGCTGGCTCACATTGTACCTTCACACATAAACACACACATGATCAGTATAATGGTCCCATAAAGACGGGGGGACAATATAAACACAATATAAACATTACAATGTATAAATGTAGTGCTCAGACATCTGTCTGTTCTTGTTTGCATTTTCATAGATTACAGGGAGAAACAATGTTGCTGTCTAACATTGCTGACCAAAATTACCAACACTGTTACAAAACAATCTATTTGGTGGAGGCAATAAGATCCATTACACAGTAAATCACTGGGTCTTGGAGTGACAGTTTAGATGCTGGCTCCCCCTTGTGGCAATTTAAAGTAACTCACTAGGACTCCATTGGCATATGACACACTGTCATTTCATCATTTCAAGTCACATGTTTCACAATTTTCTTTTTGCAAGGATGGCTATTCAGCCCAATAACTTGAAAGTGTTTATTTATCGCACAGTAATATTATCTACTATCCCATGCCTAGTGAAGTCCTCTCTGTGGTGGTTCCTCACTGAGCAGCAGCAGCAGCAACACTTACCTGATCTGCATGCCTTTGCTCCAAGAGCACATGTCCTTGCGTAGCAGCAGGTTGTTGAGGGTGACGGCTCCAATGATGTAGAACTGCTGTTTCACAACTTGTTTAATGAGCTCAGGGTCAGTGCCGTGCTGACACATGGTGGAGTGGAAGGCGCTGAGCTGCCGCAGGATGGAGTCCAGGGTGTAGGTGCCCTCGTCTGCAATACTGGATGTCCGCTTGCGAAGACCAGTGGGCTTTACCCCGGAAACGCCCTGGATAGTCTCATGTTCCAGCATGCCAGAGACTGCAGCCAAGACATACACGCGCACACATATAAGTTCTTACAGTATGATACATGATTGATTCAATTGGCAGGGGCAGGATCCCAAATCTCCTTGTGAGCTCTGCTCAGGTTTAGAGTGACTGACTCTTTCGGATGGTAAATTTTCTTGATCAGACAATAGCTCAGGTTTCCATAACACATCCTGAGAACATTTCTGTCTATAACTCTCAAACAGATTTGTTTTGATCTGTCATGATTTCCATCCCATATTTCTACACAATGTTAAGTTGAGCCATTTTATGCACCCCTGGAAAAAAACAAACAGCTCTGTTTTGACCTATATCACTTGTGGTTTGCTTGCAGTATCACCAGACTCCTGCACCAAAGTCTAAAATAGGAAAAATGCAAGATTTATATAATTGTGCATAACTTTTACATCCAAGGTCTGGACATAACCTTATTCAACACTGTTCCAAAGGGGAGATGCTCATCTAAAGTTACTCCTAAATATTTGTAACTATTTTATTTTTCTTTTCTTTTCTACTCAGATAGCAGCTGTCCTTTTTTCCTGAAAAACAAATTAATTTATTTATTTAGCTTCGGTCTCCATTTCTTACACCAATAATTCAATATGTTCAACAATTTTGCAAATCACTTTTACTATCTGTGAGGAGGTCTAGGTCATCTGTGTACAGAAGAGCACCAACTTTGAGCTCTGCCACTGTTACACCAATAGCTATGTGCTTAATTGCTAGGACAAAATTATTTATGTAAAGAATAAAATATAATATAATAGTAACTATAGTAATAATAGTAATATAATTGCAGAAATATATGTAAAAACACAGATCCATCAATTTAACATTAGACTGTAGGGAAAGACACACACAAAGACAAATATTTGCACACACCTATCATGGGCTGGAGGATGTTCTCCATGCATTTGATCAACTGCTGATAAATCTGGATGGCCAGGTCACTGATCACCTGCCTGTACTCCGCCAGGTCAAAGTTGGACAGACAGTGTTCATTTTGCCTTGATGTGTTGTGCTTCATGAAAGCCTGTGAAACAGACAGACCGACACACACACACACACACACACACACATTATGTGTTGATGTCCATGTCTCAAAAATCTGTGATATAAACATCTGTTTCACTACTTTCTCACTAAAAACACACCATAAAAACATTCATTTAAGGTAATTCTTACCTCATCTCCACTGTATTGTTTCAGACAGTGCAGGAAGCGACAGGTGTTTGCCAGCCAGAAAGAAACTGTCTCAAAGTCATCTCCTCGTTTCTGACAGAAAGATAAAGGACACAGTGTGGTCAGTGAACCAGTTGCTAGAGTAATAGCCATAACTCTACCAGAACTCAAACAACAAATGTTTTTATTATAATAAACATACGGGGCAGACCTACAGACATCTGCAAGCGTAGCATGAACAGCACTTGTGCCAGGTCGCACAGGCACACATCATGCCGTGCCTCTTCATTCTACATTGGATATACCAATCCTTCTGCTTTTTGCATATTGCTAGGTTCAGACATGTTTTGTAAATTGCTTTCAGTTCAGGTTCAGTCAGTTCAGGTTTCCGAATATATGTGATGCACCATACATATTATTTTGTTTCTCATCTATGTGTGTATTGTCATTTACACTGACTGTGTCTTTAAACAACACAGCGCAAGAAGAGGATAACACATACTCAGTGCAGCATCAGCATATACAAACTGCACAAAATACACACATGGGAGAGCATCTACACCCACAGGTGGTATAGCAGATACTGGTGTAGGCATCAATTTCAGTTTATTTGTCTAACCTGGATTTGAACCACTACCCTTAGTAATAAAATCAATATACAGGAGATAAAATCTCATTGAATTCAATGAGAAAGTGTGTCCAAACCTTTGACTGGTAGTGTATGTAGGTTAGTGAACTAACCCTTCAAACACTACATAGCTGATTTCAGCCACACCCATCACATTATCACACACACAGTACCTTTAGTATCTTCTTAATACTGTTGATGGTTGACGTGAGCAGAGTGCGGACTTTCTGGTCATCATTAACATAATCGGCATGTCTCAGACACATAAAGAGGATGTAGGCAGGCAGACCTGGGATCAGATTCACAGCTACGCCACGAGGCTTCAGTTCTGACAGCACAGAAAAAATGAGCAAAAACAAATAACATTCAGTTTTTTTTTATTTCTGTGACGTTTTCAAAATGAGATTAACTGGATAATATCCCTCAATATTTACTACTTTTTAAAGAAATGTCTTTTTGAAACAAAAAGGAAGAGCAGATTGAAGTTTTAACAATAGTGCCTACAAACTTGTTAGTGTTGGTGATTTTTTTAACAATTAAAAACAAATGTCCTAATGTCTTACCCAGGATGAGGTTCTTGACCAGTTTGAGCTCATCCTCCTTCTTGTACTCCAACATTCCCTGGAAGTCTTTCTCCCTCCGGGGAATGTTGACAGGGTGGATCGGCTCTTCCACCATCTGTCCTGGAGACGTCTGTCCCTCAGTTTGACCGGCTGGAACACACGCACAGCAGCAAGTGCAAGTGAGGAAATATAGAGAAAAAAAGTCGCTTTTCTTAATCCACTGTTAGTTGATGATGTGTGGCTCGTACCTCCCATTTCTCCAATCCTCTTGGAGTAAACCTTCAGCTGCTTCTTCAGTTTGCGGATGGTTCGGTCCTGCTTCTCCAGCTGCTCCATGAGATCCTGAAACAGACAAAATAGAGAGTTGTCAACATGGAGTGACAAGGGGGAGTAGTCAAAAACAGAAAAAAGACAAAAGAAGAGACAGGAAGAATAGTGCGAAGAAATGGACAGCCTCCTCTGATTCAGACAGCATCACAATATCACTCACCAATGGTACCACTCCAGTTTTAATGGTGGGAAATCTTCATTAAATTCATTTAATTACTCAATTCAACAATTAAAGGAGAAGGAAAGAAACACATTCAGTTGTGAAGAAAAGCAAATAAACAAAGAAAAGACTGGGGCAGATTTTAAATCAACATCAAAGCTTCTGTGCTGATTATTATTTTTTCCAGAGAGGAGAAGTTTCAGGACTCGCTGGCTGTTAGGAAAGAGAAAAAAGTGCAGAGCTGCTCTGGTTGGAGTTAGAAGAGACTGCTCTAGAGGGTTAGCGCAACACTTAACGTTTTTTCCCTTAGAGCACACAACCTCAGTTAGTTCTAATACACATGCAAGCACACACACAGAGAGGCAAACACACGCTGTCTCTACATACAACCATCCGTCGTAAAATGATGACACGAGCCTCTCTGGATGCTGCAGGGTCGTCGGCCATGATTTCCTGTCAGGTGACACCATCCACACAAATAAGTGTGTGTAACACAGCGCCACTGTGGCTGTTTCATTGGCTGAGCACCAACTCAAATATGAACATGACAAAATACACTTCAACACAGATATACTTTGTTTAACAGCATAAAATAGCTGTACGATTTGTGTCCCAGAATATTAGTGTTGCACACAACATGAACGCATCACAACACTTCCCAGATATCAATGTCTCTTGCATTAATACATTGTACTGTAAGACAGAGAGGTGATGATGTGTCTGTCTCTTGTCTGGTCACTGCCACTTATTGTTAGTAACATTAGCATCTGTCTTGTCTGATGATGAGTTTTCACTTATTCATCAGTAGTGAATGGCTCGACACAAACAACAAAGTGTGACAGCCGAGTCATTTACGATGAAGATCTAGGATCTGGGAACCACATCCTGCCAATCTGACCACTGTGTTACATACTGATAAAAGCATGTACATTTTCATTCTCTCCCAGTACAAAATTAGTACATAACATGTACTCCCAGTACATGTTTTCGTCTGAATTTATTTTCCAGGTTTCTGTTGATTTATTACACAGGACATGATGTCTCACGCTGCAATAATAGCATTTTTAAATGTAAACTGGGTAAGGTTTGAAGCTCTGTGGATTTCATGCAAAATGAAACAGGAGTTATTGGTCCATAGCCTGTGTCTGTGTGTGTTGTGTGGTAGCGTACCAGGTTCTCGTTAGTGAGCCGGGTGATCTCATGCTGCAGACTGGCTTCAATTCGAGCCTCTGGCGGCAGCTGAAGGTTTTGGGCCAAAAGCTGCTGCTGTCGACTATTTTCCTCCTTGACACTCTGCAACTCGCCGCGCAACACCTCCACCTCGCTATCGTGAGTTCTCCGCTGAGTCTGTAGCTGGTGTTCCAGTAACCTGTAAGGTGTTGGTGGTGGAGTTGGACCAAGATGAGAGCATGGTCGGGGGAGAACAAGAAGAAAAAATGAGGAGGTAGCCCAGTGTGCAAAACGTGAAACACAGTATAACAGAGAGAAGATGAGGGAAAATGAAGAATGTGGGGAGTGAGAGGATGTGAGGGAAAAGAGAAAGAAGACAGAAAGAGGGATATGTGGAAAGAGGACAAGGTTTGATGTTGAGAGGGGATATTTTGTAATGGACAATAAAAGAAGAAAGAGAAAATAGGAAAACAACATCAAAACAACAGAGAAGATGAAAGGAAGAGATTTATACTGCTACGGTGGTACTGTGGTGACACAGGACAGCAGCATGCCATACACAAAGTACCAGCAGCCCAGAGCGCAGCCTCTTAAAACACTCCTTAATTCATTGACTCATTAAAAGATAGTTAAAAAAAAAAAACCAAACAGTAAAGCTGCCCGATCATCAGATTTTCACCAGAGTTTGTGAATAATTATTAAGGGTTGTTTTGTTGTTAAACTGAAACATAACAGATCGCTAGACTAATGCAGTTGTAACATCAGTAAAACATACCACAGACAAGTTTCACACATTAAAAAAAGGTTAAAGCAAGCTCAGCAGATACTGAGGTGCACAAAACAGTAACATTTAACAGACTACCATGTAAGTAAAAAATAGGTCAGTAAGAGAATGATCACCGTTTTCGGAAACAAAAAAACTAAAAATCAACCCATACTATTGTAGTGTATTAGTATACATACATTAGTATACTTTAATTTTTGATAACACACAACCCTGTTAAGTTCTATGCCAGCTGTAATTGGCAATATTCATGAAAACTAAAAGCCTCATTCTTAGCCACTAAGATCTGTAACAAGCTCTGACAAGTCAGTAAGACAAAAAAGTGGGCTTAATTGTCAACACTGGCCAACTGAGCAGTTGTCCAGAAATAAACATGAGTTTGATAAGTGAGCAAAATCTTGACAGGTTCGTAAACAAGAGAAAAACAGTGGCAAACACCCTTTCCTGAGAAAAGGCAAACATATCATGCTCAAAAAAAAAAAAATAAATTCACTCGTGTGTTTGAAACACAGTAACACCTGATGGTCTCCTTTAAGCCCTGATTAACCAGCCACAGCTCCCCGTCCTCATTCAGCTTATGGAAGTCTGGAGCAGCGGATCTGACCGACACACAACACACAGGGACATGAACAACACAATAACATAAAATAAAATGAGGGACTTTGGGTGGGGGGGGAGAGATGCAGAAGACAACGTATTTGAGTGTGTGTATGAGTGAGAGGACATGTTACCATCTAACTTCTAATGACTCTTAATGTTGTTTTGTTGATTAAACTTTTGTTGAAATGTGTAAATTTTGTGGTGTTGAATTTGTGATGCATGCATTTATATGCAACAGTGGTAGAGTGCATTTGCACTTACAGCCTGGTGTATATTGTTATTCTTTTCTGGTGTGCACTCACATGAACTGTATTTTGCATCTCAGGTCCTATGAATGAATGAGTGAGTGAGTGTGTTCCTGCATTTACTGAGATCCGCAGACTGAAATCTGATGTCAGCGTGTTAATGAAACAAAAAAAAGAGCAACAAAGGAGGAAAAGGGGGAGAAATGCAGTGATGCGCAGCACAACCCTTAAGAGGCCTTCTGAAGAAGGTGTTTATATTGCTTATTCACACTGGTATAAGTGTGTGCAGTTAAAAATAACTTCTTCCTTTGTTCTAATACACTTGTATTGAAGTGTGTGCATAGTACGTGGCAAGAAAGTAGAATTAATAAACAAACAAAAACACATGGAAAACATTTTAAATACCAATAACAAACCCTTAGTGTGAATAAAGATCAATGCCCCTGGTAAATTGTGTTGCACATTTGCTCTAACAAACATAAAAACACAATATAAAACACACAGGATTATTTCATGCATTACTACTTCATGCCAGTCTTATTTCAAACAGTTGAGGCCTCCTACAACTGCATAAAGCCATTTGCACAGCTAGTGTTCAAGGAAATCACTTTGTGGCTGAATGGCAGAATGTGTTAATAAAAGTTACACTACAGCTCAGCTACAAACTCAGACATTTCCATGCTTTCATGCCACAGTTTTTAAAAACTGCACTGTATAGAGTTCTGCAACTTTTCAGATGTCCAACCAGAGCTGCTGAAACCACCGAAAGAAATATTCCATTATTGCTGTTTTGAGTCTGACACTTCAGTAAAAACCAAAGTGCGTAACTTTTAAATGAAAAGAAATGACTTTGCAAACACTGTCCAATTAGTTCACACAACACTGATCAAGCCTGTCAGCTCCACACAATTCTCCTTGTTTTTTCTCAGTATAGTGGGTGCTTTAATCTTTTGCTGCCCAGCGACATTCCTGCACTGCACAGAGGACGTGATTTGCTTAATATCAAGAAAGAGGAAGGCAACAGCTACATTGTGCTAGTAAAGTGAGACAGCTGCAAAGAGGCGCCCACTGGAGGTGCTTAACAGAGCCCATTTTTGGATGAAGAATGTCACATAATTTCTGTTCATGAAGACCAGAGGCAGAATAATAACACCAACATCAACAAAAAAAATCACCAAAAAGTTACGCACTGCAGCTTTAAGTGAAAGTTTAACACACATTATTTTACTGTGTAAGTATTAAACACCTGCTGTTAAAGAAAGTAAGACAACAAGGCAAGTAAAAGTAATTTTAGCTCATGTTAGATGGTTCATCATGCCGTTAGGGCAAAAAATGCCACGCAAAGCTACCCAAACTTTCAACAGCACCACCCTGCTTCAGTAATTCAGTAACTGGTAACTTTTCTCAACCCAGTTCAGCGACAGCGTGGCCATGCATGTGCTGCTCTATGATGCATAGGCCACGTTTCAACCATTACCTGAGCCTACTCAGGAGATCATTGACTTCCAGCGGCTTACGCATGAACTGAGGAGATCTGCACAGGACAAAGAGGTGTTCACAAACACACACATAAACAGTAGACACACCACCCAGACGGACATCATATTTGCAATGGAAGTGGAGCTTAGTCTAAAGTGGACAAACAAAAATGAAAAGAACCAGGGACATGGATGAAAGGAGTACTGCTGGCTGTAAACAAAGTACCTGTTGGTGTCTTTGAGTCCTACGTAGGCTTGTTTGATTTCATCAGAGTCCTTCAGTTTAGACACATCCTCAACATAGACAGACGGCTCTGTCATGGTCTCCTAGAAAAAGATGAGCACATACAGAGGAGACATTGATGGAAGCTGGTAGAAAACGATGAGACAATAATATTACACTTATATTCTACCTGCTACAACTACATGTAAAGCAGCATCAATAACCACACCATCACCATGACTGCAAGGACTTTCACACAGGTGGAATATATGAATGAAGGCAACAGTCAGTGGTTTTGTTAATGTGCTTTCATATCTGTGTGAGTGTGTTTGCTGTTAATGATTTCCTGCAGGCATCTGAGCCAGGTGGAGCGTCGGGCTGATACAGTGACAAGAAATCAAATGACAACTCCTCAGTGAAAGCTGATGATCTACAGGGAGCATCACAGCAGGGGACTCTTTCTCTAGCTTTTAACAGACAGGCGGTTTCTGTTGAACAGTATCATGGACTGGCATTTAAAGGATACATGTGATAGCTGTGTGACATGGTAATATGAAGACAAGGATCATTTTCTTCACATGGTTAAAATGGATGAATTAAGAAAATATGCTCAATATAAAAATTCATGGGGCAGGCTTTTTATATTGTGGTTGCATCAATCTTTGGAGGCCAATGTGCTAAAATGTATCACAGGCTGTGTTTACAAGGACAGACGCAATATGGCCAGTGAAAAGAAACTACCAGTCCATTAAAGCACTGAGTCAGACACAGTCTACATGTAAAGCCTCTTACAGGAAGAACTGCTGATCTGGAGTCAGAGAAATTAAATTCAACCTACAGTCTGTAGCTGCTTTCTGAAATACTCTTTTATTTTATATGTTGAAATGCTATTCATGTCTGGGGCTGAGCAGAAATAACAACGCATTTCCAAGTGTTGAAGTTCACCGCTCATAACGCTCTTTTTAAACTGATACATTTCTGGACATGAGGAGTATTTTCAACAAATAGCATAAAAGATTAAGATAATTAACTTGCACTTACTGTATACTGCCAGGTTTTGCTTAGTTTACTCCCTATTTTATATAATTTTATATAATTATATCTCTACATTCCAAACCAAACTGATTTTGCAAGATCAGATTTCTTCCCTGTGGAGGTTTTAAATATCTGACACAATGTGGAAAAGTGTCTGATATTCATATATGATGCAGTTTTTTCAACTCTACCTTCTCATCCTGTAGGAAAGCATGGATGGAGGAGAGAAGGTGTAGACAGGGAAGTTAGACACACAGAGGATACAGGAGCAGTATTTGCAACACACATTATGAAAATTTGAAATGTAAGAGGAAAATACATCTAACTTCCAAACCAGTAAGTCAGGAAGTCTCAGACATTAGGCTCTTACTGGGCTACATGAACACAACAGCTGAGTCACATTGTAATACTTTGTTGGTCTCCATCCAGATCAAGTCACAGAGAAGCAGATTGGAGTGAAAGCATACAAATGTATGCAGGCAGGATGTGATCCACCAACATCTACTATAACAACAATGACTCCTGACAAAAAAATGCAATTGGAAAAATGCAGATGACAATGGTGTCCCTTTTGCAAATTATAGTATGTGTGAAAATGGGAAAGTTGTGAGTTTTGATCAGTTCACTGAAGCATACAGTCTGATATGTTCACTTCTTCCATGATTGCTGTAAAAAATATCAAATGGATATCAGGAACTAAAATGAATAAAAAAAATTAAAATGAATAAAAAAAATTAGGTCATTCATTGGCCTCTAGGTCTTTGAGGTACCGATCCATGGACATAAGTGTTTACATTAATTTATGAGGCAACATCCACAAATTTTATCAGTCAATGGCTATCTTTTGCCAACAAATTTTTAGTTGTACTGAATAAGGATCTACAACACATCTTTTGTGTTCCTGTCCGGGACTTGAGTAGTAGAATTAATTTATGTTTTCAACTGATTTCTGTCAGTGATCTATCAAAAGCACAAAATAACACAATTCAACTGCCAAATTTGTAGGGAAATATTTTTAATTTTAGAACAGAGGAGGTGGAGGGTATGACTATTTAACAGTTTAAAATATTTATAAAATGTTACTTTGAATGTTATACTGCAAAAAGCTGTTTTCTGTCAATAAAAATGGCACAAATTGAGCTAAAAGTGGGTAATTACAGAATGAATACTAGTTCAAAATAAATTAAGACAAAGGAAGGTAAATTCTGTCTTTACCTTGTGGTGCATAGCTTCCTTTTGACTGACCAGTTGGGAGCGCAGGATCAGAACTTCCTCCTTGCGGACCTCCAGCTCCTCACAGGAGGCGTTGAGCTGGTCCAGCAGCACCTTGTAAGCAGGGGAGCCTGGGGCCCCAGCACTTGTAGCTGCATCTCCCAGAAGGCTTTGCCTCATCTCTGCCAGATCATGTCTCAGCTTCTTGTTCTCTGACTCCAGCTCCTGACGCTGAGAAAGGAAAATACTAAGGGTTACATTTGCAAAAGGACATGGAAAATTAGGCATTTAAAATATGACATGACCACTCTCCGAACTCAAATTAGTAAATTAGTAGAAGAGCTTTAGCCTCTTGGGAATACATACTTTGAGGGACTCATATTCCAGCTCTGCCCCACGAGCCTTTTTAAACTCTGCATCATCCTGAAATCATATGTAAAATTATGGTGATGAAGAAAAGGGTTTGTCTGTTCCACAGAGAAAATAAACCCCCAGAACGCTCCCCACCTCTTTTTTCTGTCATTAAATGTCTATTTTATAAAAATGACACAAATTATAAATTTCTTATTTCATAACATGAAGAACATGGTCCCCTAACTTTATAGAGTTATGAAATGTCATAAATTCAACTTTACTTTGTACATTCTTACAAAGGAATATTATCATACTTTTTAAGAAGGTACTATGCTAGTAGTATGTTTACATTCCTTTACCACATGTTAACTAATGAGAATAAGACATTAAATTAGCTGCTATATAATGTGTTAACTATGTCAAAGCTCAGTGTGTCTGAATGTCTGTACCCTAGCTCTGGCCCGCTGAAACTGTTCCTCTTTGTTTTCCAGTTCGTTGCGCAGTGACTGCTTTTCTTGCTCAAGCTCTGTGAGACGTTTCTGCAGCTTGAGGGTTAGTGAGGTGTCAATTCCTCGTGTCACATCCTACATGATGTGGAAAGTGACATTGAAAGTCATTAATTCAGTTTAAGACATTAGACTGGGATTAATACAGTGTTTCTATTTAATGTCAGATTTGATTTGTAATAGAAGATTAGAAAATATGTCTCTGTATTTTTCTTTCCAATAAACGAGACTGTATTTACTAGCAACACTTACTTCTGTGGCACGGGAACCTTCTTCCAATTCGGTGTACTCTGAGTTGTAGGTGTACTCTGATTCGTTACTGCTGTGGGTGGAATCTGTTCTTCTGTGGCCTGGCTTGGAGATGTTCTTAAGATAAGAGAAAATCAACACATAATTACAGTGGAATATTAGAAAAATCCTGTGTACTACCTGCTGTACTGAATATTAACCACTCTTACCATTTACCAACTATATAGGCAAATGACATAGATTCAGTACATTTGCAGTGTCATTGTCTATTCTAAAATGTAGAATAGCATGAACCTGTACAAATGTGACACAAATAATTTAAAGCACATATATGATGACTGATTTTATGAGAATGTGTGTCTAACCGAGGAAAGAGCCATGTCCTCTTTCAGGTCATCGTATTTCTCCTCGAGGCGAAGGTGTTCTGTCAAGAGATTCTGGTAGCGAGACCGTTCCTCATTCAAATCCGTCTCCAGCTGCTGAGTCTCCTCTGCTATCGCACGCGCCATTTTCACTGATGAGACCAAAGACAAAAAGAAGTTAAATTGTGGAAATGTTTCTGCATGACAAAAGTGGGTATGTTGCAGCAACTCAGCATGGTTCATGCTTGCATACCTGTCATCTGCTGACTCTGTTCCTGAATCGACCTGTTCAAGTCATCCTTCTCCTTCTTCAGTAAGCCATTCTGTTCCCTCAGCTCCGAGACCATCTGAAAACATACAAATTACCCTTTAGTCAAATCTTTTGAAAAACTTGTTTATCTCTATTGAAAAACCTGGGATTTTCAATTTAAACTGAAAACTCTTACTCATACTTGTTACTGTAGATTTCAAAGGCTAGCCAGCTACTGTAGCTCCCCCACACACAAAAGAATGATTTGCCAGTAATTTTCTGACAGAAAAAGATTAGCTAATAAATTAATTTACTTCCTTTCAAATTAGGAGAAAATAGAAGGAGAGGGAAAACCACAGGAAACAGATGTGATGTATGTAAACATGGATCATGTCTTACTTTCTCCATTTCGTCCCTGTATGTCTGTGCCCAGTCCTCGATGGTCTTCTTCTCCTGCTGTGTGGTACTCAGCTCCCTCTTCAGCCGCTCCAGCTCCTCCAGCAGCAATGACAGCTGGTTGGATTTGTTCTTGGCCTCCTCCTCATACCCACGCAGTCGGCTGAGCTCACCACGCATTTTTTCACTCTCTGTTGTGTAGGAAGTCTCCAGACCGGCAAGCCTCTCACTGAGTAACCGATTATCCTTGTTCTAGATTGACAGTCAAACACGGAAATAAAACCCTCAAATGAATCAATAAATAAAAAGAAAAATATAACTTATCCTTTCATACAAATTAAATAAAAAGGGTCTAAAAATATGTCACCTGCTCATCGATCTTCCTCTGTAGTTGCATGATCTTGTTCTCCATGCCTTTGTTGAGCTTCTTGAAGTGCTCCACTGAGCGAGCCTCGATCTTAAGCTTCTTCAACTCGCGTCTGGCCCTCATCCTGCGGATGCAGCACTGAAGGTAGACAATAGAGTGGAGGCAGCGTTTGTACCAGCAGCGAGCCAACCAGCCACGAATATGCTTCTGAATGATGACCGCCTTGTGCTCGCGCAGTAGCTACAGATGCAAACAGAAAGCAGAGGCAGGAAGAAATCAGAACACATATGACAAAAGGGATTTAAAAGTTTCTTACAGGCTATTTACTAGTTCTGTGAATGATGTGCATCTTACCATCTGGTACTTCTGTCGGGCCATATAAGCTCTGAGGATAGTCTGCATGGCCAGGGCAGCAGCCTGCTTCTGCCTGTAGCGTTTTCTCTCTACATACATTCTCTGGTACTTCTGGATGATGGTGGCTGCCTGGGTGCGACGCATGAACTTGGCCAGGCTGAGGAAAGACGAGATATACAACCAACAGATTCAACCTTGTTTTCAATGCAAACTACTTAATTGCAGTAGTTTTATCTCACACTGTCATAAAACAAACAAAACTGATCAAAGAAGAGTCAAATACATGTGTTAGTTATGGCCATAAATGGCTGAAGAAAGTGGAACATCAGGTTCCCACAACTCACCATCGTGCCTGGTATCCTCTGGTGAACCTCTGGATGGTGACTGCAGCACTGCGCTTGCGCAAATACTTCTTGCGTGCCAACCAGCAGCGGATGGTTTTCTGGATGCGGATGCAGGCAGCACGCAACTTATCTGCCCTCAACTTCTCTAGATATGCAACCTGTCCAGCTCTGAAGAAGATCTTGGTCTTACCAAACTGGTATTTATCTTGGTCCTGAGGAAAGACATGAGGGTTAAGACAGAGATTAGTTGGACAAGAACGACGGAAAATCAAACTTGAAATCCATAACAATTACATTAATAATGTATTTTTTTTCCATTTTGCAACTGTTGGGCTCTGAAATGGTTAAGCCAACTGAAACTCAGGTAGTCTGACCTGCACTAGTTTTTCCAGAACATTTTTGCAAGTCAACTTTTTGTCAGAAAGCACATCCTTCTGCTTCATCAGCACTCTGTAACGGCTGAAGAACTCCTGGTACGTCCATCTGTGACACACACATTTAGAAGCAATTAGAGAAGTGCCACAACCAGCTCCTTACTTTTTCTAAAGTTGATTTTTAACAAGACCACATCTTCAAGGAGGCAAACAACTAGCTTATTCCTCAAGGAAAAAAACACCAATTAATCTTTTTTACATGTAAAGGTATAATATTACCTGAAATATATTATCTGAAATACTCAGATAAGGGTTCTAGTAAGTAAAAGTATAGCAATGGGGACGCCATCTCAGAAAACTTCACAATGAACATATTGGGGTAAAGGAGAATCATCAGCAGTGATGCAGGGATGTAAAGTACTGTACCTGGATGGGAAGCCTGCAGCAGAGATGCGGATGGTTTCCAGAACACCGCAGGCTCTGAGCTGCTGCACTGCACGTTTAGGATCGAAGCTGTTGACAACAGATAATGACTATGAATACAGCCACTTTGAATTGAGCCAGGATGGCGATCATGGAGCTTGAGTACACTGTCATTCACTTGTGGCACCAACTTTTTTGAAAATTTTTGTAATTTATCACAAAGACATTTTGTATTGAGAAATGCAGGGGTTACTTAAATCTATAATCCAAACTGAAACTATAAAAAAGAATAAAATGTTAGAGCTGTAATAAATCACACTATGCTGCCTCGGAATATCTACTGAGTTTGTGTCTAGAATTGTGTCAATTAAAAAAGAGATACAGATACAAAAAATAAAGAGCAGACTCACGAGAAGGCCATCTTGAAGTCATTGGGTTTGATGCAGCGGACGTAATGTGGGGTGGTTGCATTCAGTGTCTCCATAAGCATTTGCAAAGAGTTACGAAACTACAAAAAAAAGATCACTTTCATCATCACCATGATCATCAACATACTTTCTGTACTATGAGGTGTTTGGAAATCACATTTGCTTAATATAATAATCTTTATTAGTCCCACAAGGGGAAAATTCTAACCATAATCAATGTCACAAATTGTTGCCCATAGAATAATGATCAATGTTAAATGCCATTCAATGCTGATATTAAGGACTAGGTATTAATCAGTGAGAGTTGTTTGACAGTGTTAATCAAAATAAATTGGACTACACAGCAGCACCACTCTTAATAACAAAAATAATCATGGACCTGGCAGCCGACAGTCTTCTTGTGCTCCTTGCTGCTCTTCTCCCTACTCTTGTCAGGTTTAATGCTGAGGCGGGTCCGGCCTCCAGTCCCAGGAACCTGACCTGTAGGACTGGTTGCTTTCTCCTCATCTTGAAACAGCTCCACCAGGAGGTCAAACTGGGCACAGCAACAAATCCAGTCAGAAACTGTATAATCAAAGAAAGCTGGAGACACTAAAGGCAATACTGACTTGCTGAGAATAAACTAATGACCAAGCATTTAAAGTAAGCTTTAGTAAAACTACTATAATCACACCTGCTGACAGTTTCACCTTGAAGCTTTGCGTTTGGGTTTTTCTTACTTACTGCATAGTGCACACAAAGCAGGAGGATGGATATACTTTTTGCATACTGATAATGATGACTTACTTTTAAAAATTTCTAGTTTAATATAATTATGACAGTTTGGCATGTGAGCTAATATATCTCAACATTTTAACAGAAAACAATTCAAGTGCTGTTTGGTTTAAGTAGACAAGTAGTTGTCGCTTGATTTGTTGATTAGTGTTAGTTTATTTTGTTAAAATTAGAGTTGATAAAATGTTATAGAAATCTAATGGGATTTTAAAAAGTATACATATGGTCATATATGACAATATGATGTTTCCATATATGACTGTATAACATTGTAATATGACAGATATTATCATGTACAATGTATGACCTTTACAGCATGCACCCATATCGCTCATGTTTCATATAACACTGTGGTTATATGAGGAGGATGCTGTGTCATGTGTGGCTTCAGGTCCTCCTGCTGTGCTCTGAGCATTGTCATGCTGCTTCTCTCACCATCTTCATTTAGCAGGACAGCCACAGTCATGCTGCTTGCATTATTCTGAAAATTCCCCCCTTCCTTTGTCTCTTGTTTTCATGTCCATTCTACTTTTCTCGTCTCCGAGTGCCTTTAGTGTTTTCCATGCAACAAACACACACCCGAAATCTCTTCAGTGGTGTTAGCAGTGATAATTGCTCAGTGCCAGAAAGAGGGAAACAAAGAAGGAAGAACAATAAAAGCCAAAAAAAGCAGCTAAAGGAAGAGCTAGAGGCAGCCCAGCATTGTAGGAATGCCTCTGTTTACCTTCTGCTGGCAGGGAAGGGTTGTCATGATGAGGACAAAACCAAACATACATGAACAACATATGGAGACGTTGACAACAGAAACACAATGACAATAAAAGGACAGGTTAAAGAAACCAAAAACCAAAATTAAAAAATTTTTTCAGTCTCAAACTGAAACAAGAGTGGTTGATAGAAATCTGCATAAATGTGACCAACAAAATGTGCATGAATTTTGTTGGTCCTTGTGCAGTTTTGAGCGGAAACTCTAGCATCTGTATGTGGAGCCATTAGATGTTGGAATATTCAATTGTCAACCACTTGCCAATAGTCATTTGTCAGTTGATGGTTGTCAGCACTGGATATAAATAAACATCTTTATTTTGCTTATACACTCACCAAAATCAACCCTAAAATTACCTTAAAGCAACACCATTATTTCAACCTTCAAAAAATGTCTCCAAATATATTTTAAACTTATTGTCTCCTTATAACAGTTTGAAGAGTGCTTTAATGTTGAAATGTTGTATATAAATAAAATTGCCTTGCCTTGCCTCATTAAAGCCTGAGAGGGTCTCCATCACCTATATTAGCACCATGTAACTATTAATTATTAATTATTAATTATAATATAATTGCTTATAATTAATTATAAGTAGTTAAGACAGCAAAGATACTGAAGACTTTGAAGATTTTGTCGGAGGAGTCAAAGAATAAGTTGGAGAGTGATAAGATAAGATGCCAGACAACAACGAATATTGGTCCGGCTTTCCAGCGTCTCTTGTTGGCGTCAGCTGAGATGCCGAGGGATTTCAGAGTTATAGCAACCTGGCTCTGTTACTGTTGGACTAAATAAGTAGACATTGTTTGCTTACAAGCTAAACATATTGTGTTGGAGCTTGCTGTGTATCTGAGGGTGTTACTGAAGTCACGTCGTTCCCCGTTCACGTACGAAATTCAAAGTTATTCATGTAATGGAGCGTTTTTCTTTTAGTTACGGATAACATGCTTGTTGAAGAGACATGGCTAGAGTTCTCCAGTATCATTTGTTTGTCAACAAATGCACATCATATCATGGCATATGTTTTTGACAGTTGCGACAGACGGTACTGTTTCCCAACTACATAGTGTCGCTTAAGTCTTAGAGCACGAAATTTAAATCTTTTGTCATGATATGCAACCATATTATTATACCTCCATTTTTTGTTAATCTCATTAAAAGAACAATTTAATTTGGTTCCTCCTATTTATTCTCGCTAATCTCAATGGAAACAAACTATATTTCCCAGTACCAGTGTTTGTGTATAATTGTAAAGTGGCTGTGTTACAGGTTACAGCAGAAAGTATTTCAGCCCTTACCCAGATCAGTTCTTGATGGAGTCTATAACAGAATTACAGAATTATCAAAGTTCACTGAGCATTTTGGACAAATATGCTGCACCTGTGTGTCTGTGTGGGTGTATGTTTACATGTGTTTTGTGCCTGTGCAGTTGTAAAGCTAAAATATCAGCAAGGATTTATTTAAAAGGCATATATTCTTTTGACCTACCGGAGGTGTAACTAAGACCACATCTTAGTTACACTTCTGACTTCTTTGAATGTAATATTTTGTGCAAAGGCTGATGATTCTGACGATTTAAGTAGTTGTATTTTAATTAAGTGCTTGTAAAGGTAATATACTGTATATATATTAAATTATAGTAAAATACCAATTTTTTTCAGATTCATGTTGATATTGTTGGATTAACTTAAAATGTGATACCACCCTTAGTAATATTATTGATAAAAATGAGAGGTTTGGGTATATTTAACTTTGTGTGTGTTATCTGTAAACAAATCATAAACCTCAACCTCACAGGAAAGAGAAATCACAGCTGAACTCAACACAACATCTGCATGGTCAGTAGAGGGCACTGTTTCCCCGGTCCTTCAGATCAGTAATAAATTGTTTGTGGTTTTTCATCACAGAGATCAGCAGCCACAGTTTTTGGACCATATAAGTGAAAAGTACTTGTATGCAAATTGCCTCTAAAGGATCTGCATTTGACTTGTACATTGTGATGTGTAGTAAATGTGTGTCTGTGTTTGTGTGCCCCACCTTGCTGGCCTTCAGCACATTGATCTGTTCTTCATTCACAGTGTCCTTGTTTTTCTCCAGGAAACCTTCACACTGGTACTCTACCTGCTCAACAGCATCACAGAGCACAAACATGCAGGGTCTGTACTCAGTAAAATCAAGTGATAATCTTCTAATACAGCCAACCTAAAATTTCATCCATGTGACTGGCAGGATGTTGTGATTCCTTTGTTTTCCTCAGATGAGCAAAAGACTAATCCTAAACATTTTAAGCTGACTTAGATAAAATTATGTCAATATTCATGTTATAATTTTAAGTCAAACTGGCCACCAATATCAAAACAGACATAACTTAGCAAATGTTTGGTTATAGGTGTTGTAATCTCATATAAATATCAAGAGCTCTACATGAGTCCTTGACCCAATTATTGTAAATATAACCTGTGGATCCTATACTGTGGATCCTATACTTTGTCACATCTCAGTAGAACATATAAAAAATATTATATAAAAATGAATCACAAATCAGAAAATGCCTTTTTGCATGGAAACTGTGATAACAACACAAGAAGTAATATGTCTTGAAACTAAAAATTCTAAAAATATCTCAAACCAGCACTGCAGCAGCCACTGCAACCACGGCCTGTTCTGAAATATTATCTGTGAAGCTCAAAACTCTAACACAGACGACTCATCTTTCAGAACAACAACTACATAAGAAAAGAGCTACATTTGAATTTTAAAATACCGCACTAATGAATAACATGACACTTAGATGATTAACACACATTTGACACAACACACAAACACAATGTCTGTCAGGCCCACCTTGTCAGCAAAATGTTGGATGATGAAGGCGCGGTTGGACATGCGTGGCTTCTCAAACAGGGAGCAGGTTTTCAGATGGGTGTTGTACAGTTTCTGAGCCCAGGAATCATCAGAACCTTTTGGCATCTAGCAAACAAGAGGAGAAGACAAAGAGGAATCAATCAGAAAAGCATTCACAGCACATTCCTGTCTGTTCACAGTTTTACAGAGTGACTAATAAAATAGAAAAAAATAA
This sequence comes from Brachirus orientalis, assembly GCA_016785285.1. NCBI lineage: Eukaryota > Metazoa > Chordata > Actinopteri > Pleuronectiformes > Soleidae > Brachirus > Brachirus orientalis. The sequence continues at coordinate 99,521 of JAFBJR010000121.1, forward strand.
ACATTATTTAATCCATAATTATTATACTGCATAGCATTACGTTGCATGTGTGTTCCTTTTATTTCTAACATTCAATGCCTACAGACATCTTTTCGTTTGCTTTTGATTGATTTCCTTGGCAGCAAGTGAATATTTCTGCTACAGTGTTAGCAATGTGGCCCACCTCAAAAGTCAACAGACAATAAAATGACCTTCAGGTGGTTATGAGCCACAGGTACATTAGTTAAGATGGTAAGTATGTAATGGCACAGATATAAAAACTTAGCACTTTGACAATATAAGGTGACTGTGTTTAAAATGACAACATTACACTGATATTGTACATACAATAAGCTAAAACTAAACGGAACATTAACACCAGTTTTCTCTAAGCTTTTACAAACAAATGTAAATAAACTGACTTATTCAAGAAAACTGCCCCCTGAAAACAACATAAACACAACCTTGTGTCTGCCTACGATACAGTTTCCCTGTGTAAAATGGAAAACAAAGCAAAGAAACTGCTGTGTAGTTTTTGAGACTGTGCTCACTGTTCGAATCTGGGTTTGTGTCTTGAGGTTAAATATACATGCAGGTGATGAGGTGACTCATGTTAATTTTAATCAAATTATTTGGGACAGCTAAGTTCAGCACTCCCATATAGCCAACGAATGCCTATAAAATTAGAAGTCTAAAAGAGAACTGTAAAATATCCGCAGCTAAACAGATAATATTAGTAGAGATTAAGAGAAGGAAAAACTGCCTTTGGTCATCAGTCGTGTATTAAACAAGTCCATTTGTATGTGCTCATCTGATAAGGACCTCAGGACTGAGCCACAGTCGCAAAGCATTTACAGTATATGTGTTTTAACAACCTGCTAATGAAACAACAATTTGTATATGGGTTCTGCCTACTGCAGCTTTAAATATATATTTTCTGGACTAAATCAAAAGTACTTTGCACTCCTCGTCCAACAGGTCCAAGATTCCCATCTTAGCTTCTATGAGGTTGATGCAGGGCTGATTGTCATAAAAGTCTATCAAAGTCCAGGGAATCTGCTCCTTCATGTACTCCTCCTGCTCCAGCTTGAACACATGCTGTGCACAGACAGAGACAAACAGAGAGACACACCAGTGGGGGGGGAAAGGGGAGGTTTAAATCATTATCATCTAATATTCCCCCTCTGTGGAAATAATGTTTAGTCTAACAGGTAAAAAAACATGCTGCTCACCATGTTAAATTGTTGCTGGAGTTTCTCATTAGCATAGTTGATACAAAACTGCTCAAAGCTATTGATCTCAAATGTCTCAAACCTTGAGAAGAAGAGGAGTTGAGAAAAACAGCAGATTAACATCTTATAAAAATCAGACAATATATGAAATTTAAACCCGAGCAAATGATTACCTGCTGACTTTGTATTAATTTTAGGGGACGGTCTGAAATTTACTTTAATACTATAACAAACCATATGGTACATTATAATGCAAATTTGTAGAATGTATTGACAAATGTATCACGTGAATGACATAAGCCAATACTACTTCAATATTCATCAGAAAAAAAACCTCAAATAGATAAAGGAAAGCACAAATGTACCCGTAGATGTCAAGAACGCCAATGAAGGAATGCTGTTTGATGTTGGTGATCAGAGCCTTGTTGACGTGTTCTACGATCCAGTTGAAGAGCTTAGCGTAGATATGTTTGGAAAGTGCGTCGCGGGCATTGGTTGCTTGCAGACGAGGGAGGGGCTTGATATATGTCTCTGAGGTCGTCTTCAGCTTCCTGTGGCACAACCAATGAGACATGTCCTGATAGGTCACGCCCACCAGCTCACAGAACGCCATCAGGTGTCGATTGTTGGGCTAAGTAAAAAGATGATATTTAAAGCCATTACCAGGAGAAATCCAGCAGGATGGTAGGAAAATGTATATTTTCTCATCTGGACTACAGTGATATCAATTTAAATATTTCCCAATAACAGTCAGATGTGAAAAATAAATTTTATCCTCACAGCAATGAGACTGCTGTCTGAATCTCTGTCCTTTATCTCCACATTTCCAAGATGAAGAATTGCAGCCAAAACTTGAAACAACCCCATCTGATAGGACTCATTAATACCTGTATAAAACAAATGCACACAAACACACAGGTTATACTGACACTAACAATGTCTGAGTGACTGCCTTTGTCTTAAAGGTCCACTGTGTAAGCACTAGAGACATCTAATGGTGAGACAGCAGAATATAACAAATGGAGTACTTCATCCATCTTCATATTTATTACTTTATGCATCAGAGTTACTGTATATGAGCAGAATCGTTCTGTGTTTGTATAAGTGTCTTCTTTAAAAGAAGACACTTATACAAACTGCTATACAAACTGTTCAGGCTGCTATAGAAACATGGCAGAGCAAGATGGCATCCCCAAGCAAGGCCCTGCCAATGAAAGTCTCGCTCTGTGGCTACAAAATTATATATATTTATATTTTTCTTAATTAAAGTAATTATAGAACAACACAAATATACTTGCAGGTAGGGTATTCAATTTCTGGCAACAAATCCTACTAAATGTTACACACTAGACCACCACCTCTTGCATTATCTCCATCCAAAGCCTTTTGTTAATAAAATCTCAAATTGATCCTTACAATCAATTCTTAAGTTGGTGTTTGTTTTTACCTGGTGCTTTTTTCATTTAACTAATACACTAGATAGAATAGGATAGAGTTGTCAGTTAAGTACATCCTAAAGCCAGATGAGCTGTCACTGACTGGCATTAGATTTCTGTGTTAGTATCTTCATCTTTAAACATGACAGATGTGTATGTGTGTGTTTTGTGAGGAATGTGTTACCCAGTAATGTGAAGGCCTTGCGTGTGGTGCAAAGCTCCTTGGTGTCATCCACACCTTCGATAACGGGGCTGTGGCCCTGTCTCGTGTACAGGAAGTCATTTGCACTGCCTGAATGGAAAGTCACATAACGTTAATATACTCAACATTGATCTTTTTTTAAACTGAAATAACAAAGTACATGACATTGTACTTCTTATTGTACTTCTTATTATTACAACACACCCCACATAAAATATGTGTTCATATTTTTTTGTACTCCTAAGCAACCAGAGAGCCTCCTCTTTACCGTTACTACTGTTATTTTAAAGCATCGGCACCTTGGAAACAGAGGTTTATTGACATTCTCAGTCAGTGATTATGGTTGCTGTAAGAGAAAAGCAATGAAATGTTTATCAGCAAACGAGGATATTTTTTTCCCTTGCTCATTATAACCTGCTTTAAATTAGGTGTAAATATTCTCTAGCTCTACAAGGAGATCGAGCTCATCTAATTGTCACTGTCTGACTCACTTAGAGAAACGTGAACTCTGACTGCAGCTGCTTTTCAAAAACACACAAACATACATTTGCTCAGCTATTCTTTTAAGGATGCACACATGACGTCCAATCATTTTGCTAGCAAAGCCAAGGCATTATCCGAACATTAACCATAATCAGCTAATGCCTGATTCTAAACTTAACCAAACCACAATTAGGTTAAGTTTAAATCTTAGCCCTAAACTTAACCAGTTCATCAGAAATTAGGTTCTTTGGTCTCCATGAGGAATACTGGTCCTGACAAGGTCAGTGTGTATGCCAGAAAAAGGTAAAAAAAAATACAAGTACACACACACAACTATGTAACACTCACCATAATTTCCTCAAATACACTTTGCACTAAATTAAGGCATGGCCTGTTGCCTGGCAACAAGAGGCACTGACATGGCCGTAACAACCACTCCATTTACAGAGCCAGGAAGTCAACGGGAGAGGAAAAGAGAGCAGCTGTGTGCGTGTGTGTGTGCGTGTGTGTTTAAGAGAGTGTGAGTGAGTGAGAACCAATGGAGTTGCTGTAAGAGACAGTGCCAGCAGTGTATGCCGGTTTGTGTGACCCATGACTAGGAAGAGCAGGTGCGAATTCACAGTGGGAGTGCTCTGACTGAGAGCCTGTTCAACCACAGACACAAAGAATTTGCTGGAACTAACTAATATGATCAGTACACTTCAGAGACCTCACTGTGGTCAAAGGTTAAAGACGTTTGCAAGGGTGTGTTGTTTTCAATAACCTGTCTGTTTCTATCTTGGAATAACAGCATGTAAATTCCCAGTTGCTGATGCAGTTTAAATGAATCTCTTACCAGGATACATAACTTCAGAGACAACGGCAATTAAACTTTAAGTGTGTTTTTGCTTTGCTGAGCAAATCACAGGAATGATAGATTTTCATTGTTCTGGCAGTTTTCATGCAATGGCGAGCCATCAGTGCATAACTGAGTGGAAGTAAACATCAGATTTTATTTTAATCTTATCTTACTTTTTCACCGAGGTTTGTTCACACAAATGGATTTGACTAATACATTGCTGCTTTCAGCCTGATGAAGGGCACCTGTGTGGGAGTAGGTAAGTAATGATAAAATGATGATCTGACACTGCTGAAGAAGCCTGCTCTGCTCCGTTTGTGGGCGATGTTTATTCATGAAAATCCAACACAAAGTAAGTATACATTTGGACCACAAACATAACTTTCACACTATGACTATATTAAGGAATTCTGATTTTATTTATTTTATTATGTTATTCATTTTAATTTCAGTTCATTTTGGCAACACAACAAATGACTAATGAATTAATCAATGAAGATTGTGCTAATCTTGTGAAATTCTGTTTTCTGGAAAAAATGTTAGCCATTGTTTTTTTGTTTTTTTTAACTGCGTGTGTGAGTGAGACGAGAGAGAGTGAGAGAAAGTGTGTGGGTGAGACACTTACTCAGCTTCAGAGTCTTGAACTCAGGCAGATGTGATGATGCACAGAGCTGATAAAAGATATGATAATTCCTCTCCTCATCTGCCTGGAAGAAAACATGTAGAAGATACAATGTAAAGGAAAAGCTACATATCCACCAGCAGCAGGCTCAGTTTATTCATATACATCACATGAATGTTACGGACTGATCCAATATGTATTTTGTAACAATCCCGGGTTTTTACATTTTTTAATCTACATTCATGATGGGAATATTAACTGTGTCCGCTTGTTACAACTATCTGCTTTACAGTTGGCACTTCAATACCTTTCTGAAAGGCAAATCAACAAATGTTGCTAAGTCACATGTGATTGTCACATGTGATTGATACTTTTACCATACTTTTTTCCTTGATATACATAGAGCATATGATGCACTTGTTTTTCAGCCACACCACATTGTTAGTTAGTAAAAATAATGCAACTGGCCAACAAAGACTGCAAAAAAAAAATGCACACAGTCGCACACACGTCTGTAAATGGGTGGTACTGGAGAAAAACATGTGAAAAATGTGAGTACAAAAGTCAGCACATCTTCCTAACAACTTCCTCATTCCTCAGCACCCTTGTCTGTGACAACAGAGAGAAAGAAAGCATGTGTGTGTGTGCTCATTTATACATTTGTGCAAAAATAAAATACCCCTTTCCCTTTCTCTACTTTAGACTTTCATACTTGCCCCACCAGTGAGTTACCACACCCACAGGATAGGACACACAGTATAGGAGAACTTATTCAGTTAGGCAGTTACTGCATGGGAGCAGGCAGAGAAAAAAGCGTGATCTACATAATTCCAATATTAAAATCAGTAATTAAAAGTGTTGTATTTATTATCTACATCTGGTGACATATCTTGGATATACTGTATGGTGTCAAACAGTCATTTCCTGTCCAGCATGTGGCCTGGTGTATTCTGACGTTACATATTGTACAACAAGGCTAAAGTATGCATGTCTGCAAGTGCATCAGTTCTACAGTCAGTAATTGGAAATCAAAAAGATTTTCAGTCACCAGCACAGATATCATATCATCATGTGTTTGCTTGTAGCTGGGTTTAGCAAATTTACCAGTGCATTTAAACACAGAAATTTGGGACACTTGGTCATTTTAGATTTCAGGCAAAAACTGGACAGGTATATCCAAATCACATAAGGAAAAAAAAAATTGCCACACAGAATACAAACATAATACCAGCTGCTTTTAGGTGTCAGGTCATTTGGCTATAATAAAATCTATTCATATATTAAAATATGTTATAATGGCTGAAATCAAGCAGTGAGCTTTAATTCATACATTTTGACAATGATAAAATTCTTACGATGTCAGCAGACAAAACCCTGAATGTGTCATAGTACAGTTGTAGAGCTGCATGATGATTGACTGTTGGGAGCCTTTAACAGCTAATACAGGTGAGTCATTCAGTCGCTGAAAGGAAAGTCTAGTTTTTCTTTAAAAGAAAACTATGATGTAGGTTATTATTGAACCAAGTCCCTAATTGAGTTTAACAAAGTCACAGCTTTGTTTTTTGTATAAGCAGTAACTCTGGTACAATGTGGTATCAGTAGTAACAGCTGTTATAATTTAAAGTAAAGGAAACAAGCACATGTAGATAACAATTTGAACTTAACAAATTAAGATCTTTGACTCATGGGTGGTCAACTCTTCACCTATCTCTGATGTTTCAAGCAATCCAAATAGACCACAGAGAGTAGTGGATTAAAGGTAAGTCAATTTAACATTTAGACAAGTAAAAAACAAACACACCATGTAAATGCTTTTGTGGAAACCTGAATGTACATTTGTGTGCTCACCTGAAAGACCACTCGTGATTTTTCCAGCAGGTATGTTCTCATGTTGGCACCTATGATGCGGTAGCGGTTGTCGAAGCCAATCTCAATGTATTTGCCAAAGCGACTGCTGTTGTCATTTCTGGTGGTCTTTGCATTTCCAATGGCCTGAGGGATAAACACAAAAACGCAAGTTCAGGTGGTAGCGTTTACCTTGAAATACCATTAGAATATAGAGCAGTCAATATTTAAATAGTATAATGCTCCATCATGTTTAAATCTGTTAGACAGTGAATATTGAACTAAAAGCTCTACTTAAAAATTGCAATTATTTACATTGCAAATCAAACTGCAATCTCATTTTCTATCAGAAAATTTTGTTCAGCTACATACTGTATAATGACTGCTGCAGTGAAACACAACATGCAATACAAAGGACCCAGTGTCACAGTGAAAATATTAAGAATAATATGGCTCTTAAATAAGAAAAGTAGCCTATTGCCTAAAAGTAGTCTTTTAAAGCTGAAGTCACAGAGGGGTTCACTCACTGAGTGCTAGGTGTAAGGGTAAGTCACAACAAATACTTGACACTTTAACCTGCGCAAGACTTTTGCACAAAACCATATATATATGTATATTTCAAATCCACTCCCCATGCGATGCTAGTCCACTGGTGAGTACTTCACACCACTATTTTCATGCTGAGCAGAGAGGCTGTAGGTAATCTTTTTCTACATCTTTGGTATGACACTACCAGGGTTTGAACCAGAAACCTGAGGTGACCAGTTTGAAAGGGTAAACAATAGTAGGTAATTACCAGATACAATACATAGTACGTGTTAAGCCAGACATACATATTTAAGTAAAATAAAATAAGTTTGTAATGTGCAGTGACAATGAAGTGCCAACCTACCTACAACTATTACAATATATATACATATATAATATATACATAGCATATGTTTTCTCTATATCATCGTATTAATTTCAATGCACTCAAATCTTTATTGGTGGTCCGTACTGGACAAAGCACTTAATGGAGAACTGTCTTTCCACACACAGAAGTTGGATCAATTATATGTTAAGATACATTTCCTGCTGAGCTACTGAACTATAACTGCACATAAATCATCTGCAGGCAACAGCCTTAGTTCAATATATAGGATATACATATTTTGGGTTTTGTAATACTGAAATGGTTGATGCAAACATCTACTATGTATCCTGGCTCAAAGGGAGATGTGACATCATTGCAATATAATGAATGCTTTCTTTTCGTTTCTGAAAGCTTGTTGCTGATTGGCTTGAGGTGAAAGTGGTGGCTGAGAGGAGGAGACTTGTGTCAGCAGTGTGGCTGGAAAGGATTAACATGGTGGGGGATGGAAGTGGGGTAGTGGCGTATGTGCACAGGAGAGCTCTCCAACTCCTCCTGTCCCTATGACTCTGCAGGAGGAAATAAACAAGTGCACAGTCACACGCACATACAGAAATAAAAGAGGTGTGGTATCACAGTGAGAGAGCAGCCTAAGGCAGAGAAGAACCACAGGACATCATTCACAAATCAACATCATTCACAAATCAACTTAGCTTGTGAATACACTGTAGCATAATTGGTCCTCATAGAGAGACAACATAATTGTCTCTTTACATAAAATTCCCCAAAAAGAGGAGCAAGCCTTTCACTTTGACGACAGGGGTCACACCTTGTCCTACACACTCTCACAAGTGTTATCAACTCTAACTGTAAATATATTGATTGTACAAAGTTGAGTTCAGTGATTGGAAAAGTCTCAATAAATACGGACAATAAAGCACAAAAACAGCAGCACAATTTGTAAAGAAATACTTAAGGTTTCAATTGACAAATGTTCTGTTTCTGTACTGCAGAAACTTTGATTGTCAGCAGGAACCATCTTTAAGATAAAATATCTAAAAGTCCAAGCTTTGAATTGAGTCCTCACCTCCATGATGGGATTGGAAGCCAAGACTTTCTCCTCCACGTTGGCCTCGCTGGCGGAGCCACTGACTGTGGCAAAGTATCTCATGGCATATTTGGCCGATACCGTCTTTCCTGCTCCGGACTCACCACTTACGATAATTGACTGGTTTCTCTCGTCCCTGACAAGTTTAACAAAAAAACATCAGGTGACCGCAGACAGAATGAAAGTAGCATTACTGTAAAATCCTCAGGATAAGGGCTAAGATTTGACAGTGCTTTTTGTTTTTCAGTGTGTTTTTTTTTTTTACAGTGTTTTTCTACCACAAGAAGACTTTGTTTAACAATGGTGGCTAAAAGCGCAAGTTGATATGTATACAGTTTTACTATGGTTATGTTTGCTTGAATTATTTTTGAAAATGGTGTTAAGAAGAAGAGAAAGCTAAATGAGCCTAAGAATAACTTGCAGTTGCAGTATGTGTTGCTGTGCTTGTGACATAATTACACTTTTGGTGAGGGCCCACATAGGATACGTAGGTAGACAGAGACAGAAGCACCTAACCATAAATCAGGATTAACACAGAATTAGTTAATGACACAAGGGGAGCAATCTGAGTACTGGTTATATTTGCTGTGAAGGCCTATGAGTGTACTAATCATGTGTATGTTAGTGCGTTGATGATCTAGACACAGAAGGGGGCACAATGATTGATTGGATTGATTTTGCAGGAAAAATCGCCACTGGGTGTACGCAATGTGAGTGAGGAATAGAGATGGTGAGACCACTTTAAGGCTATTTCTGTCTCAGCGGTGACCTACAAACCCTAAAGGGAGAGGGAGAGCTGAGCAACAAGGAGAGAGGAACGAGAGCTACTCAGGTAACACACACCACACACAGACCTGGCCATCTGTTTGTAAGCCTCCTCTGCCACAGCAAAGATATGCGGGTCCATGTCCCCCATGTTCTGACCACTATAGGCATTGATGATATCTGTTCCATAGATTGGCAGTGGCTCATATGGGTTAATGGCCACCAGAACGATTCCTGCAACACAGATAAAAGGTACAGTATGAGCTCACCTGAAGCTTGACTGGGATGCACTCACCAGGTATCACACAGACTAGCAACTGATAATAAGACGACAATTTTCATGAAAATTTTTTATAATTTAATTTTTCCCACCAACAATGAATACCAAACAAATAAATAAATCCAGACCCCAAAAAACACCAGTGCACAAAGTTGAGTTTTACCAAATATAAAACAAAAATTATTTAAACACATTCTTTAAGTTGTATTTATGCTTTAAAATTTGCTTCATATAGAGTGTAAATGAGAGAGCACAGCAGATGACTGCTGAATGAAAAAGAAATAATAATGACTTACAGCATAAATACAGCAAATGTCACAGACACTAAATCAGGGCTAAACTAATAAACCATAAAATCATCCATTTTGAAACAGAGCTGTCTTTTAAACAGTTACAAACAATCAAAAGTGTTCATATTAGTGTATCATTTAAAATATAACAATAGGATAGTCACATTTTTTCATCACACAGGAGGATGGGTTTGTTAGAGGAGTGACTTCCTACCGCAGTAAGTGTAGATAAGCTTAGAGTCGATAAAGCGGACTTTGAGATTGTGGAGCACAGCTGGCTCGTGGAGGTAGCTGAGTGCCGTGAGGTCATTTTCGCCCACCAGGATATCAGGGTTTCGCAGGTAAGGCAAGTTCTTCGTCTTAGGGTCCAGCTTGTGTTCAATGTTCTAGGGATGACAAGGAAAAGCATAAAAACACAGGGGAGTTGTAACAGAGATGTAGATATCTTTTTCAGATTTTCTGCTTTCTAGGCACAACCTGTGTTGGGACTTTACACAG